>JAKSZT010023082.1:3297023-3421575 GCA_026826555.1 Tolypeutes matacus
GATCCGCGCAGATAGATGTCCCAAGCTTCTCACTCCTTTGCTCTTATTTTGAAATCTATTTTCACTGGGAAAACACTTCTAAGTTGTCAGCTTCTTTTATTATTGTTATTGCTTTTTGTTTTTCAAATTTCAGCCAAGTACAATATTATCCCACTGCCTTTTGGCCTACATTGTTGCTATTGAAAAGTCAGCCTTCAGTCTAATTAGGATTTCTTTATAGAAAGGCTGTCTTATCTCTCGGATACTCTTTTTTTGTGCGTTTATGTGTGTTTTGCAGTTTCACACAATATGAATACAAGTGGATTTCTTTTTATTTGTTGTACTTGTACAAGAATTCATTGGAATTCTTGACCTTGAGGATTGTTTTCTTTAATTAACTCAGGAAATTTCTCAGTCATCATGCCTCAGTTAGTGCCTCTTCACCCATTCTCTTTCCTCTCCTTCCAGAACTCCTATTAGACATATGTTAGACCTTATTATTCCATCCTCTTAAACTTCCTGAGGGCTAAAGTGTCTCTCTGCCCAGTATGCAGAATTTCCCTTAATTCTCCTCTTGCCAGTAGGGTGCTTGCTTTATCCTTGTCTTCAGTTATGCCTGGTCCCCTGAGGTTGAGGACGTCTCTGCTTCATTCTCAAGTAAAACCACGTATATTGGTGTGGGGGGATAGGGGGTGAAGAGGAGATCCTCATCTGGCTGAGTGAGCTGAGGTAGGGAGTCTGGGGGGAAATATCCTGACCACTCCTCACATAAATTTCAATCAGTTCTCCCAACTCTGCTTTCCCAGGTACCTTTCCAAGGGACTGTGGCATAAATCAGCTTGCTTCTTATCGACTCCACCACCCTGTCCAGACTACCTTTTCATATTTGCTAAGTTAGTTACCACTCATCCAAAAAGTATCCTGGGTTCTAATTTCTGTTGATGACTCTTTTTTTTTTTTTTAATTTAAAAAAATTTTAAATTTTTTTTTTTAGGCACTGGAGATTGGGAATTGAACCCAGGACGTTGTATGTGGGAAGCCAGCGCTCAACCACTGAGACACATTGGCTACCCTAAGTTGTTTTTTGTTTTTTTTTTAATTTTTAATTTTTTCCCCTCGAGATGGTTCCCTCGTCTGTTTGCTTGTTGTTTTTACGCGTTGTTTTTGCTCATTGTTTGCTCATTGCTTTTGCTCATTGTCTGTTCTTTTTTTTGTTTCACTTTTGTTTTTGCTTATTGTCTGCTCATTGTCTGTTTATTTTTTCTTTTTTTAAAAGATTTATTTATTTTACTTTTTTATCCATTTTAACACACACACCCCGTTTTTGCTGTTTTGTGTCCATTCAGTGGGCAATTCTCTGTGTCTGTTTCCTGCCCCTTCTTCTCATCCTTCTCCTCCTGTCTTCATTGGGATTCGACCCTGGCAACCTCCGATGTGGGAGACAGGCGTTCTGCCACCTGCACCACCTCAGTTCCTGGTTTTTCGGTGCGTCTTGTCTTGGCTCTCCCTTGTGTCACTCTCCTGTTACATCATCATCTTGCTGCGTGGCTCGGCGGGACCTGGCACGCCCGCACGTGGGGCCTGGGGGCTCACCTGCTTGCGGGGCCTGACGGTGCACCTTCTATATTTTTTCTTTATTTTACCAAGAGGTCCTGGGGATTGAATCCAGGTCCCTCCATATAGGAGATGGATGCCCAACCATTTGAGCCACATCCACCCTCTGTTTTCTCTTTAGGAGGCATCAGAAACTGAACCTGGGACCTCCCATGTGGGAGGCGAGCACTCAACTGCTTGAGCCACGTCCGTTCCTTCCTCACTTTTTGTGTTTTTTTTTTTTTTTGCTAGTCTGCTTGTTGTCTTGCTCATTGTTTTTGCTCGTTGTCTGCCCATTGTTTTTGCTCATTATTTTTGCTTGATGTTTGCTCGTTGTTTTTGCTCATTGTTTGCCTTCTTTAGGAGGCACAGGGAACCAAACCTGGGACTTCCCATAGGGGAGGCAGGTGCTCAACTGCTTGAGCCATATCCAACCCTGAGTTGGTTTTTTCACTTTGTTTTTTGCTTGTTGTTTTTGTTTTTTTTCAGGAGTCACGGGGAATCTAACCTGGGACCTCCTGTGTAGGAGGTGGGAGCTCAACCGTTTGAGCCACATCCACTCCCTGTTGGTAACTCTTATCCGCAGAAGTCACCTCTCCCATTTTCTCTGTCTTTCCAGGTTTATAATATTTGTATTTTTTTTTTAAAGATTTTTATTATTTATTTATTCATTTATTCCCCCCTTGCTGCTTGTGCTCGCTGGGTCAGCTAACCACGCCATGCGGGCGGGCTTGCCTTCACCAGGAGGCCCCGGGAACCGAACCCGGGGCCTCCCATATGGTAAACAGGAGCCCTACTGATTGAGCCACAGCCGCTTCCCTATTTGTATTCTTTTGCTATCATTTTAATGATGTTCCTGGAGGTAACAGAGATAAAAGTGTTCATTCAATCCACATATTTAGCCAGAAGTGAAGAGTTGTATTTTAAAACCATATGGATTCAGGATGATGTGGTCCAAATCCTCTTTAGAATAGCTGAAAGGATTTAAGCATTGCATGACTTTTATTTCTGTAATTCACCCACTCAGGGGTCAGAACTCTAGGTAGAAGTCTAGAGTGAAACATCATTCCCATAACCTCCGGAATCTGGCTTCTTGCCTTGTCATCTTATGCTGCTGCTGCCACCTAGCTTTAACCAGATATGGACCCAAAGCCAACGTCCTGTTGGTCTAAAAAAAAGTTGGCTTCAGCAGCGAGGAACAGTAAGACCATAGGAGAAGGTTTAAAGCTTCCTTTTTCTAACCCTTACAGTCTCACTCTTCACCATTTTAAAATTCATGTATAGTATTTTCCATGCCAAGACCTGGTCACCAGCAGAGTAAAAACAAAGTGAGGCCTACTCAGATTGATTTTATTCCAAAATAATTCTTTCATACATCCAAGGCCTATTGTTCTTAATGAAAGCTGTGAGATTTGTTTTGCTTTGCCAAAAGAGTGTTTCCCAGATGGGGCTGAACCCAAGTAATACCAGGAACAAGTGTTAAAATTACAGATTATACCCAGTTTAGAGTACATACTGATTTCTTACTACTAGGGCAGTGCCATATAACAGAAATATCATGCAAGCCACATATGTCATTTTAAATTTTCTAGGTATCACATTTTAAAAAATGAAGAGAAACCAGTGAAATTAATTTTAATAATATATTTTATATTAGTTAAATAACAATATAATTGTTTTAACATGCTTTATTTAAATGGCTTTGAAATAGATTTTACTCAAATATATTTATTCATTTTAATAATATATTTTATTATTTAAAATAGAAATAATAAGTTGTCCTTATAGATCCAAAATATTACCATTTCAACATGTGATAAATAAAAAAGTTATCATGAGATACTTTACATTCTTTTTTTCATACTAAGCCTTAGGATTTGGTGTGTATTTGGCACACACACTACAACTTAATTTGGACTAGCCACATTTCAAGGGCTCAAGAAACACATGTGGCTAGTGGCTACCATTTGGGACAGTGTGGCTCCAGGGGAAGGCCCTAGGAATCTGTATGTTTCAAAACATACCAGGTAACTCTTATCAAGCAAGTTTGGAAAATGCTGCTTCAAGGCATGAGGGATACTAAATAATGAGCTCAAAGCAGCCCCCTAGTACCTATGTAAGTCCAGAGTAGAAGGGGCCTTAGAGGTCACGAGGTACAATTTCCTCATTTCACAAATGAGAGAAAGGAAGTAACTGAATCACCAAGGTTGCATGTGGCCTGCTGGAGGCCAATGTCATGACTCTAGATGTTCTAGTGTTTAGTCTTTCCACTGCATTTTGTGTATTCTTCAGACTTTTAAAAAGCCTGTCTAAATTATGGGGGAAAAAAACCCAAATTATCAAAATGCTATCTTACCCATCTGGTGCACCCCCTACCTCAATCTACACTCAATTTTGTGGCAATAAAATACGAAAAGCTAAAAACTAGCACTTATTGACTGTGCCTACCATGTGCCAGGCACCGGACTCCGGGCTACTTATACATTATGTTTAATCCTCATTACAAACCAGCAAAATATAATACATGTCCAAGTTCACAGATGGCAGGGCTGGGCTTTGAACTTGGGTCTGGCTCCTAGGCCATGTCCTTCCCAGCCTGCAGTCCCCAGAGGCAAAGTGCTCCACCTATAGGTGCTGCTAAGGCAAGGGCTGGAGATTCTGATACTGCACCAAAGGTGGCAGAGGGGCTCTGCCACTGGCGTGTGACTGAGTCACTGCTGCCATGGCTCTTCTGATGCTTGGGGGATTTCTCCAGCATAGCTCACAAATCACACCCCCACCCCACCTGCTTGCTGCTGGAACCAGGGGTCTGAACTCAGCTCACTGCTTCAGAACGGTTGACAATCCTCTGCAACCCGTACTATGGACGTGGTATCTGGTTTTCCCAGCCATCATATCAAGGATGAAAAACATAGGCCTGTCCTTTGCCTCTACCCTGGCCACATTTCCATCCTTAGCTCCAGTGGTAAAGTTCAGGCAGTTGGATTCCCTGGTTCTCAGTTCAAATGACAGCTGGGTAAAATTCTTCACAACAAACCTGCCATTTATTGGATTTGGAAAGTGCTTCAGTTGGAGGTACACAGTCAGGTCACTAGGCCTTTGTACTTCATGTGGCAAACATCTCAGAGAATTTTCCAGTGCTTGGGGTCGGTGCAATCTAGAGAGCCTAGTCAGTATCACGTGGATGTTTTCAAGAAAATGATATTGTCATGTTCTGACTGATCTACACGGAACTCAGGAAATTTGTGGGTTTTTTTGGTGAAAGTCTTAAAAATGATGAACTGTGTTCACAGTAAGCAAGGTTATTCTTTTTCCACTTCAAAGAAGGATGGGGGCCCACCCCCAGTCAAGATGGTGCAGTGAGATGCTTCAGGGTTCTGTCCCCACACAGAAGCTTTGAATAATCAGCAAGTACTCACAAAAATATCTTTCCAAAAGCTCGAGAAAACAGTTAAAGGGCTGCGGTAACGGGAAGAGTGCTGAACCAAGAAAAAGAGTGCTTAAAAGCAGTAGGATCTCGTGACATGCTGGATGGCCCCCTTCCACCCCTCACCCACTCTGCATAGAGCTGGCCCACACTCCCAGTGTGGACCCCTGGTCCTGGTTCTGGAGGGGACAGAGTAACCCTTGTGCACATACTGGGAGTATAGATGTCCGGCCCAACCTGCCTGGTGGTGGCCTGAGGGACTCACTGTCCCAGAACTTGTACTGAGTGTAGAAGGCAGTTCACAGAGCTCTCCTGCAGAACACTGTGGGAGAGCAGCCAAGTTGTGCTGCCTGGGGCAAGGCATTGCTGGCTGTAGGACATACAGTACAGTGCCTGGGACCATGAGGAAAGTGTTTCCTAGGGAAGGAGGGACATTCTTATATGTGTAAACCACATGTGCATGCCCAACAAAACACATGCACAGAAAAGATCAGGGAGGCCCCCTCTGCTTTGGCCTGGAGCTATTCTCCAAACCCATTGTATGGATGTATTAGTCAGCCAAAGGGGTGCTGATGCAAAGTACCAGAAATCTGTTGGCTTTTATAAGGTGTATTTATTTGGGGCAAAAGCTTACAGCCACAAGGCCCTAAAGATTCCATCTCAAGGTTGCTCTCTCACCAAAGTCAATTGTCAAGTGTTAAAGCAAGATGGTCGCAGATCTCTGCAAGTGGTCAGGCTCCCTCATGGGGCTTGTCTCTCAGGACTTCCTATATCAGTCTCGGCTCTCTTCTCAAGGTTAGCTATAAGCTATCAGGCAAATGGTCCATCTCTCCCCAGGGCTTTATCTGTTTGAACCTTCTCCTTTCTCTCACATGGCAAGCAGGATGGAAAATGGCAAAGTTCTCTCCTCTGGTGTCTAAGGAGTTCTCTCTCTTCCTGTGTGTCTTCTTGAGTGAGTGTCCATTTATATCAGCCCACCAAGGGGGTCAGGACTCAATCTGAGTCAAGACCTACTGACATGGTTGAATCAAAGCCCTAATCTTAGTAGGTAATTTAATCAAGACATGTCAGCTGAATCTAAAGCAGTCAAAGGGTATCACACCCAGAGGAATAGATTAGTTTACAAACATAATCTCTCTTTTGGGGATTCATAAGAAATCTCAAACTGCCACAGTGGATAAGCCCTGAAAGAGAGCATTTGCACCAGTCAATCTGCAAAGACTGGGAAAGGTATTTTCTCTTTTTTCCTCCCGCCCTCCCTCCCTCCCTCCCTCCCTTCCTTCCTTCCTTCCTTCCTCCCTTCCTTCCTCCCTCCCTTCCTTTTTTTTTTTTTGTTAACTTCTGGCATTGAAGGAAAGCTCTGTCATAACACTAGCTGGATACAAGTTTAAAGAACAGATGCCACAGAGTCTAAATTCCAGTGATAATACACTGAAAGATCAAAATGTCCAGGTTTCAACAAACGGTTACAAAACATACAAAAAATAGGAAGTGGTAGTCCAGGCAAAGGAGAAGATTAAAGCATTAGATACCATCCGTGAGGCTGACCAAACCTGGGACATATCAGACAAATACTTTAAAAATATGGTCCTAAATATGCTCGAAGAACTAAAGGAAAACATGGGCAAAGAACTAAAGGAAATCAGGAAAATGACAGGTGAACTCAAAGAGAATATCAATAGAGAAATGGGAATTATGAAAAGGAACCAAGCAGAGCTAAAGGACCACAGTGACAGAAATGAAAAATGTCCTATAGGGGTTCAATAGCAGATTGGAGCTGGAAGAAGAAAGAATCACTGAACTTGAAGATAAGAAAATTGAAATCATCCAGTCTGAGGAACAGAAAGAGCAAAGATTGAAGAAAAGTAAACAGAACCTGACGAACCTGTGGGATACAATCAAGCAGACCAAAATATGCATTGTGGGAGTCCCAGAAGGAAAAGAAAGAGAGAAAGGGGAAGAGAAATTTTTCAAAAGAATAATGCCTGCAAATTCCTCAAATTTAACAAAAAGACATGAATATACATATCTAAGATGCTCAACAAACTCCCACAGGATAAACCCAAATAGATCTATATAGCACCACATTATAATCAAACTTCAAATGCCAAAGATAAAGAGAGAATCTAAAAGCCGTAAAAGAGAAGCTAACATGTTACATACAGGGGAGCCTCAATAAGATTAAGTGCTGATTTCTCACTGGAAACCATGGAGGCAAGAAGGCAGTGAGAAGACATATTTAAAGTGATGAAAGCAAAAAAATTGCCAAGCAAGAATTCTGTATCCAGCAAAACTGTCTTTCAAAAATAAGGAAAGAATTAAGACATTCCCAGATAAACAAAAGCTGAGGGACTTCCTCACCACTAGACAGGCCCTACAAGAGATGCTAAATAGAGTTCTACAAGTTGAAAGGAAAGGACAATAGACCAAAGATCAAAGCCACATGAAGAAATAAAAATCTCCAGTAAAGATAATGAGATGGGTAAATATAAATACCTGTACTATTGGTTTTTTTATTAGTAACTCCACTTCTTACTTCTTACAGGATATAAAAGGCAAAGCATAAAATGTTATGAGAAATCAATGTTTTTGGACCCTTAATGTATAAATATGTAATTTGTGACAAGAAATACATAATGGTGAGGGGTGGAGAAGTATAGGAACATAGTTTATGTTCGCTATTGAACTTGTTAAGTTGGTATCAAAGCAAACAAGATTGTTATATATTTATGATATTAAGTTTAAGCCTCATGGTAACCACAAAAAAAGTATCAGAGAATATACAAACTTACAGAGATAGAAAGTAAAGTGCAATTTACCAGGGGTGGAGGGCAGGGGCAATACGGAGCTAAAGCAAAATGGGTGTAGGGCAGGGGTTCTTAACCAGGGGTCCATAAGCTTGAATTGAAATTCAAAAAAACATTATTCTTGTGGGGATGTGTTGGTGCAGGTGTGATATATTTATTAAATAATACACAGTACAGTGTGGCCTTAGTAAGGGGTCTGTGGTTTTTGCCTGCCTGGCCAAGGGGTCCATGGAACAAAAAGACTAAGAACCCCTGGTATAGGGTTTCTGTTTGGGGTGAAGGAAAAATTCTAGTAATGCAAGGTGGCGAGGGTACTGTACCATCGTGACTTAATCCTACTGAATGGTATGCTTGGGAGGGGTTAGGATGAGAAGATTTATGTTGTTTATGTGTTTTCACAATAAAAAAGAGAAACTAAGGTGATGAGGACAGTTAAATGCAATACATGATATTGGATGGACTCTAAGAATGGAGAAGAGTCTCAAAAGGACATTATTGGGACATAAGAAAAAACTAGAATATAGAATGTAAGCTTTATAACAGCATTAAATTTCTTGAATTTGGTAACTGCACTTAAATTGGTTACATCAGTGAATATCCTTGTTCTTAGGAAATGTATGAAATGTATGAAGCATGTGTTCAAGGAGTATGATATGGGCAACCTGCTCTTAAATGTTCATGAGATAGATGATAGATAGAGATAGATAGATAGATAGACAGATAGATAGACAGACAGACAGACGGACGGACTAAAAGGGCAAAGGTGGCAAAATGTTAAAATTGGTGGACCTGGGTATTTGGGATCAGGGTACATTGGAGTTCTCTATGTGCTTTATATTATTTTTGCAACTGTGCTCTAAGTTTGAAATTATTTCAAAATAAAAAGTGAAGAAAAAGATGGATGGAGACCTAGAGAAAACACAAGTTTCTCCCTTTCAGTTAGACCCTCCTTTCTTTTTAAATGGATAAAATCAGGTTAAAATCTGCAACCAGTGAGCTTTGAAGTCAGCCTTAGGAGAGAAAGGAAGTCAAGAACACATGCACGTAAATAAATAAATAAATCCTTAAAAAAAAAAAAAAAAAAAGGATTATATGGAAGCACCAGAAAAAAAAAAAAAAAAAAAAAAAAAAAAAGAACACATGCACGCACACAGAGGGGTGGCTACTGAAAGTGGGGGCAGCTTGCAGGCCTTTGTCTTTGGGACTGGGGGAGTGGGCCAACCGCAGGGATATCCTTGAAGACAGACCAGCAGCATCCGTATCATCTGAGAGCTTGTAAGAAATGCAAATTCTGGGGAGTAGATGTAGCTTGAGTGGTTGAGCGCCTGCTTCCCACATGCAAGGTCCCAGGTTCGATCCCCTGTACCTCCTAAAAACAAACAAATGAAAAAACCAACTATCATTGGGAAGTGGATGTAGCTCAGTGGTTGAGTGCCTGCTTTCCATATATGAGATACTGGGTTCATTCCCCGGTACCTCCTTAAAAAAAAAAAAAAGAAAGAAAGAAATGCAAATTCTTAGGTCCCTTCCCAGTCCTACTGATTGATAACTCTGCTGGTGGGACCTGGAAGCCTTTGTTTTAACCAGCCTTCCGTGTGATGCCAATGCACATTCAAGTTTAGGAACCACTGCTTTGGGACAGTAGCTGGACCCTCAAGGCTATTTTGAAAAAAATCAGTGCTGGGGCCCCACCTCTGAGACATTCTGGTTTAATTGGCCTGGAGTGGGGCCCGGGCATGTGTACATTTTAAAAGCTCCCCAGGCAATTCAAATGTTCAGCCAACTCTGTGATTCTACCAAAAGCCACTTGAATGTACACTTTAGGTGGGTTGTATGATGTGTGACTATATCTCAATAAAATGGCTTTAAAAAAAAAAAGGTTCTGGGAAGCCAGTTCTTTTTAAGTAAAAAAAGAATTTTATTTAATCCATATATGTAACCCTAAAGAATCGGCACATAGCAGATGCTCTTTGCATATTTATTGTGAAAGAATGCAAAGAAAGTTCTTAGCAAGGAGTTCAATATAGAGTAAAAGCTCAAAAATATGGTTTCACCTGAAAAACTATTATTTTATGGGCTCTATTCAGTGCGCCTGAGAGTGACAGAATTAGACTCAAATAAGTCCTCCCTGCACATGGTTCACCAGTCCCTTCTATTCAAACCTACATGTGATGCTGGAGTTTCTTAGGGAAGCCAGTTCTTGACAGTAATCTCGAGAGCAGCTTCCAGCTCTAACAGGCTTAGGAGCACCAGCTGGGGCGAACCCTAACGCTTCCTCCTAAGTCCCTGCCTTGTGCCAGTAACCAGGGAGCAGCACCCCTAAAGGGTGGGGCCCAAGGCATTTCCTCTACTCAGCATCCAGGAATGAGAAAGCTGACCTGCTGATCGCTGAGACTGACATCCCAAGGAGCCGATGTGACCTGTTGAGTTTGTAGAGATGGCCATCTGGAAAGTACCCAGTCTCATCTGAAATGATACATCAGTGGGAGGAACTTCTTTATTTTCATAAAGCTATTGTCAGGCCACTTAGGAAAGATTTCAAAAAGCAGCTTATGATTGTTGGGGAAGGCTTTGCCTTGCTGGTCAAAGAGCATCCGTGGATGGCGCAGACCAGCATTACCCAGGAGCTTTCTAGAAATGCAGAATCTCAGGTTCTTCCCTAGACCCACTGAATCAGAATCTGCATTTTAACAAGAACACCAGGTGATTCAGATGCACATAATAAAAGTCTGAGAAGCTCTGTTTAGAGCATAGAGGGGTTTTTTTGTTGTTGTTTATTTTTTCAGATTGGAGCCTCTGTTAGAATCTAAATTCTGTGGGCATTTGTTCACTGATGTATCCCAGTGCCTGGAACACAGCAGCCACTTAATAAATATTTGTTGAAGAAAAGAATAAATGCTGACCCCCCACTCATTTGGCATAATTAACCCAGGGGCATATTCATAGCCCACGTCTTTGAGAGCGGGTGATGATGGGATATTCTGCTCATCTTTTCTGTTAAATGGTATGAAATGCCAAGCCATATATATCCCTTTTTCCAAATAGGACCTTCAAGAAATCTGGAAAATTCCATAAAACTTTCAGTACTTCCCCTCCTTCCTCTGCACTAATCTGTGCCACACATTTTGCTGTGTGAACAGTAGTCTTTATCATCTCAAAGAGGACTCTGCATTCTCAAGAATTTTTTTATAAATGAGATTAATACTTCCCCACGGAGGAAGGTAGGGATTAGAAGTATTTGCTCACCAAATGCCATGTATATTTGGATTTACAGAGAGATGGAAAACATGCACTGCACAGAGCAGCAGATAGAGATGGTTTAACCACAGCTGAAGCCCACCCAGTTTAAATGCTCCCTCGGTGAAAGGCTGGAAAAGGGGGAAGGGTCCTACTCATACAAATGGAACACTCTGCAGCTGTGAAAAAGAATGAGGCAGCTCTTTCTAGGCTTATATGGAACAACCTACTAGGCATAATAAAAGAAAAGAGTGAGGTTCTTTTTGTATGAAAGGGGGGATGTGTGAACTTACATGTGCATGTATATGCCTAGAGTATTTCTGGAAGGATAACCACAAGTGGTGACCTCTGAGAAGGCACTTTAAGGGATCTAGAATAGCTCCTTTTCATCACATATCCTCGTGATCTGTTTGCACACATTACTGTGTATATGCATTATGTTTTACATTTTAAAAGTACTTAAGTGAAAATAAATTAAAAATTGAAAAGTTATTCCAGAGCTTGAAGCAAGACACAGTGCCCCAGATCTCCAAGGATCAGAAAGAAAAAGATTCTTTCTTCTCCCCCAGCTCATCCTCTGTGGCACCTGCCCTGCCTTATAACACCCACCCCCCAAAGCCAAAATTGGTGCCACGATGACACCTGGCCACTATGTCTTTTAGGTAGCAATTTCCTCCTTCCACAATCTTCCATTCGATCAATCCTTTGGCCAATTGTTTTTTTAAATGCCCATGGAAGTCGGGGGGCTCCATGATGGCAATCGTTAAGAAGAAATCTCAAAGTAGCCCTTCAACCACGCAGTAGCCCTACCCCCTGCTTGAACGCACATTTTTGTTCACGATTTCCCTCTCCATGGAATCAGTATGTTTAAGCACTTTCTTTGCAGAAGAGATGTAACAAATCTCCACGAGGGTTCGGAGGACAGGCCCCCAGCAGCCACAATGCCCTTGTTGGCCCTAAACTTGGAAATCAACAACAGCTGAGACGGCCTCCCAGCACCTGAAATACTGTCGGCCCCAAGCCCTCGGTTGCTGGTCTGGGCCTCGTTCCTTAAAGCAGTGACCCTCAAACGTGACTGTGCATCTGAACCACCTGGAGGCCGCGTTAAAGCCCAGCCCGCTGGGCCCCATCTCCAGAGTTTCTGAGGCAGTGGGGCTGGGGTGGGGCCCGAGAATTCTCATTTCTAGCTGGTCTGGGGACCACCATGTGAGAAGCATTGCCTCTGAGTCTAAGGGGTAACCTGAGGCTCTGACCTTTGCTAACAAGATTTGCTAACTCTTTAAAATGTCTATATTTTAAAAATCTTTACCATGAAAATCGGCGCATATTCATGAAAAGAAATTTGGTTTGAAAATGAAAGGTTGAAAGGGAAAAACATCAACCATAATGCCAACATCCAGAGCCAAGCACTGCTGACACTTCGCTGGCGCTGGCGCTGCCGTTCCTCATAAGCCTGGTGACCTCGTTCTCTAGGCCACCGCAGATTAGGGGCTGCTTTCCGGAATGTCATGGGAGTTAGGGGGCAATTGGGAATGCGCCCCGCAACGGCCTTGACAAGTGGCAGCTGAGGGAAAATGGAGAGGGAAATGTGAGTGGACACTGAACCGAGCACGTTTTCCCCTTGACGCCGCCGTGTACCCAGGGCATTATGGGCGCTCTGAGGAGGTGCACCCATATCAACCAATGCACACGGGTGGGTGGGGAAGGAGGGGCGAGCTCGGAGAGAAGGGACTCGAGCCTCAGCTGGACCCTAAAGTTTCAGCTGAAACTGAACAGGCAAAGAGAAGGGGAAGTGGCATCCCAGGTCTAGGCACAGCGGGAGCAAGCCCCAGAGGCCAGAACCAGCCCGCTGGGTGCAGGAGTGGCACTCAGAGCAGTGCTTTGATCAACTGAGAGGCAAGGAAGATCAGAGAAGTGAGGGGACTTGGAGGCCACGCCACAGAGGGCGTCGGATGCTCCAGGGGCTTTATCCCGCAGGCAATGGGGAGCCAGTGAAGGCTTTTGAAGGAGCACTATGACAGAAGCCGGTTTGCATTTTAAAGTAGCAGGGGTGAATGTGAGAAGGGGAGCTGCGGCTTTTCCAGGGGCCCGGGCAGAGGTTGTGAGCTCCTGAAATGGAGGAGAGCCACGAGGGGGTAGGATTCAGTACACACCCGGGAGGCAGAAGCCACGGCTCTTAAGGACTGCCTGGGATGGGGGTGCGGAGACAGAGCGGTGCAGTCTGGGGCAGAGGACAGCGGAGGCGGAGCTTGATCAGGGGCAGAAGAGGCGCTCAGGCTGAGGCCTGGTGAGGTGGAGATGCCAGATGATGCCCACCGGCCACTCGGCTCAAAAGGCTGACACAATCACTTGCGGTGTTCTCTAGTAAAGAAAACAGCCAGTGTATGACACACTTGAGACTTATCTCATTTGCTTTAATCAAAGGGTTAAAATGAAGGGTTGGGGCACCAAGGAAACTAGCTTCAGTTTTCCGGAAAATGATGGGATGTGAATTTCCTCATGCCTTGACAAGCTGGATAAACAAGGCTTTGCTATGACTTAAATATTTCTTCATATGAAGGGATTTGCATTAGGCAGCTCTGTCTATCAAGCATTCCTAAGAGTTTTGGGGGCTCAGAAGTTGTTGGTTTATTTTATGTATCGGAGTTGCTATAAAACTCTTGGAGAAGCTTTGGCCCTCGCTCAGCTTTGCAATGACTCGCTCTGGGGACAGAGGTGGATGCAATCATCTTCTTAGAACACCAGCGGATTTCCTAGAAAAAGAGCAGCAGGGAACACCGCGAACAGAATTGCCTCATGCTCTTGGGACAATCTATTCACCACCCAGGTCGCTTGAGAAAAGAAACCAAATTCCGTGTCCAGGAAGTAAAGAGGGAGGCAGAGGCAGAATTACCACAGCCGGCTGGGGCCACTTCTAAGTTGACCACAAATCACCAGGAAAAAGAAAATGGGGCTTAGGTAGTTATATCTGCAATATTATGGGATGTAGAAAGTCTAAAGGAGCCTTGTTAGCATTCTCATCGGTTCTTTTTCCTTTTGGCAACCACCTGGTGAGGTGCTCCAAAAGCCAATCCACCTGCTAGAGGATTCCTTTAAAGAGGTCTCAGCCCTGGATATGCATTGGAATTCCCTGGGGTGGGGGGGGTCTAAAACTTCGGATACCTGGGCTCCATTCCCAGAGATTCTGATGTCACTGTTCTTGGAGGGCAGCCTGATTACCCGCACTTTAAAATTTGCCCCAGGTGATTGTGGGATGCATCCCGGGGTGAGAAGGCCTGCATTAAAGCCGCATGGGTGACAATTTTTACTTTTCACAGTAGACTTATTTTCACGTCCACTTGGCAGAAAATAACAGAATTTACAAGATCTGAAACTATTTGCACTAGGACCGAAGTACAAAAAAAGAAAAACTCCCATTTTTGCTCAAAAGAGTCACCGCTGGGCTGAGCCCACTCGAAACAACTAGGCCATTGGCTCCCAGCGGAGACGGCACACGTGGCCTAACAGGAGCATATAAACCCACCACCTGTGCCTTTCTCTCATTAGATGAGCCAAATGAACTACATTTCAAAAGAGTAAGATGCCATATAATTATCCCTAACACTTGTTGGGAACCTAGCAGGTGTGCAGGTGCCAGGCCCTGTTCTGAATGTATTACATGTGCCTACTCATTAGATTCCCACAACGGCCCCATTTCACAGAAGAGGGCGTGGAGGCCTGGGGAGGGCCAGTAAGTCACCCGAGGCCACAGGCAGTAAGCAGAAGAACTGACCCTCAAACTCCGAGCTCTGGAGGCTGCACTCTGAACCCCACGCTACAGAGCTTCTAGCATAGAGCAGAGGCCCTGAAGAAGAATGACGAGAGAGATTTTAAAAATCAGTGAAGTCTTTCTGGAGGAGGCAGCACAAGAGAATAATTTCTCCTGACTGCAGCCAAGGTCAGCGGTGTGAAAGCAGCCGGAAGGGGGGCAGAAAGGCAGGCCAGCAACTTGTTTTCAGTTGAATCGCAGGGTAGGGGCTCCCTGCTCATTGAAACAGACCCCAGCCTGCCCTCACACAAGCAATGAATGGAGCTGTGCGCCTGGGGGAGGACTTCCAGGTGGCACAGGTCAGCGGCCTGCCTCCCAGCCCTGAGCCTCAGCTCTCCCTGGAAGTTTTGCTGCTCCCTCACCTGGCCCCGTTTGTGCCCTGATGCACCTCCTCCTTTAAGACTCTGGCCAAGCAGGGAGGAAAACCTTGTTCTTGTTTTGTTTTTGTTTTTTGCTTTTTTTTTTTGGCAAGTTGGGGCATGCTGTGACTTTTAAGAGCTCTGATAAACATTAAGGAAAGATAAAGGGAAAATAGTATAAATATTATCAGCATGGCCATAGTAAAAATTTCTAAGTACCATGTTTCTGATTCAAAATCACAATAATAGGAACAATATGGACCACAAAATCTCTTTATCCTCAGATGAGAACCCACTCTAGATCCAAAGGGCCAGTACAATCTTGCAGAGACCATGTCTCGCTTCTTTCTCTATGGTTCCTGGGCTTGCGTTGCAACTAGCAACTATCTCCTTCCTTCCTCCGTCCCTTCTCTCCTTCCTCTACCTACTCACCTGTCCATCCAATATATATTAAATACCTACTGTGTGACAGCTAAGGTGCTAAGAATTAAGTGATCACTGTCTTTCTGTGCCTCTTCCTACCAGGAACAAGTCCTGCTGTCTGATGTGTTAGAGTGGATGATTGTTCTCAATTCTTCACTATTTCCTCTGTTGGTGACCTTGCAATGCCTCCCATTATAGTAGAAAAATTATACTTGCCTGCCCCCGTGACTTGCTTTAGCCAATGAAGTAAAAGTTTGAAATGTGCTAGATGCTTGCCTTGTGCCCTTGTACTTCTGTTACACTTTATGAGAAGAACATGCCCCCGGTAACTGCTGTTCCCAGAATGAGAGAGCAGCCCTGCCTCAGTTTACAATCTGGAGCCAAGCTTTGCTGATCCTAAGCCAAGCCCAGCAGAGCCACAGCCAACCTGCAGACCTCTGAGCAAGAAAAATAGATGTTTTTATAGGAATTGGGGACTGTTTGTTACATAACATTTTTCTGCAATAGCTGACTAATACACTCAGATAAGGACTAGATCAACCAAACGAAAGAGCCCCTCCATACACCTGCTCGACATTTTTTTTTTCTTTTTAACTGCTAAATTTCTAAACGTTTTGGTGTGCATCTCCCACTGCTAGGGTCCTCCTCCCTGCTCCACGTTTTATTCTGAGAGCTTTAGCCAACTGGAAGAGCTGTGGTGATGAAAACCATTAATACATGACTAACTCTTTTCAGGCCTAAGGTATCTTCTGACTGCCAGAGGCATCTCTTTACCCCACAGGGAAAAATGGCCTTACCAAAGTTCATTTAACCTGAAGACCTAAATGCACATATAATAATTAGAATTCATACTGAAGGGTACTAGTGAGGTCAGTTGCTTGTGCTGAATAAAAATTATGTACTGAATTCATTATAAGATTGGGAAATATTTGGAGGGGTTTGAATGGAAGAGTGATATGATGGAACAGTGGTATGTTGATGAGAGACACAGAAGGGAGGTTAAGAAAAAGGGCTTTGGAGTCAGACAGACCTGAATACTTATACCACACCTTTGTCACTTACCAGCTGGGTGACTTGGGGAAAGCTACTAAATGCCCCTGAATTTCAGTTTCATCTGTGAAATGGGAATAATGTGCAAAAAGCACCTAGTATAGTCTGGTACACAGTAGATACTCAATACATGGTAACAGTCATTAAGATAATTTAGGCAGCGAATTCTGCAGCAGCATAGGGGCTAGTCAGTAGGGGAAGCCAAATCAACACATTTATTGAGAGCTTGCTGTGTGCCAGGCACTGTTATGAGTACTTTACATTCATTTTTTTCAAATAAATCCCATAACAACCCACTAAGGTAGATACTATTATCGCCATTACATAGGTGAGGAAATGAAGCAGAGGAAGATCAAGTAACTTTTCTGAGGTCACACAGCTAGTAAGCCACAGACCAAGAATTTGTACATAGGCAGTCTGGCTCCAGAGCCCATGCTCTTAATGATGAAGTATACTGCCGCTAAGGAAAGGAGGCCTGTTGGAAGGGTAGGTGGGGTGTTGACATGAGCCAAGAGGCAGACCTGGGCTAATCTAGTGCCCGAGGGCATGCAAAGGAGGGAGGCATTGAAAGAAGCAATGCAGAGGTAGAATCCAGCAAGCTAACTTGGTAACCAAGGGCAAGTGGTGGGTGTTGGAGACTTGGAGAAGAGTTCATGATAGAAAAGAGGCCCCTGGGAAGACAGGAGAGGCCATATGTAGATATGAGATCCCAGGGTCTGGAGAATGGGTTGATGGGAGGCCACCAAAATAGAAGACCATCATGCTAAAAATAAACAACTGACTCCATTCGTTTCACTGGACTTAGCCCTATTTGTTGCACTGAATATAGTTTAGAATTTGTTATCCATTGGCTGGAGATTAGACACATGGTAATAGAGAACTTTTCATTGCAGTGGTATTTGTTGTAATGTGATTTGAATTCTTTCAAACAAATCAAGTAGTGCCCATGTAAATTAGAAGTCCCATCCTGGACATTGCTCATGGCAGACACTGTTGACTCTCTACCCAACAGCCCTGACACTCCCTTTCTTCCTAATAAACAGAACCCTGATTTTGTTCAGGTATCGAATAGCCATGTATTTCAAGGAAGGCCAGGACACTCCCCAGCCCCAGAGGATGAATTTTGAGTAGTCAAAGGCAATCGGAGCAATTTTTGTTGATGATTGGTTTAGGAATGAATTTGTGACCCACACACAATTCTGGCTAATGGGGCATGATGAAGGAAAGTCTGAGGGTGGGGTACAGTTCTGGGAAAGAGTTTTCTTCACTCAAAGAGAGATAGACAGGGAGAAACTAGTCTTTCTGCCTCTGTTTATGGTTGGGTGAAAAGGTGATGGCAGGACCTGCTGCAGCCATCTTATATATATGAGGAGACAAGCCTGAGTACCAATGCTAACACGCTGAAGATGGTAGAGCATAAAGAACGACATCATGGGGGAAGTGGCTGTGGCTCAATCAGTAGGGCTCCCATTTACCATATGGGAGGCCCCGGGTTTGGTTCCCGGGGCCTCCTGGTGAAGGCAAGCCCGCCCGCACGGCGTGGTTAGCTGACCCAGCGAGCACAAGCAGCAAAGGGGTGATAAATGAATAAATAAAAAATAAAATCTTTAAAAAAAAAAAAGAACGACATCATGTTGAGTGAAATAAGCCAGACGCCAAAGGACAAATATTGTATGTTTTCACTGATAAGAAATAATAAGCAAACTCATCAAGTCAGAATCTAGAATAGAGGTTATCAGGGGCTGGGGTAGGAGTAGGGAATGGGGAGTTAATGCTTAAATTGTACAGAGTTTCTATTTGGGTTGGTTGTAAAGTTTTGGTAATAGATGGTGGTGATGGAAGTACAACATGGTGAATGTAATTAAAAGCACTGAATTATATATTTGAATGTGGTTAAAAGGGGAAATTTTAGGTTGCATATATGTTACTAGAATAAAAATTAAACATAGGATTATATAGGATTGTACAACACAAACCGTGAACTCTGTTGTAAACGGGCTGTAGTTAAAAGTACAATTATAATAATGTTCTTTGGGGGGCAGATGTGGCTCAACTGGTTGGGCGTCCGTCTCCCATATGGAGCGACCTGGGTTCAATCCCCGGGACCTCCCGGTAAAATAAAAAAAATTAAAAAAAAAACAAAAAACAATAAAATAGGACACAATTTAAAAATCTACATAATGTTTAAAATAATAATAATAATAATAATGTTCTTTCATCAATTGTAGCAAAGGTACCACATTAACGCAAGGTGTTAAGAGTAAGGAGATACATGGGAAATCTGTATTTCATACAAGACAAGATTTTTCTGTAAACCTACTTCTCTAGTTTTTAAAAAAGTTTTAATTTAAAAAAAAGAACAAAAACATCTGGGTTCTTGGTGATCTCATTAAACTGCTGAATGAACCAACCCTAGAACTTCCTTTCCCTGGACTAACTATTAGACGAAGTAGTAAAGGTTCTTTCTGTTTAAGTCCTTGATATTCAAGATGCGGTGGGATTACCAACACTCTAGAGGCTTGTTAGGAATCTAGAAGCTCCACCTGCCTCAGACTTACTGAATCAGAATCTACATGTTAACAAGATCTGCAGGTGATTCCTAAGCACGCTGAAGTTTGAGAAGCACTGGTTTAAGCTGCTTCTAGTTAGGCTTTCTGATGTTAGCAGCTAGAAAGCATCCTGCCTTACCAAACTGATGGCAAAGGTCTTGTTTTCCTACCACCACCAAGAAAAGGATGTAAAGACAAGACAAGAGTGTTTCTACTTATGCAATTATTTGGGGCCTATTAGAAGAGTTCCCAGGCTCTTTAAAGTGCTTTATTTCCAACACCTAGAAGAAGCAACTTGTCATCACATAATGAATGCCATTTATTTTTGGCTTCAAAAGGTAGCAAAAAACAGTCCTTAAACTCACTGAAAATACAGGCCATCCAAATACCTCGAGTTGACATCTCAAGGTAAACAAAGACTTAAAAGGAGTCAGACATGGAAAGAGAACAAGACACCAATAGAAAGAAGTTCGAAACTGTTTACTTGGTTTAGATCAGTAAGACAGCTTAGGTTTCTGGGTAAATTTAGTTACTCACGATTCATCCTGGTACCCATCCAGGTTGCACACGTGTTAATAACACAAAATGAAATAATTCTCATTGTAAGCGAAAACAAGATATTCTCACAGCCTTGTTATTCCTGAAAAGACTGCTCAAGTTTCTTGAAGTTGTCCAAATGAGGTGATTTCATAAGTCCTTCTGTGTTTATCCTGAGTTTAAGCAACTGTTATAATATAAGAGGACACTAAACATTCTTACTTAGTGGCCTGTTGATAGACTTTTAACCAAACCCTATTTCAACAAACAAATTCTGCAGCTTTTTTTTTTTTTTTTTTTTTTTTAAGGAAACTTCACGGTTCTGTTTTGCCTTTTGATAACAAGCTATTGGGAAATCATTTAGGTTTGTGCTTACTATGAAAACATACTTATTAAGATATTACATATCCTGCTTTTCTGGAATCACATTCATTATATTTGAGAAGTAAACAGCTGAAGAAAAGTTACACAGAGAGCTTGAAGTCAAACCATTGTTTTGTTTAGTGATAATCCTTTTGATTAAAAAAAAAAAAATTAAGGCCTTGGGTTCACAAATTTCATTGGCATTTTACACTACGGAATCACTATTTTTCCACTATAGAAACACTGAGAGAAAACTGGAGATACAGTATTGCAGTGTTTATAGAAGCAATCAAGATACAAACAGGGCAGAAGAAAATGAGCCACTTCAAAACCTTGCTTTGGTCAGTTAAAATATCTATGGAAAATGCCAGCCAAAGATGAGAAATGGCTCCTGAACTGGATATCAGCACATTTCCCATTAAAGAACTAATAGAGACAACCTATTCTCAACAAGTTATTTGGAAGTTCGTGTCTCTATTTTTACCTGTCTCCAGGAGATTTTCCTTTCCATCTACTTGCTTTGCTTTCCTCTTTAGCATCTTCAGTGAAGGGAAATGCGCCAGAGAAAATAAAGGGGGAAAGTTAAAACACATTTGAGTGGCTTCAAGGGATGATGGAAAGATTTGACTCAAGAGGAGGTGGCAAGAGTTTGTGCACTACCTGTAGCCTGCACATATCTATATCCTCCTGGGCTCTGTTCTCATGGGAAGGTGGCTCTTTCCTTCTGTCAGTTACATCTCCAATTTTCAGTATTCAGACAGAGATGGGAGATGTGGCTGGCAAGCTTCCGGTGGAAATATCAAACATTTGTGTCCCCTGCATACCTTCCATGAGACCCCCTAGCTGCTGTGGGGCTGTATGTATACAGGACATCTTTCCCTACCCTTAAAAAACACTTACAATCTAGTTAAGGATTAAAAACTAAACTGCATTGAATTTTTTTGCTTTTGTTCCCCTTTCCCCTAAAATTTTATAGCTTGGAGAAAGTATTTGGATTGTGGAATTTAGTTGTCCCCTTCAACAGATAAACTCTTTGGGCCTCGTTTTTACTAAGAGACCCACAGATGATAAATGATGGGAACAGACTCCTAGGCTTTTTGATCCTCAGAGCAGGGCTTCCTCTCTGTCCCTGGGTGCCTCTCAGAGAATAATCTCCTTGAAATCCCTTCTTCACGTGGCTTCCAGGATGCCGGACTCCCTTGGCTTTCCTCCTACCTCACTGATGGCTTTTTCTCAGTCATCCCTGTTGGTTCCTTTTCAAGTCCCCAAATTCTCAACATTGGGAGGCTCCAGGGCTCTGTCCTCAGATCACCTCTCCATTTACCCTCCCTCCACTGTTGATTTCATCCAATTCATCGCCTAAATATCATTTACGTGCTGATGAATCTCCCCCCTAATTCCAGATTCACATAGCTATCTGCCTACTTGGCATTTCTATTTGGATGTCTCTGAAGCATCTCAAACTTAACATGCCCCAAACTAAATCCCACTCCCCGCCCCCCCAAACCTGCTCTTCTCAGAAGCTTCCCCAACTCAATCAATGGCAACTCCTTTCTTCCAATTTCTCAGGCCAAAAGCTTGGTAGTCATCCTTGTATCTTCTCTTTTTCTCTCGTCCCACATCCATTGCATCAGCAACATAGAAGTGGCTCTACATTCAGAATATGACCAAAAGCTGACCACCACAGCTCCCATCCTGGACCAGGCCACCATCAATTCTCAACTGGATTGTTGCAGTAGCTGCGTAACTGGTTTTCTCTCCCACTCTTGATCTCCTAGAGCATACTCTTAGCACAGAAGCTGGAAGGATCCTGTTAAAACAAAAGCTAGATCATCTCCCTCTTCTGGCTCATAACACTTCCATGGCTCCTCCTCCTACTTAGATGCAAGCCAAAGTCCTTACAAGTGCCCAACAAATACCATATGCAATCTACTTCCTTGCCCTCGCTCTCCTCCCTTCACTATCTCTATGACTTTGTCTCCTACTAGTCTCTCCTCACTCACTCTGCTCCAGCACACTGACCTCCTTGCTGGTACTCAAACATATCAGGCATATTCCCATGCAGGGCCTTTGTGCTTGCCCTCCCCCAGAGAACTGCATTGCTTGATTCCCTCAGCTCCTTCACACATTTTCTCAAATGTCATCTCAGTGAGACCTTCTTTGACTTCCATACTTAAAATTGCAAGCCTTCCCTCTCCCATCTGACATACCATGTTCTACATATTTATTTGTTTATTATATTAGTTAGGGGGTTGCCAAAATGGCTATCACAAAGAAAGCCCAGTAGACTGTGGCTTGAAGAATATAGAAGTGAACAGGATAGAACAGTGGGCTAGCTCTGCTCCAATCATTCAGGACCTTGGAGTCCCTCTCCCACCACCAGGGCATTGTCACCATCTACACAGTTGAAGTTGGGTCACTCACCTGGTCCAGGTCCCAGGTGGCAGAAAAGAGGAGGAGAACATGGTGGAAGCACAACATTTGAAGGCCCAATCTGAGAAGTAGTCCAAGTCACTTCCCCTCATATTTCATTCATGAGAACTCGGTCACATGACCACACCTAACTGTAAGGAAGGCTGGGAAATGTAGTTTAGCCAAGCATCTATTTTTCAAGGAAGAAGAGGAAAATGGATTTTTGGTGGACAACTATCGACATTTACTATCTGTATCCCCTCTTCTCTATTAAAATAAGAGCTCCATGAGGGCAGGGGTTTTTGTCAGTCTTATTCATCTCTGTATTCCAAGTACCCAGAATAGTTCCTGGCACAACAAAAGAGCTCAATAAATACTTGTTGAGGAAATGAAGGAAGTGTGGCGTGAAGGCTTTCCTCCTGGGATTAGCAGGAGCAAACACAGCTCCCCTAGGACAACCTGGCATTGACTTTTTTTACTTTATCACCTGAGAACTTATTACAATACTTCTCCCAGGGAAATGGGAACTAATTATTCTCTTTTACTGCAGCTTAGTAGTGAAGCAGTCTCAAATTCCACATCCACTCGTGTAATAGGAAAGCAGTCCCACAGATGTTCTCCCTTATACTGAAAGATGACCTTGGCCATAGGGAAAGGAGCCTTCTTCTGGGCAGGGGCTGCTCTGGTTCAGCAGGGAGCCTTATAACAATGTCCTACAGTGATTTAGGATAGCAGGAGTCAGGAGAAATCTTTGCATCTGCAAAGAACTGTCATTTGAAATCCTTATCTGTTCCATGTTTCCTAACACAAGTTTGTGTTAGAAATACAGCTCCCTGCTCCTGACTATGGGGGGATAATTGCTCTGCTAATTCATGAGAATTAAAAGGATCCAAAGAGCCTGGACAGTGGCCCGAGAAAGCCTCAAGATGATCTGTGAACTTGAGCTCCCATCTCTTACAAGCCCTCTGTCCTCCTGGCAGGCAGAATCCTTCCTTAGCTCACATCCTTCCCAGACTGAGCCTCACTCATGCAACAGTTTTCCTCTAAGTGTCCAAAATATAGCTTTTAAAAACGTACTGAGTAGCCCAAAGCTCCCTCTAACAAGCTTATAGGCCCAGCCGTAGTTTACCAAAAGTTTCCTAGTGCAAACAGATGCCTCTGATGTCAGGGTTGGCTCTGCCGGGCCTCCGACAGTGGAAGAGAAGAAACAGCCGGGCGGCCCAGGAATAGGAAAAAACTTTCCTTCCTTTGGGAGAAAAAAAAAATCCCAGCACCATTTTCAACTTGAAGCAATGGAACAAAACATGGGATGGCAAATTTTGTCTCTTAATAGTCTTTATTTATCTAAGGTTTGTATTGGCATTTTCAATGGGTTTGGTTTTAGTGATCAACTCAAACCCCAGGAATAAAGCTCCAAAGTATCAAGCTAGCTAAAGTCATTTGCAACAAATAATAGTGGGGCGTTTGGGGGTTTTATTTGTGTTTTGCTCCTCACATCTCAAAATGCAAGGATGGAGATTCCGCACCCTCTAGATGCTTCCAAATATAGCCAAGGCTGAGACATCATCCCACCTCCTTCTTGGAGAACTCGTTGCTAAGACACAATATGTTGATGAGCCCTGGTGGGGGATCCATTTTTGTCGCATTGCTTTTCAGAAATTATTCTGAGATGCTAAGCTAAGGTTCTGAAGCCTTCTTTTCAGGTCTTTTGGAAAACAGTAAATACCTTAGACTCTCTTTAAAGATACTGACATTTTAATGTGTATACTTTCTTTGCTGAATGTTCTGGGGTCCCTTAACAAAAAATATTAGAGAGGAAAGCAGCAGTGAATAATAGAAAGAGATTCAAGATGGGTTTTAGAAGAAATGGGAAGTTAAACACACACACAGCTCAGCAGACTGATTCATGGTTGATTCCATCCACTTTGAAATTATTCTCTTAGGGCATGTTTTTACATTATGCCTAATTATCTAATATTATTATTTTCAGATGATTAAAAAAACCTCATATATATATATATATATATATATATATATATATATATTTTTTTTTTTTTTTTTTTTTAAGGACCTACCGGGGATTGAGCTCTGGACTTCGTACATGCATAGCAGGCGCTCAACTACTGAGCTACACTCGCTCCCCAAAGACTCATATCCTTGCATGAGAATATTGTTTCATTTGCTTTATTCTTAGGTTTGAATTTTCACAACAGCCCTAGGTAACACCACCCAATTTGGGTGCACTAAAGGCACATTATATTTCTATTAAACACATTATATTTCTCTTTTTTTCCCCAGGATATACAATTAGCATGTCCACCAAATGTTAGTTCAAAATAAAATGACCATTTCTGAGTTTCCTTTTCACACTTCAGTTTAGATTTTGGGTGGTAAAGGCTATACGTTAGCTATCAAGGGAAATTCTAAGTATCCAATTTCCAAAGGGCACCTAGACAGTGGCTCTCAAAAAAGCCACTTTCTGAATCATGAGATGTCCAGAATAAGCAAATCTATAGAAACAGGAAGTAGATTAGTGGTTTCTAGGACTGGGGGCAGGGGAAGGGAAAGATATGGAGAGTAACTGCTAATGAGTATGTGGTTTCTTTTAGGGGGCATTAAAATGTTCCAAAATTACAGTTTGGTGATGGTTGCACAAATCTGTGAATATATTTAAAAACACTGAGGGAAGCAGATGTGGCTCAAGTGATTGGGCTCCCGTCTACCATATGGGAGGTCCTGGGTTGGTTTTCCAGGGCCTCCTGGTAAAAGCAAGCTGGCCCGGGCAGTGAGCTGGCCTGCACGGCATCCTGGCCCACATAGAGAGCTGGCAAAAAGAGACAGAGGAGAGACAATGAGAGACACAACAAACCAGGGAGCTGAGGTGGCTCAAGCGATTGAGTGCCTCTCGTCCACATCGGAGGTCCCAGGATCGGTTCCCCGTGCCTCCTAAAGAGAAGACAAGAAGAGAAGACAAGCAGACACAGAGAGCAAAACAGCGAGCATAAAAACAAGGGGGGCAGGGAGAACAAATTTTAAAAATCTTAAAATAAAAACATTGAATTGAACACTTTAAATGGGTGAACTGGATGGTATGTAAATTGTATCTCAATATAGTTGCTAAGGAAAAAAAAGCACAAACCATGACTGGTTTAATAGTAAAGCTTTGGGCAGTGTCAGAGACACCCCTTCACACACACACACACACACCTCTCCTGCCTTCCCCCATACTAACTCCTTCTGCAGCCCCATACAAGCAGGATGGAAGTAGGAATAGACAAGTCTGGCCCACATGCAAAGAACAGCCTCTCTTCAGCAAGAGAAACTGAAAATGAAAAAAAAGAAAGAAATTTAGATGACTGTTGTTTCCATTTGTGAAAAAATGTATTGTTTTCTTGAGTCGCCACACAAACTTTTTAAACCCTGAAAACCAAAGTCTGTGACCCCTCTCCAAATATGAGTGGTAGACAAAGTCTCACCCCACACACCCTTGTTCACACCTTGGTTTGCGCAGGTGACAGTGGGTCATTTCTCATTTTCTCGTTAGTGATGGACAGCAAAGGACTTCAAAATATTGGAAATATGTTTTATGTTTTATGAGAGAGGCTGATATACACATGCGGTGGAATTCTACAAAGGCCCTATAGAACTTCTCTGGTAGGAAATCAAAATCATCAAGAAGGAAGCAAAAGGGATCTTCAATAATTGATCTCTGCTCAAAGCTGTTAGGAGTTAAATAAAGGTGGTTACTGATTCCGACTCTGATATTTCTAAAGAACAGGGAATGGTGGATTTGAGCAATTGCCACATTCTCCACCCACAACTTCTAGGCCTTCTTTGGGATCCTAGTCCCAGGGACCAAGAAGATTAGCTAGTCTTTGGCATACGGGAGGATTAGTCTGGCGGGGGGTGGGTGGGTATTGGTGTTTAGGGTGGTGTGTATGAATACGTGTTAGTTCTACCGTCACCACTTTCATTGTAGCTTGCCTCATTGATGGACTGAAAACCATAGGCCACTCAAAATATTCAAGGGCAAGAGAACTTTACAAATACTATTTCCTTGAACACTGACTGAACATTTGATCAGGAATTTGTATTAAAGTTTTTAAGAAGTGATAATATTTTTATGATTATAGTCCCAAAAGGGGTGCTTATCTTTTTGAGAAACATGCTGAGATATTTATGGAGGAAGCAAAATTGGCTTCAAAAGATTTAGGCAAAGAGGAATTAGGTGCTAGGGAGAGATGAAATGAGACTGGCCATGAGTCATTCATTGTTGATGTGAGTGAAGGATCCAAGGGGGGTTCATTCTACTATTCTGTTTACATTTTTAAATGTTTGACATTTTCCCAAATAAATAAACATTTTAAGAAAACAGATTTTAAAAAACATTCAGGATAAACAAGGTAGGGCCCAGGGCCAAAGATGTTAAAAAGGGGCAACTGGTAGAAAGGAAAAACTTTCTAGAATAATACTCTAACATTACAATAAAAGAACTTTTGCCAAGAGTAAATGGAAATGCTACTCTATAATCAAGTTCAAGGGGACCACAGTATTCCAGCAGTGTCTACCTCTGTCACCCATTTCAGAAGGGAGTTGACCCAAATAGGAAATGGCCCAGCTGAGGCTAATTGGGAGTAGCAAGCTGACGCAGGGCCGTGGGGAGAGTGCTGGCCTGGCAGGCCTCTTGGACTGCAGACGCTGCCAATCGGAGAGGAGTTCCCCAGCTGAGAGCAGGAAGGAGGGACTTAAGAAAAACAACCTTTTCTTAAGCTGGAAATTCTGCTCTCTCTCTCTTTCCTTTATTTATTTTTTTTAGGGGTGGGACGAAAAATTAAAATCAAATTCTTACTTATCTCAACAACAATAAAAATCCTCCATCATAAAAGTCTATCCCTTCACTTCACATCCATGCAGTTTGGCCTTTCTATGGTGTTACATACATTGGAATTTCAATGAACTCGCATGAAACTGATGAGGGACTTCTATAACCAGAATTTTGCTATATTCTCTGTTCAGGAGAAAATTTAGACCAAAACTCTCCAAAAAAGTGGGAGTATTTGGTATTTTTTGCAAAGGAATTTTGTGCATTTTTACATCTAATTTGCATCCATAGTTATATTGTAATTGTACTTATAATCTGGATCAGGGGCCAGCAAAGGGTTTCTGGAAAGACCCAGACAATAAAATATTTGGTTTTGCGGGCCAAATGGTCAGACAATATGTAAACAAATGGGTGTGGCTGTGTTCCAACAAGACTTTATTTACAAACGCAAGTGGAGGGTCATCTTTGGCCCGTAGGCCCTTGTTTGCCAATCCCTGATCTAGATAAGAAGCTTTATCAATAAAGGGCCTGTATTAGTTTCCTACTGCTACTGTAACAAATTACCACCAACTAGTGACTTAAAACAACACAAGTGTATTATCTTACAGTTCTGGAAGATGGGTCTCAATGGGCTAAAACCAAGGAGTTGACTTGGCTACATTCCTTCCTGGAGGCCCTAGGGGAGAAGCCCTTTTCTTGCCTTTTACAGCTTCTAGAAGCTGCCCATAATCATTGGCTCATAGCGTCTTCTTCCATCTTCAAAGCCAGCAAGAGCTGTTTGGGTTTTTCTCACATTGTATCACTCTGGCCTCCTTTTCTGCCTCCTTATTCCACTTCCAAGGACCTTTGTGGTTAGATCGGGCCCACCCAGATAATCCAGGAGAATCTCCTCATTGTAAGATCAGCTGATTAGCAATCTTCTTCCATCTGCTCTTACCTCCCCTTTGCGCTGTAACCTAACATATTCACAGTTTCTGGGAATTAGGATGTGAGCATCCTGGGGGGGGGCAGCTAATACAGAGTACCCCATTCACTAATCACAGGCTGGGTAGGTTTTTGCTCCTTCTTGGCAGTTGGCTCGTTAACAAGGATGACAGCCCATCAACAGCATCGGAATAACACTTCCAGAGTAAAAGCAGGGCAATGAGTTCGCTGAGATGCAGATGGCTGTGTGGGCATCGGTGTATATCAGGGTGTACTGTGGAAGTGGTACAGTCCACACTTTGAGAGCCGGGACTCTGAGGAACAGTGATTTACAATCCTGCTCAAGCGCTTGTCAGTCATGAGACCTTGAATAAACTATGTACCTCCTCTGTGGCATCACATTCCTGATGTGTTGAGTGGGAATAATAACTCCTTATCCCAAAGGATAATAAATGGGAAGCAGCCAGCACAATGCCTAACCTATAATGAGCACTTTTCCTGAAGAACTGTGGGTTCTACTTAGAATTGAATCATGTCCCTCCAAAACGCAATAACCACATGGAGAAAGCATGCTATGGCCTATTTCCCTACAAGGCAAATTCAGGTTCTGCCCTCACTATAGCATTATAATTGGATCTTCATTATAACGTCTAAGGCAACATTCAGAGAGCCTTAAAATAGTACTATACATAAGCACCTAGTTAATAAAATCCTTCTGAGGATGAGACTATCGCAAAATATTTACTCTCGAATTACTCTGGCAGACCATTCACTGGGGAAACTGCTGCAGGCTTGCCAGGGAAAGCACTCGTCATATGTTAAAAATAGATGTCAGAAAGCCATTCAATGAATGCAGCAGCCCTTATCTTAAGAAAGGCTATCAGATTGCTTTAGCCAGTGTATGGGATAAAGCTTGTTCAAATATAAAAGTAGAATTATTTTTCTCACTGTGCGACATCAGACATTTTCAATAAGCAAAATTTCAACTATTTGGTGCATTGTGCACATCCTTCTGCCAGTAAAGTATTCTTAAATATCTTCCTGGAGCCCCTTATTATTTCTGTCTCAGCATTTTAGAGAACCTGAAAAAATGGCAACAATTAGTTGCCCAAGGCCACCAAAAAAGCTAGTGACAAACTAGAGAATGGAATCCTAAATCCCATTTTGATGCCCCAACCACTAACATACTCATTTGTAGCTTTAAGTAGAGTCAAATTGTTCCCTTATAGAGAAACGTCCATAATCTCAGGAAAAATATTGACCTCTTGCCTGTGAGTCATTTTTCTGTGGTCTGTGTCTTAGTTTGCCAGGGTTGCTATGACAAATACCATGCAATGGGTTGGCTTAAACAATGATTTATTGGCTCACAGTTTGCAGGCCAGAAGTCCAACATCAAGATGTCGGCAAGAAAGTAGATACAACCCCAAATAGCGAAGCTCCTCAGGGATATGGAGACATCCAGACACTATACCCAGGGCAGACAGCTCAGGAATTTGGCCCCTTCCCAGTAGGCCCTAATCTGCTATTTATGCTCCTCAGTGTGACTGCATTAGACTCAGCAGTGGTTTCCCTATGCATGACTCTTCTGTCCTTCTATTTGAACCTATAATTAGTACTAGGGTTGGTAGGTGTACATCCAAGAGACTTAAATCTTTGGGATGTCCATGTGCCAGCTGAGCCCTGAATCTTAACAGATTTGCAACACCTACTCTCCAGTTCAACGGACTCACCCAGGACAACTAATGGGGAGGAGATGATGGACAAACAACATACCAAGGAACCGAGAGTGCCCACAACTGCAAGAAAGAGAGTCCCATCCATCAGATGTATGAGATCGAAGGCCCCCTCAATTAATGGTGGAGTGGGCATCACCATCCCAGAGTCCTCAGGATTGGGAAATGAATGATAGACTAAAACAAACTTACTAGTATTCTACTATAGACTTACTGTGATTCTAGCAATGGAAGAAATACCATTGTTGTGGAGGCAGTGACCCATGGATGTTCTGGGGTTAGGGAGAAGGAAAAACAGGTGTAATAGAGGGGCATTTTCAGGACTTGGGAATCATCCTGAATGACATTACAATGACGGATACAGGCCATTATATATCCGGCCATAACCTACAGAGTCGAATGGGAGAGAGTGTAAACTACAATGTAAACTGTAATCCATGCTTAGTGGCAATGCTCCAAAATGTGTTCATCAATTGCAATGAACTTACCACACTGATGAAAGATGTTGCTAATGTGGGAAAATGTGGGAAAATGTGGGAAGTATGAGGAGCGGGGCATATGGGAATCCCCTATATATTCTCTGTAACATTTATGTAATTGAAGTATCTTTTAAAAAATAAAAAAAGTGAGGGAAAAAAAAAAAAAAAGATGTCGGCAAGGCCATGCCCCCTCCTGGAGTCAGTAGCCTTCTGAGGCTGGCAGTCTTCTGTCACATGGCGATGTCCTTGGCCTCCTCCTGTGGTTCTCTCTGACTTCTGGCTTCTCTTTATATGGCCTCCAGAAAGACGGATCAAGACCCACCCTGACTCTGTGTGGCCACACCTTGCCTAATAATAACGTCTTCAAAGGTCCTATTTACAAATGAGCTCACACCCGCAGGAACACAGATGAAGATTCTAATGTATCTTTCCCAGGGTACAAGAGCTGATCCCCGCCAGTCTGCCTGAATATCAGGTTGTGAAGCCCTTCACGCTATCCCAGATGCATGCCTATGTTGCGTTCATACAGAAGAGTGTCCCAGGTAATAAAAGAGCCTTCTCACATGATACTAATTTCTACATTCAGAGGGTTTCTTGTGGCAGTTCATATAAAAAGGAATTCTTTGAAGAAAATTGCTCTGCAGACCAATAGTTTTCTCTTTCTCCATACCTAGGGCTTCCCATGTTTTTTTTTAATTCTCCAGTTCAGAGTAAATCCTTAAAGTGAAACTGACTCATGTGTCCCATGATTAACTCTAACTTCTTTTCCTTTCTTCCTTCAGCTCCTTTCCCCGATGTGAATGTTTCCTGTGGTGGATAGCCAAAATTGCTTGGCCAGTCAGACTAAGTGAAAGATGACCACTTTTTCAGTAAGGGGAAGGGCCTTGAAATCAGCTTCAAGATCTCCAGTGAACTTGGAGACAGGCTACCATCCAGTCATATTTTAAAGCATCTAATTCTAAGAGCAATAAAATTAGGAAAGGGGGACAAATGGATGAAGTGTTGCTGATGACTTCGCCAAACTATTTAGGGCTGCATCAATGGAGCAGATGATTTGCTTATCAAAATAGATTTATAAAATATAATCAAAAGTTGCCTGATGAAAATTAAAAATAAACAAATAAAACAACAGCAACAAAAAAGTTGCCTGATGGCCAAGAAATGTATCTGATTCGAGCAGCTTCTGAAATGTAAGTCCTTGCATAAAAGAATGCAATTTCAATCCTGTGAATATTGAAGAATTTGTTCCTTTTTCATATTTATCACTATTGTTTCACAACAACTTCTTATTCTTGTTTGTTTTAGTTGACACATGTGTTTAGAAGTATGCAATTCTAAAGAAAAACATTTAAAAATAATAATACCCATTGGTAGTAAGAGTACAAAATGAGTTCTGGACACTTTTAATGGGGAGTGGAACAGCCTTTCTTTGACCCATAAATTCCATTTCTTGAAATTTATTCTAATGAAACCACCAGCAAGATGCAGGAAAATGTATACATTTGCACAAAGAAGTTCATCACAGCATTGTTCAAATTATCAAAAACCTAGAAACAACCCATCCCCACATCAAGAATCAATTAAAGAAAGTATAACGTATGTCCATATTATGGGATATATCTAGTCATTAAGAATTAGGTTATAAAAGAATTTGTTAAAAGATTCAAGAGAGAGCATTGCATTAAAACGTGAACTAAACACAACATGCATAATGTGATTCCCATACATAGCTTTATATGTAGTGTGCGTGTGTGTGTATAAAAGAGAAATAAAAAGAATGGAAGGAAAGATCCCCAATATACCAGAAATGGTGATAATAGTTATCTCTGGGATTTTCTGAAATTTTCATCCTCTCTATAATAAAGACATGTTACATTTTTTAATCATATATATATATATGTGTTTGTGTGTGCTTATTTCAGAAATGGGCTTCTGATGGAAACAATCTTTGTTTCCAGTCTTGTTTCTTTTGTTGGTCATTTATCACCATAAGTGTTTACAAGGTGTCTTGTTCCATGTACTTGGACTTGCCAGATGCCAAGTTCTTGATAGTGTTTGAAGACCCTGGTGTAGTAGCAATGGGGGCAGCAGCAACCAAGGGAAGGACTAAAGTTGTTGAGGGCAGGGGCAGGAAAGGTGGGGGTAATCTATTATTTTTATAAAGATTCTTTGGTACTTAAATAGTTTACTGGAATATGAATGTGAATTTCATATTTCTTTCCTTCAATCCAAGAGTTGGGGATGTTACTACAAACTTAACTGGAAACAAAGAAACACCTCTTGATGATGACCCACATTTTATTGGTTTTTCCCAAAGAACAATTTCTACTCCCTAGACCCTTATTTCCACAGCTTATAGCTAGAGCAGCTGATAAGGAAAGTGCTGGGACCCTAAGCCCCCTCAGCAGAAACCCATAGCTTTAGGAAAACAAACTCCCCTAGGTCCCTTTTCTCCCCTCCTCCCCTTTTCTCCATGGAATCCACATCTGGAAGATAAGCACTCTCCACCTGCCCCTTTTCAACTGGAATTTACAACTCTAAACAGATAATGACTCTTTTCCTCCCTAATAGCCCTGTGCTTTAGGAAGATAAGCTAACCTTGCTCTTTTCACTTTTGTAACCCTGCCTGTCCACTTGCTTAGGAATTCGCCTGCTTAGAGTTCCTATATAAACTTACGAAAATCCTGACAAGGCGCTCAGAATTTGGAGACTGAATTCTCCTCTGTGCCCCCGTGTAATAAAACTTTGTTCATCAGCGCCCCCAGAGTGCCGCTTGGGTTTTTCATTCCATTGGCCACAACATTTGGTTCCCTGACCAAGAAGACCCAATCGAGCAGGCCCGTTGTGCCTCGGGCTTGGGGCTGATGGACGCAGTCGACGGCGATCTCCGGGCAAACGAGATGGGTGCCACCTGTCCTCTTGACAGGACCTCCTTCTGAGACAGTCCCCCCAGGCCACGTCCCTACATCCCAGCCTGACTCAGTGGGGAGGCAGACTGAACAGTGCCAGAAGACTCCGGAAAGGTAAGGCCCTGGGTGCAAAGTCCTCACTCAGGCCCGTCTCTGGACAGAAGAGGAGACTGATTACCTCCCGAAATCTCGAGTACCGAGATTCTAGAATAGGGCAATCCCTGTGGGAGGGACTGCATAACCTCTGAGTGACTGTGTGAGTGAGTGAGGACAGCAGAGGCTTGTGTCTGCCGTACTAGTCTGTGACTCCACTGCCCATGCTATGGAGCCTGCGTGGGCCCTAACCTGTTTTCCGTGGCTACGTCATACGTCATAACAGCTCACCTGAACTTGGCCCGGGCGCCTTAGCTAAGACGAGCCGAAGTTCTCACGAGAGACATGGGCAGGCGGGCATCAGAGTGGCCTTGAAAGAGGCAACCCCTTCCCTTGTCTGTCTCATGCCACTGACTCAGGGTATGGATTTAACACTGTTAATCCCTGTGGGAGGGACTGTATAACCTCTGAGTGACTGTGTGAGTGAGTAAGGATGGCAGAGGCTTGTGTCTGCCGTACCACTCTGTGACTCCACTGTGTCTGCTAAGGAGCCTGCGTGGGCCCTAACCTGTTTTCTGCGGCTACTTCATACGGCATAACAGCTCACCCGAATTTAGCCCGGGCGCCTTAGCTAAAACGAGCCAAAGTTCTCGCGAGAGACGTGAACAGGCGGGCATCTGAGTGGCCTTGAAAGAGGCGACCCCTTCCCTTGTATGTCTTGCGCCACCGACAAAGGGTATGGGCTCATCACAGTCAAAACCTACCATCTTAAACTACATGCTCAAGAATTTCAAGAAGGGTTTTTCCGGAGACTATGGCATCTGGATGAATCCCAGCACCCTCCGAACCTTATGTGAAGTAGAGTGGCCCACTTTTAATGTTGACTGGCCCTCAGAAGGGACCCTGGATATAGCCAAGGTCCGTGCAGTGTGGCTGGTGGGTCACAGGAACAACTGGCCACCCCAATCAGTTTCCCTGCACCGACTCTTGGTAGAGATAGCCCAGACTCTGCCCCCTTGGCTTCGATTGTGCATTGGAAAAAAGGGACAGAGCAGGGTCTTGGTTGCATAGGAACGGGGCTCCGGAAGCCAGGCCCCACCACCACCACCACCGCCATACGCTTCAGCCACTCTAGCCTCTCCTCTTAGCCCGGGAGTGCAGGCAGATCTCCTGGAAACACCTCCACTTTCGGTCCCTCCGGGAACATCGACCCTCTCTGAGGAAAGCCCTGTAACCCCACTAGCAAGGAGGCTCCGGTCGGCACAACCTGCATCAAAGAAGCCGACAAATTAACTCTCGGACAGCCAATTCATGTTATGGTGCCACATGCAGTCACTGCCCTAATGAACTCACACAGGCATCGGTGGATATCTAATCCCCGGCTCACAATTACCAAGGTTTACTCTGTGAAAACCCCAGAGTGACAATAGAAACAGTGCACAGTCTAAACCCTGCCACCTTTTTGCCAGATGAGGAAGGGGCTCCTGAGCATGACTGTGTTGAAGTGACTGAGGAAGTTTACGCCAGTCGCCCTGACCTCAAGACAAACCACTCCCTTCCCCAGAGGTACTGCTTTTGTATACTTGCCCTTTGGTTCAGTCAATGTCATCTATTTGATGACTCCAGAGTGACTTACTGATTTTCACCTCCAAATTTTGTTTGTGCTATTATTCCTCGTAGGGTGCTAAAGTAGAAACAGCATGAATTTAAGTTAATTCTCATCTCCACTCTGCCACTGATTAGCTCTATGATCCACTCATTAGCCATGTGAGCTTTGGTAGGCCTCCCAATCTTCCTTAACATCAATTTTCTTACCTATAAAATGAGAATACTTGTACCTACCTCTATTGCAATGTTTTCATGTTCTATTTTGAGTATTAAATGAGATGGCTGATGTACCTGACACACACTAAATTGTACTTCTCTTCAGGTCTCATCCTTACCTCTGCCTAGAATTCTCAGCCACATCTATGCTTTCCAAAATCCCATCCTAACTTCAGAGTCCAGCTCAAGTCCCACATCTTGAAACTTTGTTAAAACCATCACTTTCCCACTCAATTGGCCTTTAATACCACCAAACTGCTATTTAACTTTTTACTAGAATATTTTGTCTCCTCAGTGGGTTTGTAAATTCCACAAGGGAAAGAACTATGTTTTGTATTTATTCTACATCACACACAGTGCAGGCTTATAGTAGATTTTAGTACTGTATTTCTGCAATTCTAAGATGCAATTAATTATAGAGTACTCCACCAATTTAATAACAGCTTCTCAGGAAAGAGAGAGATGCCACATTTAATGTCTGCATAACTTTAGTAGGAATATGTGAATGGTAGCCTTTTCTTCCCTTCTCCTGTTGGGAATTATTCATGAAGCAACAAGGAGAATTAAAATAATAAATAGCAATCCTGGCAAACTCTATTTTCAGTGAAACTAGGAGAGAGAACTAATCAACAGACTCAAAAATATCTGAAAGGGCTCCCAGAGGTAGCTGTTTAGGACAAAAGCTGTGTGGGTGGAAGTGAAGCAAGTAGCAAGGTGACCCAGAGGCAGATAGTCGAAGAAATGGGATCATTTTGAAATGCAAAATCTATATACCTCATTTGCCCCAAATGGTACAAGAATGGATGAGCAGGGCTTTCATGGACCCAGGCTGTTCCAGTAAAGCAGAGAAGAAGGGTGAGACAAAGAATCAAAAAATGAGCTATACTGTCAGGAAGCAGAGAAGGAGAGAGCCCTTAGGTTGAGTTGCCTAGAAAGCTACCCTAGCCCTTTCCCACCCTTCTAAGTGCCCCTCCCCCAACCAAAAATCTCTTGTAACTGGTGGAGGAAGACATAAATCATCAATGAGGAGTAATAAAGAAGCCACACAGTATTGATATGACTATACTACAAGGAAATATGGTGGGAAAGAACAGCAAAATTTGTCAACAAAGGATGAAAGTTCACCATAAAAATACTGTCATGGAGCAGATGAAAATTGTGACCACATATTTTGCTATGAATTAGAAAAAACTCTAAGAAGCCATCATCTCTAGAACAAAACAACCACAAAGAACAAATACGAGTGCTCATAGAAGATCTAATGAACAATAGTAGGAGATGAAACATGAATTGGCAGAACTAAGGAAAGAAACAGAAGAAGAAATAAAATCATTTCTAAAATGAAGATAAAACCTGAAGGACTATAAGGGAAAAAGAGACACTGCAGAAAACACAGTAAAGGAGCAAGAATAGAAAAGCAAATGCAAACAAAATGAAAGAAATTCAGCAAATAATAAAGAATTAGAAATAAAGAAAGGCATACAGAAGACTGACAAAGGAGATCCATCATTTACATAATTGGAGCCCCCTAAAAGAAAAACAATACATGTGGGCAAACAGGAATTTAAAGGCATCACTTAAGAAAGTTTTCTGGAAATAAAACAAGACATAAGCCTACATACTAAAAGGGTCCAAGTGCTAAGGGAAATTGACCCAGATAATCACAGGCATATTCTAGGATTTTAGAAGAATTTGAAGATAAAGAAAGAGTACAGTGAGAAGTCAGGCAGAAAGATCAAGTCACCTAAGAGGGCAAAAATCAGGCTGGCCTCAGATTTCTCTAGAGCAACATTCAGCACCAAAAGATAACGGATCAACATCTACAATATATTCAAGGAAAGGATGTGGGAGCCATGGCTGTTATATCTAGCCAAATTGTCCTCAATAGAAAGGCTATTCACAAACACCTTTAAACATGCAGTAAAGCAGGTAATATTGTTGTATGAGGCTTTCTTGAGGAAACTGTAGAGGAAAAATGTAAGCCACCCAAATGAATGGAGGAACTATAACAAATTATTTTAATGTATTTAACTATTGAACTAAGATGAAAACAAACATGGAAATTGGGGTGATGGAATAGAATGTAAATGTTATATGCCCTGACAATGCAGGAATGATAGCACCAATTGGGAGAGTAATGGGGAAAGAACGTGGAAGTTGCAGCAGTTGTAATAGCTGAAAGTTAAAGCACATCATTTAAAGCTGACCAATTTAATAAAGAAATAAGCATTATGAACACTACAAATGTAAACACTCAGAAAAGTAATATTATTTACTGAAACTGGATAGTGAAAGAGAGGGATAGCTAATTTTATTATTGCTCAGAATAGGAAACTAATAGGATACTAACTTTACTCCTCTTTTTCTTTAGATATGACAAAGTTATAACTATAAAGGTAACCTTGAGAACAAAAGTACAAACTTTTTAAAATATCAGAAGAACTACCAACAAAAAAATAAAGCAAAGAAAACAGACCACATGGCAACAAATTTTAAAAATAACTATAAAAACAGAAACCATGACATAAAATAAGGAGACTAAGACCAAAAATATCTTCCATATCAATAATTTTTTTTTTTTTTTTTTTTTTTTACTGGGAGGTCCCGGGGATCGAACCCCGGTCTCTCCATATGGTAGACGGACGCCGAACTTCTTGAGCCACATCCATTTCCCCATATCAATAAATTGAAATAAGTTTTAGGTCACCTACTGAAGAAAAATCTTCATATATGATTTTTAAAATTCTGACTTTATGCTGTATCCAAGAGATGCACCTAAAACAGTGATCCAGGAAGTTTGAAAATAAAATAACTGGGAGCTGAATTTCTCACTGTTGGAGTGGGTGTTTACATTGCCGGAGTGATCCATGTGGTGATGGAATAGAGTTCGAGACATCGGTATGAACTCATATTTAGCTTAATGTAGATACAGATGGTTACATATAAAAATATTTATAGATATGTATATACATGCAAGTTAGTATACACATACATATGTCCTTGCTTAGTCAACTGAGACAGCCTAGGAGCAATAACACCCTGGTAGTAACAAGCACACCCAGCACCCAGATTTTGGTTTCTAATACCATTCTCCAATTAAAGGAACAAGGGCTCCTTAGAGAAATGACTGATTCTAGGGCTGGGACAGCAAATATACAAGATGAGCATTTTATAATGCCAGAACATAAGGATGTAACAAAAAATATCACAATGATGAGGCTATGTCAAAGGAATATTAGGAACCAACTGAAAGACTTCTTAATGGCCAAAGTGGGAACAATATGAAAAACAAAATAAATAAAGTATTACACTATAATGCAAAGTAGAAAATTAATATCTATGAGTCTGTACTGATATAAATAAATTAATTAATGGGAAAGAGTAGGGGTGATTCTCCCTAGAAGAATTCCAAATGATTTATGTAGATACTCTGCCCTGAAGGAGGTGGAGCATAACTCCTCACTCCTTAAGGGTGGGCTGTGCATAGTGACTTCCTTCCAAAGAGGACAGTATGGAAAGAGGGTGAAAGAGTAACTTTACAGTGGAGTCACCTGACAAATACAACCTCACCCAGGTGATCCGGGTCAACATCAACAGTGTTAATTCATGTTGATAGTCTGTACCCTTGATAAGATATGAAGAAAATGGCTACTTTCTCTCTGTGGTCTACTTCTCCCCAACCCCAACCCCAATCTAATCACGAGAAAAATATCAGACAAATTCCACTTGAGGGAATTGTACAAAATACTTGAGCAGTACTTCTCAAAACTGTCTAAAACAAGGACTGTCTAACTGTCAACAAGAGGAGCCTAAGAAGACATGACGACTAAATGCAAGTGTGGATGGCATTCTGGGACAGAGAAAGGACATTAGGGAAAAGCGAAGGAAATCTGAATAAAGTATGGAGTCTAGTTAACAACAATGTATCAATATTGCTTCATTGTGACAAATGTACTAGGCCAATATAAGATGTTAATAATAGGAAAAACTGGGTGTGAGGTATATGGTAACTCTCTGTACTAGCTTCACAACTTTTCTATAAATGTAAATGCAAATGAAAGGAAGGAAGGTAAAATCAGGCCAAAAAGCATTACATAAGGAAAGAATGATTCTTTATAATGCCAAAGAATACAATTCACAAAGTTATAACAGATACTACATACTTAACAATGTGGCAGCAAAACAGAAATTAGGAGATATAAGGAAATACATTGGTAACAGGAGAATAATTCACCTTTCTCAGTCAACAAGAGATCAAGAGGGTAAAAAATAAGTCAAAATACAGAAACCTTAAACACTATTATTAATAAAGGAGATCTAATTGACATACATTGATCTATGCACTCTGAAAATAGAGTACACACTTTTTTCCCAGAACCTATGGTATATTCACAAAAATACATCATATATAAGGCAACAAAGAGAATCTCAAAGAAGTGCCAAAAAAGTTCAGACAATATTCTCTAATGACAAGGTAATGGAATGTGGCAGTTTGAAATTATTTTATGAATTCCAAAAGGAGAAAAATTATGTTTTTAAACTATTCCATTCCTGTGGGTGTGCTACCCATTGATTGCATTAAATTGGATAGAGGGGCATTTGATTAGATTACGTGATAAGATCAATTTAGGGCTTTTGATTGGACTACGTCAGTGGGGCGTGATTCATGTTGAGTCTCCATCCTCTTGCTGGGTCTGATAAAAACGGAGACATACACAGAGAGAAACACAGACACAGGAAAAGGAAGCTGCCATTTTTGACACTGCCATGTGAGAGAGGACTAGAGGATCGCTTAAGCACAAAGCCCCCAAGAGGCTGGGCCCACAGAGCAGATCAAGAGGAGAAAAACCCTGTTATATGCCTGAAAGCTTAAACCTAAACTTGGGAAGAAAGCAGAGCCACCAAGACGAGAGAGGAGGCCCTGTAAGAGACAAGCCCTATGCCAGGTTTGCCTACAGCTGCAGAAAGGCAGAGACCTCAGCAGAGATCAGTGGCCATCTTGCTTCCCCATGTGGCAGCTGACTTTGGTGAGAAAGCACCTCTTATGGTGCCTTGAGTTGGACTTTTCAAGGCCTTGGAACTGTAAGCTTTTACCCCAAATAAATACCCTCTATAAAAGCCAACCCATTTCTGGTACTTCGCATCAGCAGTCGTTTGGCAAACTGAAACATGGAACTAGAAATTAATAACAATCAGAAGACAAATAGGCCCTTCTGCCAAACAATTTTTCTAATTCCTAAACAGGTCTGCAGTCAAAGAGGAAACCAAACGAAAGTCAGAATTCACAGAAACCAATAAAATGAAAACACATCTAATAGAACTAACTTCTTAATCTCCAATACTGCTAATAAAGAAAAAAAGAGAGGATAAAATAAGAATTAATCAAGCATCCAACTAAAAAAAGTTAGAAGGATAACAAGGTAAACAGAAGAAAAGAATTAATAACAATTGAAGCAGAAATAAATGAGTTAGAAAAAAAGAAAACAAAATACCAAGTAAGTAAATCCAAAAGTTGGCTCTTTAGGAGAAAAATATAATTCAGTAGCTAACTTAATCAAGAAAAAAAAGGAAAAATGCAAATACATAAAATAAGAAAGAATATGGAGAAGAGAGCCACAGAAAAGAATAAAGAGATTACTTGGCTGAAATCTAGGCAAATACATTTGAAAATAGGAATGAAATGGCTAATTTTCTTGAAAAATATAATTTAACAAAGGAGTCAGAAAATCTAAACAGAAAAATCAATAATTGATAGAACTAGCAGACAGAAAGTCAATAAGAATATAGAAGGCCTGAACAACACTTTCAATAAACTTGAAGTTTATTAAACTTCTAACACATTCTACCCAACAGCAACAGAATACATATTTTTTTTCAAGTGCACATGGAACATTTACCAAGATAGACTCTATTCTGGGGCATAAAACAAGTCTCAATAAAATTAAAAGGATTCATATCATATAAAATATATTCTTTGACCACAATGGAATGAAATTAGAAATCAATAACTGGAAGATGCTGTGAAAATCCCCAAATATTTGGAAATTAAACAATACACTTCTATAAAATAAATGGTTGAAAAAGGAATTGTAAAGGATATTAAAAAGTCCTTTATAATTTCTGTCAAAAGAAACTGCCCAAGGACAAAACTGTCCAAGGAGGAAAGTTTGTAACATTAAATGTTTAGATTAGAAAAGAAAGAAGATTCTCCAACAAATGACTTAAGCTTCTACCTCACGAAACTATAAAAAGGAAGCAAATTAAACTCAAACGCACCCTGTAAGTGAGGCTGTGGAAAATGGACATCCTCGTGCATTTCTGGTAGAAGTCCCTGTGGAGGGCAATTTGGTAATATCTATAAAATTACAAATGAATATTACCGTTTGACTCAGCAGTCCGAATTTGGGGGATTTCACCCAAAGTATACTTGTTCATGTACAGAATGATTTTATGCACAGTATTATTAGAACATTGTTTCTAACAGCAAGAAAATGAAAACAACCTAAATGTCCATCAATTGGGGACTGGCTACCTAAATTATGGTACAGCCATACAATGGAACCCATGGACCTATAACAAGGCAATGAAGAAGCTCATATGGACTGACAAGTAAAAATCTCCAGGACACGCTGTAAATACAGAAAAACAAAATTTAGAACAGTGTGTATAGATGCCACTTTTGCTTATATGCATAAAACAACTCTGGAAAAATACACCTTCTATGGGAGGGTGGGGACTGGAGAAATAGATGAGAGATGGTTGTGGGAAGGAGACTTTTGCTACATCACCTTTAATGTTTGAAGCAAGTAGATGTAGTACCCATTCAAATAGTTACATTTTAAAAAGGGGAAAAAATGTCTATACAAAAAAGTTGACTAATGGAAATAGAGGACAGCTACCATACAATTGCATATTACTTTCTTTTTCAAAATCAAAGTTTGAGCCTAAACTTCCTTCATCTTTGGAGTCTCAGATTTCTCTGACTCACCCTTGGTCCCAGACGGTTCGACATTCTGTCTTGGTGACAGGATGGTCGTGACACATCCAGGGCTTGGGGCTGAGCAGTATAATTGGGCAACAGCACAGTCAATGTCTCGGTTGAGCTCTTTTCCAGCCCGCGGGTTCCTAACAGTTTAGGAACCGTTAAGGAGCTTTTTAACTAAAATTTCCTGGGTGAGTTCAAGGACACCCCTCTCCCCACTCCTCGGGGGTAAAAAGAGGCCAAGCTGCTCAGATCTTTTTTTACCACAAAGATATACCGAGGGCCATTGGGTCTGGAAAGAACAAGACTTTTGGCGCACTGCTCTTGAGAGGCGACAGAGAGGAGATGGAGAGAGCCTTCTTAAGGCCAAGGAAGGGAGTGAGGGAAATAAGAATGGCTTGACAAGTTCAAGGGTGTCTGCAAGAAGGGGAGACTGGCGTGTTTTCTCTAGCGGGGCATCTTCTTTCCTACCAGCTTAGAAACCCCACTTGTACCACTGCAGCTAGAGAAGCAACAGGGGGCGAGATGGCGTGCTGGTGTGGCCGCCCCTCTGGCCTCGGGTCCTTGAGAAGTGCGGAAGATGGATCCCACATGTGCCCCCAGGCCAGGGAGGCAGAAGGGAGAAAAGAGTGAGGGAACTGGCTTGCTGGGAACTGGGACTCGGTGGGGCCAAGACGTACCCCCATCAGAGGAATGCCGGGAGGAGGGCCAAACGTGCTGTAGCTGAGGGTGCTATTGCTGAATGCAGCTGAACGTGTTCACGCCTCGGGGTGCTCCAGCCAGGGCCAGAAGGGGAGTTCAGGAGGAGGGAGGAGCCTGTGTTGACGGAGCAAGCCAGGCCTCCACCGGCGCATGCGCGCACGCAGCCACACTCGGAACCCGCCTAGGACCGCAAGGCCTGCGGGCGTCTGGTGCGGGGTTGGGGACGAGGGGAGGCGAATGACTAACGAGCAGGACCTGCGGTGAAGGGGAAATCAGCAGCGCATGGCTGATAGGAGGAACCGGGCAAAAGAAAACAATTCCATTCTTCTACCCGTTGAAGTTGCTCTGCTCACTAAACCTGTTACAATTTCAAGGTATGTCAAGATACTAGCGTTTTGTCTGCATTTCCTATTTAAACTTGAAGTTTCTTTCTTTTCTTTAATTGCCAGAGGTTAAAGAACCTCTCTTACAAGTCAGTAGGAAGCTTATTTACTGCTAGATATTAGCACCTGAGTAATATTTCTGATATGCAAACCAATTCCACCTACATTTCCTAGCTTGGAAACGTCTATGACCTCCTCCAAGGGATTTGGCGATCTGCACCTCTTCTGATTCTATGGACTGTCGTGTGTCAGGCAGTTTTCCTGTGTACACATCAGCTTTTCAATTCAAGATGACATCATAATGCCATCTTTGAAAAACTATTTTGAGACAATTTGGGAATCAAATTTAAGTTAAAATTTCAGCCATGTGTGATATTGCAAATGCAAATGCCACCAAATTGACATTTTAAATGAGTCGTGTGTTTCTATACAAGGCATAAGACAATAACAGACACATCACAACTTCTTTGCCTAAAGGCTGGCAAGTTTGCTTTAACATGTATACCACTTTTAGAATTGTTCAAACATTTTAGTACCTCTTATTAGGGACAAAATATGTTCAAGACTTCTTGTATCAGTTAGGGTTCTCCAGAGAAGTGGAACCAATAGGATATAAGTATGCTTGGATGTATGTGGGTATTTCTATCTCTCTATCTGCACATAAGCAGATTTATTTTAATGATCGTGGGGGCTGGCAAGTCTGAAAACTGTAGGGCAGGCCAGCAGGGTGGCAATAGACAAGACTTGATATTGTAGTCTTGAGACAGAATTTCTTCTTCTCCATGAAAACGGGTTTTGTTCTTAAGGCCTTCAACTCATTGGATGAAGTCCACTCACAGTAGCAAGGATGGTGGCCTTTACTTAAAGTCAACTCATTGTAGATGCTAATCTCATCTGCAAAACACCTTCACAGCAACATCTAGACTAGTGTTTGACCAAACAACTGGGCGACATAGCTTCACCAAGTTGACACATAAAATTCTCTACATTCTTGTTAAACTGAATTCATATCATCTTCGTCGATAGCTCTGTGACAACGCTTAGGGGATAGGTAGTAAATTTCAAGTTTATAGGTGAATTGACTGAATAATATCAGTTACGATATGTATAGCTGCATATAACCTGACTGCAATGACTTATCCAAATAGGGCTTTATATTTCTCTTGAAGGAGGAGGAGGTCCCAAGTTTGGCAGTCTTGCCTGGAGGAAGGTTCCAGGCCCCTTTCACCTCCCAGCTCCACCATCTTAGAGTATCGATTTCGAGGCAATGCTTGTTGCCTGATGGATACATGATGACATCTCTACCACCAGCCTTCAGGCTGCATCCCAGCCAAAAATCAGCAGCATTACAGGGAAGGAAGTGGGAACAGACACTTTCCCAGACACCCCTTTAATGATTTCTGTTTACATCTCATCAGCTAGAATGTGTCACCTGGTCTTACATAGCTGCAAGGGAATCTGGGAATGCTTTCCAGAACAAAAATCTCTGTCATGGAAGAGATACCTTTGGGTAGGTATCTAGTAGTATCGGCCCTGTCACCAAGAGGTTAAGACAAGATGAGGGGGTATGCCACGTGGATCATCAAAGAGAGGGTCCAGGAAATCCCACGCTGCATTTGAGGAAGTCTGATTCCAGAAGCTCACAGGAAATGCCCATCTCCTCCTGAAAGAGAAAGGCACCAACAGAACTTCTAGCACAACTGAAGATAAGATGGCAGCCCAAAGGAACCAACACATGTGGATTCCAGCTCTGAAATGCCTCCCATGCTCCCTCCTCCAATTTCCAAGACCTGCACCTCAGCTCAGACCAACATATCCATTCCTCTAGACAAGTGGAATGAAAAGTTTATTGTGCATCCAATCAGTAAAAAGAGGCTGCCTGAGGAACTTTCTTAAAACATGCCTCTCCCCACTGCAAACAGAACAGCGTTCAAACTCCTAATCCTGGTCTCCCTTTTGTACCATCATTTTCTGTTACTGCCCTCCCCACCCCCCATCCCCTGCCCCATTGCACACATACATTACATTCTACCAACACCCTTTGCCTGTTATCATTTCCAGACCTTTACGCTGCTCCCACTGTCAGGAACATCTTTCGTCACCTCTCCCTCCAAGAATGAGCAAAATTCATCCATTTTGCCCCCAACACTCATGAGTGGTAAAGTTATGTACATACATGGAAATGGCATGTGATTCAGAACGGACCCATTCAACAAATACCCACTGGCTCGTGTTGGGTCATATCATCTAACATGTTTAAAGCTGAGGACACAGGTCTGAAGGACGTTGGTCCCTGTCCTTGAAGAGCTCACAGCATAAAAGGGGGAGACCTCCCAGCAGAGAACCAGACATTTACATGGCAGTGTGATGTGATGGTGAGCGTGAGGGGCTCCTGGAACCTGGAGGGCACATGTTGGCAATTTCAACAAGAAAAGCCCAAGAATAATTTCTCAAATGCTGTTTCAAGACTGGCATGTTGCAGCAATTGATACTAGTGATTCACACTTGGCCTCAAGAAGCAGCTACTCTGAATACTAGCTGATCAGCTCATGGGTATCGGAAGCAATAAGGCCAAGTCTGGGGTAACTTTAACTCTCAGTCTCCCTGGGACAGTCCTGGTTTATGCCTGCCATAATGGTGTAATTACTCTTCAGAGTGTCTCAGCATATATATAAATAAATAATATCACTACCCAAAAAAAAAAGACAAGATGAGGACCTGTCTCCTTACTCTTAGATGGATACACCGAGATCTTGAGGTGGAGGAGAGCATATTCACACAACAATTAATTTCATCCCAAATCCTACCTGTTTTCAGATTTATGAAATTAGATCTTGTTTAGTTATCAAAGAAGATTGAGATTATGGAATCCAGAATCCCAGTGCAACCCTGGACCACATATGATTTTTCAGGATCACTGTGAATTAGATCCAGTCCCACATGGGTCTTTTTGTTTCCATTCACACTGTCTTCTCATATTCACCACAGAAAGGGATGGCAAGACAGAGCTGCTTGTTCATTGCACTGCAAGAATACTTCTACAGAGGTTTCTAGTGGAGCTAATTCACAATCGTCCTTGAAAGAAAGTCATTGCTGGAGATAGCTGTCACTGAGTCTACCTTGTTAGGTCAAGGATGCACGAATGGGTCCTTTGATCCTGCAAGTAAAGGCTACAGCCTCTAGCACAGTGTATGTTTGAGCAACTCAGTTCAGCCTTCTGGACCCCTCACCATCATTCTGTTGAAGAAAATAGTTTCAAATGGGACTTGCCATGATTGGCTCAAGATGGTGGGCTGAACCCACATTCCAGCCTGTCCCTCCCAACCCTCAAATCTGTTGAAATGGCAGAAAAGATACTCACATGCAGTTTTTAAAAAAGAGTAAATGCATGTCAGTGCTAGGAAACAGAAATCCCTGAAAACTTAGGGTAAATGAGGTTGGATAGAAAGCAGAAGGCAAGAACAAATCTGAGACCTTAGAAATGAAATAATTCCTAGTTATTTACAGGAAGTTTTGATAGAGGAAAAAAAAGTGCCCTAAGCCCTATGTTCCAGTCAATAAGCCCCTTCCAACTTAGTAGTTAAAAATCACAGAGGACAGCACTGTAAAGATGAAGATAAATCATATTAGGGTAGAATCACTACCAAAGCTTTGGCTTTGGAAAAGACTTTGGCAATTCTGAAGGAATGAGGGAAGTCTGACCAATTTGCTAGCCCAGCGGGAAAGAAGACATTGCTTATACAGTGCCTGAGTGATTTTCTCTGCTCCTTCTTAGCAATGAGCTAACACCATGAGATTCTACACAGTCCAAACAAGGCTTCAGCTGTGACAGATGCAAAAACTCTATTGGAAACCTTGACAGAACCGCCTGACTTTTTCATTCAGCTTCCAGTCCCAGGCTTTTCAAGCCTTAGCTAGAAACAGTAGAAACAGTATTTCTCCTGATGTTTTGAAGTTTGCCTACCCAAATCCCAAGGCAACTCTGTTGCTTTAAAAAAGAATGCATTTGAATCTGATCCTGTAAAACAAATTAGTGTGTAATAAAGTGATTTAAAATAATCTAGTACATTCATTTTCTGCTCATAGTATTTGGCATGATTACAATAAAACTCCATTAAACTGGCAGATCTATAAAAGAGATCTGGAATGGCCACAATTCGGAATTATCTGATTTCTTAATAAAGAACAATAGGGCATTTAGCTGGTTGAGAAACAAGTTACTTTGAATTACAGATTAAATCGATATTAGCTTATCAGGGTTTTAGTGTATTTAATATTTCATCACAGTACAATGGGAGGTCCACTAGGCTTGAGATAGGAAATCTGAGTTCTAATTCCAGACCTGTCACAATATACCTTGTGGCTTGGGACAAATCAGTTAACCTCTTTGAGCCTCAGTTTTCCCATCTGTACTATGAAGAGATCCAACTAAAATATTCTCAAAGATTTCTTCTAACTCTAAAATACTGTGGGCTCTGTTTCTTTTTTTTCTGTACCCTTTGTGATTCTTACACCCCTCTTCCTCTATTCCTGGCTCCTTGGCTTCTCCTGCTGCCTCTACTTCCCCCATGGCCCAGGATGTTCCCTGGGACACCCACCCATCCTAGACAGCAGGGCATGTGCCAGACCTCGTCCCCAAGTTCACCAATCAAGCTTACTCTCAGGTAGCCCATTTCAGAGCCAAGCTAGTTAGGGATTTCTCTACCCAATAACAATGCCTCCACCTAAAGGAGTGGTGATAATCTGAGCTATCATGGCCAGGTCAGGGTGGGGAGAGTTCAAGTCCTGCTGCCTATTCCCCACCGAAGCCAGTTCTTTGAGAACTAAGCTTGGGGGCTTGCTTCTAATGTTGGTCTGTAAGGATGGTGATGGTGGTTGACACTGGGGATGGGAGATGCTCTCTTTGCTTTGAGTAAAATCAAAGGGAAAACATTTTCCCAGCATGCACAAAGTTCAGTCTATCCAGCCATTTGAAATCTTTATTTACTTTTATGTGACTGAGATAGAGCATGTAAAATGGCATGTATGTGCAAAATTATACATTATATACAGTATTATAATATAAAATGGATAGATCTATACTGTTCTGGTTTGAGTCTTTCTTGGAACCCAGAACATTACGTTCTTAAGCTAACCTGTTATGTGTAAACCTATTGTATGTACAACCTTTTGGTTAGATTCAGTTAAGGGACCTTTTGATTAAATCACTTTTGATTAGATCACTTTGGTTAAGGGCCTTTGATTAGATTATGGGGCCCAGGGTGGGTCCTAATCCTCTTACTGGAATCTTTTAGAAACAGAGGACTAAAAAGGTGTGGACACAGAACAAAAAAGCTGCAGAGACAGAGAGAGACATCCTGGAGGCCAGAGGCATGGAAAGAGACCCCCGAGAGGCTGAGAGAGAGGCCCACAGAAAACAAGAAGCAAGGAAGCCTGGAGGAGAGGAGAGAGACTAGCAGACCCTGCCTTGTGCCTGATCACCCACAGCTGAGCTCAGGGAGAAAGTAAGCCCGGAGGAGACAGCAGGAGTCCAGGATCACCAGCAGAGATGCGGTGAGACAGCATCTCTGATGGTGCCTTGATTGGGACATTTTCACAGCCTCAGACCGTAAGCTTTTAGCTGAATCAGTTCCCATGGTAAAGGCCACCCCATTTCTGGTATATTGTATCGGCAGCCCTTGGCAAACTAAAACACGTACTTACACCAAAGACAACAGAACGCACAACATAACTGGTTTCTTTGTGATTTTTGCCTAATTCTCTTTTTCAGCTTTCTCCTCCCTGTTGTGGGCTGCTGGGTGGGGGAGACACCAAGACAGTAAGAGGCAAAACTTCATAATCCCACGTATGGTTCCTCCTGCCAATTCGCACAAGTCTGTGGGTGTGTTGATCCGATAACCACGCCACACAACATCATCCTGCAGATATCTCAGACCCAAGGTTACAAAGAGGATGTGCATGGCATTCACAAGGTTTCCTGAACCCCAAACCTTTTCCCACCAAACACCAAGGTTTTCCTGAGCATCTGTCTCCTGGCTGGGTCGACATGGTTGCAGCTCTTCAAAAACCAGTGTTGGTATGTATTTATTGCGCCAGCTAAGTGATTGCACTTTTCTTTTTAACACACTTAAGTGAGAGACGTCTCGGGCATATAGCCTAAGGCTTGGCTTTTCCTTCTAACTAAAGCATTCTCTCTCACATATCAATATCTTGGCCCACGTGTTACTATGCCAAGGCAGAAGTACCGAGTCTGATTAAATCCAAAGTCAAGGAAATTCTGTGTTGTCTCCCTTGGTACTCCGCCTCTCAACTCTCACCCTCATGTCTAGACATTGCCGCAGCCTTCCCAGTTACCACCCTTTCCCCCCCACACACACACATTTCATTAATAATTGTACAAGTCAAACAATAGCTAATCTGGCAATTATATGCAAGTTAAAACACAGGAACATGTTACCCGGCATTGCCTGCCAAATTACACAAAAATTTGGATCAATAAAGGTGCTGCAAGATTTTTCAAACGTTTGTCCTGCCTTTCTTCTGGCGTTTTGACAGGAATTAGTCGTTCAAAAAGCAAATCAACCACAGCAGCTTGAAACCTTGCCTCCCTGTGTCTCTATTTCTCACAGTTAACTGAAACCCAGAGTTTGGGGGTGGGAGAGGAAAAATGGGGAGTGAGGCAGAGAGTAACCACATGCTGAGATAATTGCCACCACACCCCGACAGTCAGCTTCTTGGGGTCACTTAATCATGCTTTGTACACCTGGGTTATGAGGCGGTGCAGGCGCACAAATGCTATAAGTTTAAGAAGCAATGTTCCTGTTCCCTCGTAGATTTAGCCACTTCCAAACCGCGCAGATTCACTCGCAGAATTTTTGAGGCATGAAGTAAAGCCAAAGCAAGACGAGACCTCAGAGTCAGCCTCAGGGCCAAAGCCTCCCTGCCACGCTTCTACAGCCTGTGCTGGGGCTTCCCACTGCCCGCATCGCCTCAGGTCCCCGCAGCCAGTGACATTCCTCAGATGCTGTGTGCCCGGGGGAGCAGGAATCCTGGGATGATTCTGAGATAGCATTTGATGGTCTTAAATCAACCTTGGTAGTCTCCAGAAGGACCCATCTTTCTATTCACTCTAGGGTGCTTCCACAAAGGAGGACCTGGAGTTGGCCTGGAGGTTCTGGAAACAATTCCTAGCAGGTCCCCGTTTTCTCAAGGAAATTCACTTCAGTCTTTACACTCATCTAGGGCTGGCACAGATGACAAAGTAAGTTTGTCTTCATTACCCTGTATTCCTTTTAGAGCCCACATTCACCCTTTTGCTCCTTCCTTTTCTTCTTCCCAGGTGCCTAATGCACTCACGTAGCCCCCAGGTGGCCCAGGGTACTCCATTCTGGTGGCCCAGGTAGGTGAACTATGGTGCCCCTCAGCCACTCATCTCTCACCTGGATTCTACAGCAGCCCTGATCTTGAACCTCTTACCATCCATTTTCCCTTCCTAAATGCAAATCTTAGTTCACAGACTTGTCTAAAACCCTTCATTGTCTTTCCATTATCATTGAGCTAGATATCATGCTTCTTTCCATGGGACACATGCCACATAGGAACTGGCCTATTCTCATCTCTCTACCCTCATCTCTTGCTATTTCCCCATGTGCACACTAATATGCCCTACAGAACTTTCTGCAGTTCCTTTACTGCACCATGCCTCCTCTTCCTCCTCCTGGATGACTCCTTTCTTCCTCCCTTTCCCATGCCACCTTGGGCTTGGGCTCACGTCTCATCTTTCTCCTCCATGGAGCCCCCTAATGCCCTTAGGCTGGTTTATATTGTCTTAATGCCATCCATGCCTCTCCAGCCATGCTGCCTTGTCACTGCTGGTTCGGGTGCCTGTCTTCCCCACTAGACTGAAAGATCCATGAAAATAGGAAATGTACCTTTTTATTCACTCTAGGTACCTGGATACGTTCTTTCCACTATGCTTAGCAGATTTAGCTGAAACTCACCATTGCCCTTGGCTAATGTATCTCAATAATTAATAATAACATCTAATATTTCCAAAGCACTTTAGGGTCTGCAACATTATTTCCTTTGACACAGCATCCTGAGAGGTAGGCAAACAAATTCCACTTTGCCAGACCAGTGTACCTAGGCTCAGGGCTAAAGCCCTCAGCAGCATTGTCTACTCTGTCAGCTTTTGTTTCTCTCTACAAGGATACAAAGAATACAAAGATGAGGAAAACATGGACTTTGTCCCTGAAGATATCAAAATCTCAACAGAAATTGCCATTCTAAAGTGTGAAAAATTGATAATTGTGGTATGAACAAAATGTTGTAGAAGCAGGGAGGGAAAGCCACTGACTTGACTTAGGAAAGCTGGGAAGGACATCATAACAAGTCCCTCTTCTCTTCCTGCAAGCGCCCAAAGATCCTTTGAGACGAACTCATCTGATCCCTCCTCCTTGTCTTCTCTCCATCCCACTCTGAGGCCCTCTCAGCCTTACACAGGATGAATTCAACCATGCTGTCACAGCACACCTCTGTTGTAATGCTTGTCAAGTTCCTTGAGTCTGAGGAGATTCCTCAACCCAGGCAAAGTGGGAGCTGGGCCCACCAGATGCCTGATACATGTGGGCTAAGGAGTCTCCTGAGAGAAAACTTAATCTCAGGCCCAAAAGGCGTGACCCAGTGGGAAACCTTGGCTATGAGACAGGGGAGGCAATTGAAGGGCGAAAGGACAAGAAGCAATTGTGAGTGCAGCATGATGCTTGTCACTCAGGTCTTCTTACCTCTCAACTTCCAATGGAAACTCACAGCTTTGTCAGCTGGAGGAGTATCAATGGAAGCCAAAAGAGTGGTCTCACTTGGACCCTTTACAGGATTAGGGGATGAGTAACAAGCTTTGGAAGCCCTCTAACACTGAAACACAAAGCGGAGACAAACATTCTCCCCTTTCATTCACTGCAGACCATGGCTGTGGTATGCTGGGAAATGTGATAAGCCTGGAATGGTCCCTGGCCAAGCAGCAGTCGAATCCAGAAAAGACTTCCGTGCCTAAAGTAGAAAGAGAAGCAAGCACCCAGTGGGACAAGATAGCTCCCTGGGCTAGTGCTTATCAAATTGTGGGGCTTGAAATTAACTTGATGGGTCCTGACCAGCAGCTTTTGTGATAGACTAGAAGAGGATAAAAATGCCTGCGTTCATCACAAGCAGTAAATTTTATATATGTATATGCAATTGTGTGTGCATGTGTGTGAGTGTATGTGTATATGTACTGGATCGTTATATAAAATGTCTCTCCCTGTGGGCCATGGTCAGAATCACAAAGGGACTGCCTGTGGAGGAGAAGTAGAAATGGTAGTTATTTTGTAGTTCAGCCCATAGAAGACTCGCCAATGTAACCAACTTGGATTTGCTGGGGTGAGCTACACTATCCATTATGGTGGCTACTAGCCACATGTGGCTATTTAAATTAAAAGTAGTTAAAATGAATTTAAATTAAAAATTCTGTTCTGTAGTCATATCAGCCACACTTCAAGTGCTCAATAGGCATAGGTAGCTAGTGGCAGATACAGAACATTTCCACCACTGCAGGAAGTTCTACTGGACAGCACAAGGCTAACAGTTCTACAACAGGTGGAGCAAGGATTAGTGAAATGTTTATTTACTGCTACTCTGACCTCCTCCTGTACCCACCCTACAGAAACATGAGACCTGGGAAAACTAGAGAAATTTTATATATGTTTCCCCACTACCTATTCCCAGCCCATCCAACTAAATTGTGAGATCTGCTACGTCTGATTCATCTTTGTCTGCAAGAAGAAGAGCAAGTTTTGGGGACTGGAAACACAGGAGGGAGATGGATAGCTCCATTTTAGACATGATAAGTCTGAAGAATACAAGAGATATCTGGGAAGAGGTGTCCCTAGGCCCTGGTTCTTAACCCTGGTTATGTGTCAGGAATGACCTGTGGGGTTTGAAAAAACGCACAGCTACTTGGGCCTTGCTCTAAATCTAGTTGTTTTAGTTTCTTAGGCTGCTTAAACAAATACTATGAAATGGGGCAGGTTAAACAACGGGAATTTATTTGCTCTCAGTTTGGGGGCTAAAAGAAAGTCCAAATCAAGGCATCAGCAAGGCGATGCTTTCTCCCTGAAGACTGTGGCGTTCTGGGGCTGGCTGCTGGTGATCCTTGGTTCTTAGCTTGTCACGTGGCAAGGCACATGGCGGCATCTCCCAGTCACTCCCTTCTCTTTGGGGTTCCGTTGATGTTCAGCTTCTTGCTTCCCGTCACCCTCTGTCCAAATTTCATTCCACTATAAAGGACTCCAGTAATAGCATGAGGACCATCCTGACTGGGCTGGGCCACACCTTAACTGAAGTAGCCTCATCAAAAGGCCCTACTTACAATGGGTGCACACTGAAGGAATAGATTAGATTTAAGAACATGTTTTTTTGGGGTACATGCTGCTTCGAACCACCACACTAGTGGACCAAAATTCTCAGGGATGGGGCATGGACACCTATGTAGTTTTTAAATTGCACTGGTAAATGTAAAGTGCAGTCAGGGTTGATTCCATTATTACCCCCAGGCAACAGAAAATATAAATATGGAGCTTGGCAAAGAGGTTAGGCTGGAAATTTAGATCTGGGAGTCACTGACACCTGGAATGTAGTTGAAGCAAGAGGAGTGGATGAGCTCACACATGGATGGTGGAGAGTAAGAAAAGAGGACCAAGGACAAACTCCTAAGATGGAAAGCAACAAAACCAAGAAAGGGGCCTGAGAAGAACAGATAAGAGAACTAAGAAGGTATACATCAGTAAAGCATGTGTTTAGATGCAAGTAACAGGGTAGCTTTGCTTGCATCAGCTTATGCAATGAGGAAATGAATTATGTCACATAACAAGAAATTCAGAATGAGCATGGGCTCTAGGCACAGAACATCAGGGCTCCAATTCACTTCTCTGCAACTTGTCCAGAATTCTGTTGGCTTCCTTCTCAGGCTGGAAGGAAGACTGAGAAGTTCTTAAAGCAATCACTCGCTAGGAAAATGGAAACACCATGATTGGCTCAGACTAATCATATTTGGGTTTGAATGAATGTTGAAGTGTCAACCACAGTGATCACGAGAGAAGGGAAGCAGGAGAGAAGTGTGTCAGAAAAGACAAAGAAGGTAGGATGACCAGCAGAGGGCCAAGCTGCATGTAGTAGAATTGAGTTATTTTTAATAAAACTTATTGTGTGGGGGTCGATCATGATGAATTAGCCCTATGCAGCTGAAATCTGGTTTCAAGCAGGTCACTCAAAGGAACAAAGAGGAACATAGTAAAAGAGGAAGAGGAAAAAGAAGGGAAGGTCAAAAGTAAGGAGAAACCGCAAGAAATTTTTTTGAGTTGCCATTAATAACTGCACAAATGACATTCCCCACCACCACCACCACCCCGACACACACACACCTGGCCAAGAAAAAAAAAAAAAAAAAAGGTTAAATCAACCAGAAAACACATATTCCAAAGATCTGGATTTAAGAGCAACTGTAACTTGTGACTTTTGGTAAATTTAAAGAGCTTTAGTGTCTTGTTTTACTGAGCATTGTCAAGGCAACCCCATAGCCTTGAGAATTTTGGCAAAGCAATCCTTGGCCAATGGAGAAATCATCTCTCAGAGGCCTCAGTTGGCCATTGCCCACTATGCAGACCAGTTCCTTGATGCTATTCTCAGAACAAAATTTCCAACAGATGCTAAGTCAACGAAAAGAAGACCTTAGAGTCAGAGGGAGTGATCTCATTCTCAGACATACATCCAAAGCTTAAAGAAGGCCAGTGTGTCCTCGTGGATCATTGTGTTACTGACTTTGCTGAGCTCACCCAAGCTCACGTGGCCCAGCTTCATTTCCTCAGGGCGCCTCTGCACATCCTCCCCTCCCTCCTCCAGCTGGGAATTGCATAAACAGTTTCCCAGGGACCAAAATATAAGATGAATGCCCTATGAGATGTGGTGAGGGTTTAGGGGAGCCACATCAGCCTTCCTGGCATAATCTGGTAGTTTCATTTTTGTGTTAGTGAGAAATAAAACAGCAAAGTATCCTGGACGCATGATTTGAAAACTCTCTTAAAAATCTTTCAATGGCTTCCCACGGCCTTTGGGATAAAGATCAAAGTCCTAACGTGGCTTATGAGGCCCTCCAAGGTCCGCCAGCCACTCCAGCACCCTCCCACTTCTCGTTGGCCTCTGGGTCCTTGGCGCCCTATGCTCCTTCCCACCTCTGTCTGGAACCCTCTCTACCTCCTGCGTGGTTGTCACCTAGTTTATTCTTAGTAATCCTTAAGAGCTCAACTCAAACATCACTTCCTTCAAAGAAGGCTTCTCTGCCCTCCCAGATCAGATTAGGATCCTCCATTATACCTTTTCCTCTATTTTTCTTCTAGGGCATTCGCTCAATTGTGTAATGACTAATTCATGTCTGTCTAGCACACTTTGAGTACTAGGAGTGTGGCGACCACGCCTGTCTTGTTCACTGTCCTTAGCACCCAGCCCAGAGCCTGACACATAGTAGCTCAAATGCCTTGCTAAGCGAATGGCCATCCCTTATCTCAATTAGAGCTAAGGCGGGTGAGTCTAAATTCTGACCTGTGTAACATGAAAACAGCTCAAAAGCTTTTTCTTTTGCTAGTTAAATTCCATGGTATTTCTTTCCCCTTTGTTCAGAGATTTAAAAAATAACAGCTTTATTGAGATATAATTCACATCCCATACAATTCAACCATGAAAAGTGTACAGTTCAGTGGGTTTTAATATAGTCACCAAGTTATGCAGCCATCACCACGATCTAATTCCAGAATATTTTCATCATCTCCAAAAGAAATTCTGTACACATTACCAGTCACTTCCCATTTCCCACGAGCCCAAGGCAACCGTTAATCTACATTGTGTCTCTATAGATTTACTTATTCTGGACATTTCCTATAAATGAAATCCTAGAATATGTGACCTTTTGTGACTGGCTTTTTCCACTTACCATAATGTTTCAAGGTTGTAGCATGTATCAGTACTTAACTCCTTTTTATTGATGAATAATATTCCATTGTATGGATAGACCACACTTCATTTATCCATTCGTCAGTTGATGGGCATTTGGGTGATTTCCACTTTTGGATTGTTATGAATAATGCTTCGATGAAAATTGGTGTGCCCATTTTTGCACAGACATATATTTTCATTTCTCTTAGGTATGTACCTAGAAGTAGAATTGCTGGGTTACATGGTAACTCTATGAGTAACCTTTTGAGGACCTGCCAAACTATTTCCCAAAGCAGCTGCACCATTGCACATTCCTACCAGCAATGTATAAGGTTTCCAATTTTCCCCCATCCTCACCAACCTTTGTTTCTGTCTTTTTGATTGTAGACATCCTCCTGGGTGTGAAGTGGTATCTCATCATGGTTTTGCTTTGCATCTTCTTGATAACTAACGGTGTCAAGCATCTTTTCACATGCTTATTGGTCATGTATATCTTCTTTGGAGAAATGTTTATTCAGATTCTTTACCCATTTTTAAGTTGGGTTGTTTGTCTTCTTATTTGTAAGAGTTCATTATATATTCTAGATACAAGTTCTGTATCAGATATATGACTTATCAAAGTTTTCTCCCATTCTATGTGTTGTCTTTTCACTTTCTTGATGCTATCCTTTGAAGCATAAAGGTTTTTAATTTTGATAGAGTCCAATTTATCCTCTTTTTCTTTTGTTGCTTGTGCTTTTGGTGTCATATCCAAGAAACCATTGCCTAATTCAGGTCACGAAGATTTAGGCCTATGTTTTCTTCTAAGAGTTTTTCTATTTTTACCTTTTACATATAAGTCTTTGATCCATTTTGAGTTCATTTTTTATTTGGTTTGAGCTAGGGGCCTGTGACAGTTTGATGTAATTATGAATTCCAAAAATGTGGTTGAATCATGCTTGTAAACTAATCTGTTAATCTGGGCATGATTGGATTAGGATTAGGGCATTGAGCCCCACCCCTTGGTGGGTGGGGAATTGAATATGGGGGGCAAGGCAAAGGGCAGTTGACGCAGTCTTTTGAGAAGCAGTTTTGATCTTGGAAGGAAGGCCCCAGGAGAAGAGAAGCAAGCCGTTCGCCTGATCGTCTACAGCTGACCTTGTGGAGGAAACAGGAGCTAAGCCCGGAGAGAAACGCAGCCCCGGGAAGAGAGGAACCCCAGAAGCCTGAACCCTGGCAAACGCCGGCAGCTGTCTTGCTCTAACACGTGGCAATGGATTGTGGTGAGAGAAGAAACTTAATGCTTTATGGCCTGGTATCTGTGGACTTCTACCCCAAATAAATACCCTTTATAAAGACCAACCCATTTTTGGTATTTTACATTAGCACCCCTTTGGCTGACTAATACAGGGCCCAACTTCATTCTTTTGCATGTGGATATCCAGTTGTCCCGGCACCGTTTCTTTCCCCATTGAATTGTCTTGGCACCATTGTTGAGAATCAATTGACTTGTAAATGTGAGGGTTTATTTTTGGCCTCAATTTTATTCCATTTATCCATATGTCTGTCCTTATGCCAGCACCACACTGTCTTTTTATTTTATTTTATTTTACTTTTTTATAGTTAGGCCAGTAAAAAGAATTTATTTGGGAAATGGGGGACCACACTGTCTTGATTGCTGTAGCTTTGTGCTAAGTTTTGAAATTAGGAAATATGAGCCCTCCAACTTTGTTCTTTGGCTATTTTGGGTCCCTTGTATTTATTTCCATATGAAGTTTAGGGTCGGCTTGCCTATTTCTGCAAAGAAGTCAGCTAGGATTTTGATAGGGATTGCATTGAATCTGTAGATCAATTTGGAGAGTATTGCCATCTTAACAATGTTAATTCTTCAGAACCATGAACCTGAAATGTCTTTCCATTTACTTATGTCTTCTTCACTTTCTTTCCACAATGTTTTGCAAAGTATACATTTTGCACTCCTTTTGTTAAATTTATTCACAGGTATTTTATTACTTTTGATACTATTGTAAATGGAGTTTCTTCATTTCACTTTTGTATTGTTCATCGCAAGTGGAAATTAATTTTTGTACACTGACCTTGTATCCTGCAATCTTGCAGTTCAAACACTTTTCAGTTATCACAACCTGGAACTTGAAATATCAGTTCGTTTTATTCAATTAATCACACCCAGGTTGAAATCTCACTGTTATTCAATGTTCCTCTTCATATGGTGTTCTTATTTTAAATAAATTTAAGAAGCCAATGTATTTAAAGGACAAGTTGGCTGGGTATAAAATGCATAGGCCACACTTTATTTTGCTGAGAACTCTGAAGATATTGCTCCATTCCCTTCTAAGCTAGACACAGCTATGGAGAAGACTAAACCAGTCTGACTTTTTCCCTCTCTTGTGTTTGCCTTGTTTCTTTCTGCATGGATGCTTGACTGAAATTCAAGTACTTAATAGTTCTCTACGTTTTTCCTCGAATAGAGAGGTGTCCTTTAAACCCACAGTACAGGTAGCAATCTCAGCAAATCCAACATTAGCAATACTTTAATCTACTGGGTATATTCCAATTTTTCAGTTAACCCAATAATGTTTTTTATAGCATTTTCCCTTTAGCACAGACTCTTCTCAATAAGAATAATATTTCCACCATACAAATACAATAGATATAAATAACCTCAAGTGCATAGGTAATAGTAAAATGTAGTAAAATAATTAAAAAGAAATGGGTTTTGAGTACTTACTACCTTTGTTTTCCATATAATTTTTTTTGAGGTACTGGGGCCAGGGATTGAACACAGGACCTTATATGTGGGAAGCTGGCACTCAACCACTGAGCCACATCATCTCCCTATATAATTTATTTAAATGTAAGTGTGTATCATTTAATTTTTGATAATTGTTTTGTCTAATAACTGACTTGCAAAATCCCTGGAAATTTGACTATTACCTCTCATGAGCCAGTATGAACCTGCTCCAGCACACCACTAAGCCAGAATACGAGTCCAAATCATCCATATATTCCTCTGCTCATCATTTCTTGATTTGGGAGGGCATGAAATCATACCCACTTTTCTTCTACAGTTGCTGTGGTAAAGTTTTGCTATTTTTAAAATTCTTTTTTGTTCATTCTAAAGGAAAGAGATTCTGTGATTTAGCTTCATCCTGCCATCTTTTTTTTTTTTTTTTTTTTTTTGAGGAACCAAGCCCGGGGATTGAACCAGGGACCTCCTATGTGGAAAGCAGGCACTCAAAAGCTTGAGCCACATCTGTTCCCCTCATCCTGCCATCTGTACCTCAAGATCATTCTCTTCTTCTCTCTTGCTAAAAGTATCTTTGGGTCTTTTTTGGTTTTGTGGTACTATTTAGAACTGAAAAGAAGGTAATATCTTCCAAGACAGTAAGCATAAGTCTTCGAAGTACAATCACTAACCAGAGCTGGAAAAAAGTCATTAAGGAAACTTAACAAAGAAACAATCACAGAACTATGGGAAAGAGTTCAAAACAGGTAATATTCAAGAATAATAATGGAGATAACTCATTTTGAAGAAAGGAAGAATGATGTGCTAACAACACAGCAAACAGCCAGTCTTCTCTTGTACATTCCTTCAAAAGGAATCTTTGAAGGATCAGGTTTGGTGAAAGGCACATCAATATACCCAAGAGCATAAGTGCTCTGTTAAAAAAAATATATATATATATATGTATATATATACACACATACTCGCATATATGTGTATGTATGATGTATAATGTATTTCTTACATATGTGATTTTGGGGAGGGGAAACCCATTTTGGGAAATTAAGGGTGTTTTTAAAAGATTCCTTGTTATATGATTCCTTACTGAACCAAATCATGAGATTCTGGTCAATATTTCTAATAGTGCCGTTCTTCTCAGCTCTAGCCAGACATTAAAATCACCTGGGGAGCTTTTACAAAACCCTGATGCCAGGACCCCACTCCAAAAAATTCTGATTCAGTTGGTCTAGGGTGGGGCGATGCCATTAGTATTTTTGAAAAGCTCCCAAGGTGATTCGAATAGGCAGCCAAGGTTGAGAACCCTTGTAATAATGTAACATTCAGCATGGTATTACTACTCCGGAGAATCTACTAAAGTAAATGAATTAACCTCCTAAGAGGGATGGTAATGGATAGGAAAATTGGTAAAGTTCCTGGAGATGTATAAAGAAAAACAAGATAATAATAATGTCATTAAGGTCTTTTTTGGATTGGCAAAAAAAAAGCTATGCAATGACTTATGGAGCAAAAGTATATTAAATGGCATAACAGCCTTAACCTGAAGACTAAAAAATAGTATACTGTCAGTTTTCCTTCTGGAAGTTCATGAGCTGGGCACGTCCAATCATTTTTCAGACAGGGAAAGATTCTCCCCCCACCCCCCATGAGCCTTCTATAATAAAATCTTATTGATGTGTTTTTGTTAAGATGGGAGCCAAAATTTATCCTCTCTAAGCAAATTATTCCTCAGGAGTGCAAATTAAAATCATGAACAAGATTGTAAGGGGGAGATCTCTAAAATATTGAAACAAATAAACTTCTCCCTGGGGATTGATTATAAGGCAATTAATAGGCTTATTAGAAGCTATAATTATCTACTTACTGAAAAAGGGCCCCTGGAGAGCTCTTCTTACTTTTTAGCTTAGATTATTTAATTGTTGCATATATTTAAAAATAATATAGAAATATTTCCATATTAATCAGGACTCTTTGGGTGGCAAGTAACAAATCCAATCCAAAAGTTAAAGAGAAAAGGAATTCATTGGGTCAAATAACTGAAAAGTCCAGAGATGGACTTCAGGCTTGTTCTTTCCACCTCTCTTCTCTGTTTCATCTCTAAGAAGAAATCCATGCTCAGACAGACCTTCGTCTCATGGGAGCAAGGTAGCTGCCCAGAGCTCCAGGCTTTCATACAAGCCTTCAGCAACCCCAACAGAAGAACATCCCTTTATATCAAGAGCTTCAACCAAAATTATGAATTGAGTCTTATTGGTTCAGATTGGCCTGGCTTTAGTCATGTACCCTTCCTTGAACCAATTACTATATGGGGGGGGGGCTGCAATACTCTGATTGGCCAGACTTGTGTCACGTGGCCACCCCTGGAACCAGGGCAGAATCAACTGCAGGTGAATTCCATGACCGAGGATGGGGTGGAGGGTGGTTGTCCAAGGAAAGTCAGATTGTTGTCAGAAGATTTAGGGATGTATGCTGAGCAAACAAAACCAGATGTAGAATCACAATTTAGAATTTCGAATCAAAGTTCCCTTCCTCCCTTCCCTCCAACTTCCCATTTAGCCATAACCAGTGAGGCTTTATGGTATCTGAGAAATTATTTGGTTTTTCAAAATTCAAATTATTATCCTATAGCCTCGGTATTGTGAATAAACATCTTCTGATAAGAGTTAAGTGCTTAAACAATAAATGCCATAGGGGTTATGCTATATCAGGCCATTACTAAAGTTCAGTTATGTTACCTGTTTATTTGCCTCAATCTGAGCTAAAATGTATTTGGTATGAGAAATGCAAGCTTTTCAGAATAGAGTAACATGACTGAAGATACTGCTTTCTAAATACTGTTTAGCCAAAGAAACAGAAAGCCTTATATCCAAGTTTTCCCTCGAGCCCAGAGCAGATGTCTTGAGATTATTTTCACACTAGAAAGAGGAACCCCTGGAATGAATGAGGATATGAATATATGCTACCTCAGAACCACCATCTGCTTCCACAGTTTTGAAGTGAACTGTTAAAAGCAAGTTAGTGACCAGTATTGAAAGAGTTCATGGTTTGTATTTTGTTAGTCCCTGTCATCATGACAACCAACTGGTTCTACATAAAGCCTGAAGCCAGCAGACTTGTAATGGAATACATTCCACCGAGTGAGTCAAAGCCTTGTTGAAAAGGAAGCAATCATACTGTTATGGAAATAAATGATGAACTCCTATGAACTGCTCAGGGTAGAAATAAGCAACTTTTTTGGAATCACATTCCCCTCTCCTCCCACATATTTTTGATGATAAGTAACTTGGCAATGTTTCATTTCTAATTGGACTATCCATCCCGTTCTTTAGGAAGGGGGATGGCAATATGTAGCTTGCTTACCTCACAAAGTTTGAGAGGAACAGATGAGAAAGTGTCTGTGGGGTACTATGAAAACTGCAACGGGCTACTCTGGTGTGTGCTGGTGCTGCTGATTACGAGTCCTTAACATTCAAAATGGAAGTTCCACATATTATTTTAACCCACCCCTGAGCCATTAGAGATTACTTCCTATGACACACATACTAATATTTTGTTCAGTCTGAAAACCCAAGTGATGAAACTTCCGCTATTCCCCTGGGGCTTCCTACTCCACCACAGAGCCTCAAAGTTTATGCCAAGAGACTATAGTGTTTAATAGCTTGGACTCTGGAGTCAGGAAGACACGGGTTCAAATATCAGCTCTGGTACTTTTAAGTAGCTGTGGGGACTTGGGCATGTTACTTAAAGTCTTTGCGTCTCAGAGCCTCAGTTACAAAATGGAGGTAATAGTATCAACTTCCTAGAACCGTGAGGAAGAATAAGGGACAGAGAAAGGTTAGGTGTTATTGACATTAGATTTGTTGCCTCTTTACTCTCTTGCTAATCCTCATTGGACTTGTTCTACCATGTTATAATTTTTTTCTTCTTGATTTATCCCCTTACTTTCAAATATGACCCTAATACTTTTGGCTGTTTAAATTCCCACCTTTTGTTATTATCTCACTGATTAGGCTTGTGTAGCCTCAAAAAATAGATTCCATAACAAAGATTGTTATCACTTTTATTTACTGATTGTCCAGTATTACTATTGGCTTTGCCAGAGTATCCTTTGCCCAGCTCACCACCGTGTTCTTAGGGGCCTTCCTTGGCTCAGAAGCGAGAAGGTTCTTAAAGTATCAGTGGGAAAGCCCATCTCTGGTGGGCCGGGCATTGGGGAGGGTCAGCCAGGTCTGTCACACACTCCCCTACACCCTCATCTTGCAGGAAGCTGGGCTTGGATGTTCCACAAAAGCCAAGCTGCACAACTTTGGTGGCAAGTGTCTTCCACTATTAATACCTTCCTTGGATGACCAGGTTAAATTCCTGCAGCTCAGGCCTATCTGAGCTCTTCTTCACTCTAGTGTTGTCAGCCTGAGCAGACCAATCTCTGCTTTTAGGAACATTCATTTGCAGAGGAGCTGAAGCATCAACCAACTCTCAAGTGCTGTTCCAACTCCTGAATTGGTGAGGCTCTTGAGCCGATCCCTCTAGAGACTCAGAAGAACGGTATTTGGAGCTGCAGATTTGCAGAGGGTCAGTTTTTCCAAGAAATGCAGTCCTTCATTTGGATAACTAATCTGGAAAGCTTGGCGATTCCTTCTACCTGGCCACATTTGTTTTCTCCATTTTCTTGGAGACTGATCTTAAAATAGTTTCTCTATTGCCATCCTTCCAGAATTTTCACCTATTCTCTTCCAGCATCTTCATTAATTTTAATACCAGGCTGATTTTCCTTTGCCATAAAAGGCTTTTGGGTTCTTTAACAGCTCTTCAATTCCTCCTGAATCTGCTTCTCCAACACAGAGTAAGGTTTAACAAAAGGGTTTTTATAAGCACGCCATGCCTCTTACTAACGCACATTATAAGTCATACACTCTTGGCCTTTTCTTTCACCAGCAAACCTTAATAGTTGGGGGGGAGGGGGAGGGGGAGGGTTTGGAGGGCTACAGTAGTTAATTCCCAGAACAGATTTTTTTAACTCCTTATTCAATGACACCTTGAGGGCCTCATGCTCAAGCCAGAATTCCTTGGGGGCAGAAAGAAGGCAGGCCATCTGATATCTTTGGGGCCAGTCAAAATCCTTCCCCGATAATACTAGATTCTCATCTCTTTACAATTGCTAGTGGTTAAGATGCTAATTACACTACCCCTGTCTTGGTCTGTACTCTGAACCTAAGACCACTTCCTTTCGGGCTGGCCATCTCTTTAGTTGGAACCACAATCAGAAGGAAGAATGCCTTTGAGTAGAGATGCAATTAAAACAAGACTCGATGTGCCCCAAAAATATTTCATCCCATTCCATCTGACCAACTAGCCTGGTTTCGATTTTGAAAACTATCAGTTGCACACCATAATAAAGCTGCCATTTTCAAACACCGCAAACTTTAAGGCAGTAATAATTACTGGTAATTTGTAGTGATATTTGTAAACTAGGGATACTTAATTGGGGCATGTTTGGTTTTTTTTTAAATTTATTTTATTTATATATATCCCCGCTCCCCTTGTTGTTTTCTGCGCCCTGTGTCCATTCGCTGTGTGCCCTCTGTGTCTGCTTCTCTTCTCTTCTCGTCTTCTCTTTAGGAGGCACCGGGAACCGATCCTGGGACCTCCGATGTGGGAGAGAGGCACTCAATCGCTTGAACCACCTCAGCTCCCTGGTTTGTTGTGTCTCTCATTGTCTCTCCTCTTCGTCTCTTTTTTTGTTGTGCCAGCTCTCCACTCGGGCCAGCTCGCCTTCACCAGGAGGCCCTGGGAAACGAACCCAGGGCCTCCCATATGGTAGACCGGAGCCCAATCGCTTGAGCCACATCCGCTTCCCTGGAGCGAGGTTTTTAAATTGCAAAGTTATAAACCGTATTTGACAGCAACTTCCTTGCTAATGGAGCTGTAATTCCACGTGGAGCACGGTTTCTCAACCTCAGCACTATTCACGCTTCGGGCCAAAGAATTCTTTGTTGTGGGTGGTTGTTTGGCCCATTGTAGGATGTCCCGTAGCATCCACTGTCCTCCACCCATTAGATGCCAGCAGCACCCAACCACCCCCAGTTGTGACAACCAGAAATGTTTCCAGACAGTGCCAAATGTCCCCTGGGGGACACAATTGCCCCTAGATGAGAAGTACTGATATAGAGGATGTGATAAAAACCAGTCTTTCCCTTGCTTTCTTTTCTGGACTAAGGAAATTTTAGAGGCCAATGAGAAATAAGAAAACATTAGGTCCCAGAATGTACTATTTTGGTTCTGTTATTAAAAAATCCTTAAGTCTTTTCACTTGAGATTTTTAGAAAAACAATTAAGTTTCCAAATATAGCTCCGATGTATAAACATTGGTCCCTGGCACGCCTTGCCTCCTGCTAATGGGTCAACAAGAACAGAACTTTTCACGAGGTTTTCCAGGAGTCTGCAGGCCGAGTTTACTGAGGTCCAGGATAAAACTACTCATTAGCAAAGTGACTAATCCACAGCCCATTAGTTGAAATAGTCAGCCGGAGGGAAAGAGCGTAATGTTTCCTGTGTACTGTTTTCTCTCTCAAAGCACAATATGCAGAAGCCTAATGAGTGGCCACATCCAAGTTGGTTTTACAAATTGGCAAGTGTGGGTTTCCCTGTCCAGTACTTGCTTCCAGATGAATCAGGATTTCCACAGACCCTGAAGTGAAAGGGAAACGGTGACATCCCAGGTGTCCTCTTCTCTAACAACTGCCGGGGATCCATTCCTGCCTTTCTTTCCAGCCTCCTGCTTCTTCCTGCCTTAGGCTGTGCTGTCGCTCTGAAGAGGGATGGGGGCAGGGGGAGGGGAGCAGGGCCCCTAAGGCAGGGAGGCAGAGGAGAATTAGACTCACCTGGAGAGCTTTTTACCCCCACAGGCCAATCCATCATCCCACCCGCGCACCAGGTCCTGGCAGAAATAAATGGCACACTGCATCCGACAGAGGACAGTTGACTGAAGGGACTATTTGCAGAGGGGCTGTCGGGCTTGGAGAACTCTCAAAGGCGAAGGCAAGTACCTCAGGCCTAAGCCTGGGAGGGCAGAGAAGGGTACTAACCCCCAGAAGTGTAGTTGTTTACCTAGCAAGGAAGGAACCTAGAGCATAAATATGCCAACCTCACCCTTCCCCTGCCCTCCAGCCTCCTGCCAGTAACTCCCATTGGCAGAATCCAGCTGACAGTAGAAGGGCGAGGGAGCGTGGTGACGCCGGACATATGGGGCAGCTTCCCTGGGCAGAGAACAGAGTGGAGAAGGAGAGCACGTGGAAGATATCCAGCCTCCACTGCCATCCCAAGGAGCCCGGGAATCCCTCAGAGTGGGGAAGGATGTCATTTGGAAAGTTTCCCCTGCCGACGCCATGATATGTTCCCTGGTGTTGAAACCAGCTGCTTTAAAGCATGATGGGCTTTTTCAGAGCCCTCCTAACGCCCTCCAGAGGGTTCCATTGCTAAACCACCCAGACACAGATCCAGTTTCTGCAATCATCACCCCCTCCCCTGCCTTTCCCGCTAACCTCCTTCTGATTTCTACATGAGTCTGCAAGAAAATCATTCACCAGTCTGTTTTCTCCTCACTTTTGGTCTTTGCAGCCACTTCAACTCCAGTGGAACAATCTTCACAAAGTAAAAAACCTTTTTACTAGTTATAAATAACATTTTTGTAAGCAAATACACATACATGCATATATATTTATATATCATTTTGCAAATGTTTGTATGTATTGTGAGAATTTTGATTTTTACCCACAATAAAAATAAAAATTAAAAAAAAAACAACAAGCTTTTTACTTCGCGCAGGGGTTCAGTGTTCCTCGGGGGCTTTCAGAGCCAGAGGCGCGGTGCGGGCAGCGCTGGCTTAGGGTGGCCGTGGAGGCGAGGACTCGCGGCTCTCACTGCCCCGCGGAGAGGAGGTTGGGTACCAGCAGCGCTTGAGCACGCTTGTCAGCTTCTCCTCTTCTTTTTCAGGCTTCTCTCCCGACAAGCCCACAAAGTCACACTGCCTTCTGCAAAGGCTGCAACCCTGGCTTAGCAGCACTTCACAAGCCTGGAGCCCTGTCCCAACCTAAGTTTGACAAGTGTCTCCCACCATTCAGAGATATCAAGGGCAGTGGCATGTCTTGTTTACTACTAAGAAAGTTTTACCGGATATGATTTGTTAGCTGATTTAAGTACAGCAGTCTTCTCGCCTTAGCAAAGTAAGGAAATCACACACACACAAAATGGATATGGGGAGCTACTGTTTGTATCACCAAAATGCAAGAGAAGGAACAATGTGTGTGTGTGGGGGGGCAGTGAAATACGAATTACCCCTCAGTTTACACCTAAATCTACCAAGGTACTCGTTTTATGATGGTTACCAGGTGGTAAGCCATTAGTTAGTGTCTAGTAATAAGTTAAACGTTTATTTCAGAAGCATAAGAACTATTGTATTGTATGTAAAGCAAGAAACCAAGGTTAATCAGGTTTAATGCCTTTTATTTTCAAAATATTTGAATTAACAAATAATTAGCTCTTGCAATTGATGTGTAAACAGAGATAATTCCCGAACATTGTCATTGTTTCAGTCCTTCCTGTTCAAGTTTTAACCATGACACTTACATGTATGTGTATGTTTGGCTCACACACACACATATATAATGATATAGCTCTTGTTTTTGTCTGAGAAAATCATCTTGCTAAAATTATGCCAGAAAAAGACTTGAATTCCCTCACCACAACTGAAATTGACACAAAATCTACTTATTCATCTACTCTATTCAGAATTTGCTGTGAATTTGTACTTGGGGGTGGGGTGCAGCATCAAAGCCATCTCTATATGCAAGATCAGTTTTACATGTAGGTGGAGTCAGTGACGTATCATTTCAACAGATATTGATTGAGTGCCCACTATATGCCAGGCCCTGTATTTGAGGCCAGGAATATAGTGTCAACATGACAGGAAAGATCCTGATTAAAGTCTAGTGGGGGAGACAGACAACAAGTAAACAAATAAATAGGCAGTGTCACTGCAGGGGGCGATGTGTGCTACGATGGCAATCAAAGCCAGGTGAAAGGATAGGAAGTGGCTGTCTTCATAGGATGGTCAGGGAAGGCCTCTCTAAGGAGATGTTTGAGCAAATATCAGAATCAAGTGAGAGAGCAAGCCATGAGAGTACCTGGAGAGTGTCCCTGGCAGAGGGACTGGCAAGTGCAAAGGCCCTGAGGTGAGAATAAGCTTGGCATATTCAAACACCAACAGCAAGAAGACCAAGGGTGGCTGGTCTGCAGTGAGCAAAACATGGGATCAGAGGCCAAGCCCAGATCATGCAAGGCTTTATAGACATGGGAAGGCACAGGGGTTTCATTCTAAGTGGGATGAGAAGGTATTGGAGGGTTTTAAGCAGAGGAGTAATATGGTCTAACTGTGAACAGATCTTTTTGACTGCTGTGTAAAGAATAAATGGTATAAGAACAAGGACTAAAACAGGGAGGCTGTGAAAATAGTCTAAGCAAGAAATGATAATGAAATATGAAGCATACTGAGAAGACACTCTTGTCCTAAAGTAACTTCCCCACCACTTGCTTTCCTTAACCCATTCCAGAAACTCCACCATTAAAGAGTCATTTCTTTAGCTTAAGCATGATATTTCTCAGGCATTCCTCATAGTTATAAACACATGGCATCAACTCGCCAGATCCTTAGTACCAATGAGTTTGTCAGGTCATTTTCCTGGGGAGCATGTGGGACTGGGGTAACCTGATGGGGGACCCTAGACTCTTAGAAGAAAGGAAGGACAAAAGGAGAAAAATTTGGTCCTTGGAGGAAAAAGTCTGTAGTAGACACTGAATAAGTATCTGCGGAAGAAAAGAATCTTTCCCATCTTCATTGTCTTCCCAAGAGCTGATCCTCCACATTCAGTGGCCACCAAATAGCCCTGGTGGGAGTAGTTCTCATAGGTGGATGTTTGCATGACAGTGACCTGAGCTTTCATGTTGGGTCCCAGCACAGGCAGAGAAAATACTGTTATCCCCATTGTCCAAGGAAGTCCCAGAGAAGTTAAGTGATTCTTGTAAAGTCCCAAAGCTAGAACCCAAGTCCGGGATTCCTCATGCCAAATCCAAGGCTTTTTCCATCATCTCAGCTCACAGAACCTAGCGTGGTGGGTGGAACATAGCAAATAGTAAATTACCTTGTATTGGAGGGGAGGGATGGAGGTGCCGAGGAAGGGGAGGGAGGAAATTACATCATCTAGTTAGAGAACGGATCAAGGACAACCGGGTTGCTCTGAAGAGGACTTTGTGAGCTGACTGCTCATCTCCTGGGGTCTATGCTGTGCCGCATCACCTGGGACGTGAAATGACATGTGGGTATTGTCCTCAAACCCTGAGCACCGGCTAGCTCTTCAGCATCCAACCCTGTCCACTGTGGCTGGAAGGAGGACTCGAACATTCACTCAAGGACAGTGCTGAGTCTCACATGCACACGGTTCTGATTCAGCAGGTCTGGGGCAGGGCCTGGGATTCAGCATTTCTAACAAGCTCCCAGGCCAGGCCAATGTTTGGTCCTTGGGCCCCACTTTGAGTAGCGAGTGGCTAGAGGACTCAGAACTAGGCAGTGTAAGGAAATAGGGGTGACCTGAGGCCAGGTCCAGACGATGACATTAGCCAGGTGTGCGACCTCAGGTGAGTCACTCAGTCATTTCTTCATCTATAAACTATACCGAATACCATTGATTGTACTCTTTGGATGGATTTATGCTCTATTAAGATGTATCAATAAAATTCAAAAAAATGCTTAAGAAAAGAAAAATATGAATGTACAAAATAAATTAGAGAGATGGAAATGAAATAGCTGCTATGTATGCCAGGGGAAGCTTAGAGAGATTGAGAGGTGAATATTAAGGGGTACAGTTTTCTGTTTGTTTGTCTGGTTTTTTTAAATTATTATTATTACTATTAATATTGGAATTCTGAAAATACTCTAATAATGATTGAAGTGATGAATGCACAACTATGTGATTATACCAAATACCATTGATTGTATACTTTGGATAGATTGTATGCTTTATTAATATGTCTCATAAAACTGATTAAAATTTTTTTAAAAATGCATATGTTAGACTAGACTTCTGCTTTCCCTTCAAATGTCAGCAGACGATGACTCTTGGCCTCTGGGACCAAGTGCTGTGACAGCTGACATTTTCAATATCAGCCTTAGAGGCCTTTGTGTTTCCTCTGGGTCTCTGTGAGGACTCAGAAAAACAGTAATGCCAGAAGTCAGAAGGTGAATTTCCTAGGGCACAGATAATAGAATCTGCTGAAAGAGGGTTATCACATAACTTCAGTCAGTTAAGCGTTTTCTCTAAAAAATTTTAGGGCAAATAACCAGTTACCACTCATTTAAAGCTGATAATAATTTTCTCTAAATGTAAACAACTCAAAGGGCCATCAAGAAGTAACTGGCACAATTATACATTCTCAGGCAACCATTGAAAATTATGATGTTCGCTGTACTTAATTGACATGAAAGTTGTCTGTGATATATCATCCAGTGGAGAAATGGGAGGTTACACCACAGCGTATATACCAAAGAGTATACACGAGTGTAGATAAACACAGAGAAACGTCTGAAAATGGTCACCCGGTGGTCTGGGACATGGGATTTGGGGTGATTTTTTTGTGTGTGTTTATATTTTTCTGTATTTTTTGCATTCTTTTCCGATGGGCAAATACCAATTTTAAGGTCAGGAAAAAAAAAAACTACTCCTGAAGCATGGACCTAGTTTAGTTGGTCTGAACCGAAGGAAATGGTATCAAAGAGCTCGGTGGGGCCTCATGGCTAAAGTTTATTTCTATGGTTCATCTGAGCAGGTCCTAAAGCAGAGGTTTCAGCGGGACCTATGGATGTCATTGATTGGCCCACATCGTCCTTTTCTGTCTTTTGAATGAGTTGCTAACATTTTACAATTGGGAGATTTCACATACAAATCCAGATTTCCTACTCTGGGGCTGAGTATTTGTTGAGGACCCCCCACTTTGGGTGGGACAAACACCCCGCAGCTTGCCTGGGTCCCACCCTGCAGCCCACCACTCACTCTGTCACGTGACCTGCCTTCTTGGAAGGAGACCTTGAGACCTCTGTCCAGGCTTAACTTGTGCCACCCCAGAGATAAGACCCTGCAAAACCCAAGACCCCCTGCTGTGGTGAGCAGAATGAACAAAACCAAAATGCACACTTTGTCAGGAAAACTTAGCTTGAGCTATTCCAAAAAGATTTCAAAATCATAGAATGGTGCAGCTACTGTGGAAAGCACTTTGGGGGCTCCTCAAAGTGTTAAACAGAGAATTACCATATGGCCTGGAAATTCCACTCCTAGGTATATACCCCAAAAGAATTGAAAACAGGGACTCAGACAAAACCTTGTATATGAATGCTCATAGCAGCATTATTCACAATAGCTAAAAGGTGGAAATGACCCAAATGTCCATCGATGGCTGAATGGATTAAAAAAAAGGGGGTCTATCCAAACCATGGAATATTATTCAGCCCTAGAAAGGAATGAAGTCCTGATACCTGTGACAACGTGGATATAGCTTGAGTGCATTAGGCTAAGTGAAGGAAGCCAGACCCAAAGGGCTGCACATTGTATGATACTGCCCAGAGTAGGTAAATACAGAGAGACAAAAAGCAGATTCATGGTTGCCAGAGGCTGAAGGGAGGGGGGCTTGGGAATAACTGCTTAACGGGTACAGGGTTTCCTTTTGGGGTGATGAAAAGTTCTAGAACTGGATAGAGCTGATGGTTGCCCAACATTGTGAATGTACTTACACCACTGAATTGTACACTTAAAGTGGTTAAGATGGTAAATTTTATGTTATGTGTATTTTACCACAGTAATAAAATAATGAAATAAAACAGTACAATTTCGAAAATGATGGAAAAAAACATAGAAATCACTTTTCTTCTATGTTATCTTCCTTGAATAATCTTGCAGAAAATAACACCAAGAAGCAATATTTTAATTTTGAAGTCTTAGGGAAAAAATTTAAATAGTTATCAGTTGACTTTTGGTTTTTCAATATATCATTCATTACTACATACATAAAATTATTTGAATTAATTTTAATGTTGATCCTCAATAGGTATTAACGTGCATTTTATAGTTTAGATTCCCTTGTTTGTTTTGACGCTGTTCTGTGGTAAGCTGAGATTGTGTGAACTTATACAATACCCTAAAGATGGAGAGAGAAATAACAGGATAAGTTCCCCTACAAGAAATATGTATGTGCACATTATCATCTGTTCCTGAGGGTGCAAATGGAAGTATCCAGAACTGCCTGAGGCAAGATGGTAGAGTTGGTGATCTTGATCTTTGGCAGCCTCCTCCTCCATCTTGTGTCCCATAACCTAACCCCCCACTCAGCCTCAATTTCCCAGATTCTGACTCCACATTGGGCTGAGCCTTCCCCTCTCTAATTGTCTCCAATAGTTCTTTTCCCTTTCCTCCTTAGTAATGGACTTTTCAGCTTCTAAACTGAGGACTAATTTGGTACAAATGGAAGATGGAGACAGGCTTTAAATTTTTATACTTTCTGAAACTGTTTTTGTGTTCTAAAAGTATGATGAGCCTTACTGTATTTAGTGAGGCAGAGCAAAAAACATCAATAGCAGGCCATTGATTACTTCACGACTGTGGTGCATTTACAAAAAAAAAAAAAAATTAAGAAGCGTATTCCTCAGTTTCAATTACTTCTGCCCTATTAATACATTCTGAGAATAAAAATAAAAATCCCATAAAATTGAGTTACCTATTAAAAGTATAAGTTCATGACATCTCACACCACTTGGGAGAACATGGCTGCCCAGAATAAAGAGATTATTTCCCAGCTTCCTTTGCAGGATGGTAGGGGCAACCATCTTACTACGTTCAGGCCAAAAAGAAATGAGCAGAAGTAATGTATGTAATTTCTAGATGGCGTCCCTTGAGGCAAGGGTGTGCCCCTCCCTTCTTTCTCCCCTTTTCCACTGAAGGGGTTGTAGAGATAGCAGCGAGCCACCTTGGGCCAGGGGGGCCTCTGAAGTCACAGAAAAACAAGACAGAAGGAGCCTGTGCCCCGACACAGGCACTGGCCTGTTCCATCAGAGGAGAATAGATCATCTTGTTTGTGCTACGGTTATCTCAGGGCTGTAATAGTATCTGAATTGGACCTTAGCAAACACTCACTCCCTTTCTCAGAACCGACTTAGCCCCTCTCCATACTTCGGGCAGAGAGAACTCTAGATGCAGCTAACCGGGGCTCAGACTCTGGGTAAGGCAGACCTAGAGGGCAGGGAAGCTATTTCCATCAGCAAATTTTAAAAGCCTCCCATCAGCTTCTAAGTTCCCTCCACAGTCCCAATCCCTAGTTTCATTCACACCTTCCCCTAAGGAAGCCCTTCTGTGCCCGTGTGAGTTCATCACTGCTTTGAATACCCATTCTGATCTGATTTTATCTGTACATGAACATTTGTGCAAGGAGGCAAAGTAGCAGAGCTCATCAAGACCTGAAGCCTCTCTCAGATGTCCTTCCTCACAACTACCTGTCCTATTGGAAGGAATCTTCCAACGATGCTCCCTCATGAGAAGATTCAGATTATGCATTCCCAGTGAGAACGCCATTTGGATGTCGCAGATCCCGGATGAGATACCTTGAGAAGGAGAGAGGGAGAGAGAGAAAGAAAGAGAGGAAGGGAGGAAGGAAGTTAATTAGTTCACCTAAGGAGTTGGAAGCCTTCTAAAGCTCTGAGAGGACTTTGGGGAGAATGTTTGTCATGCTGTGATCTCCACCTGGTTTAACTCTTGATGCCATTTTCCTGCCTCTGCCTCACACCTTCCCATCCCTTCAGGAAAGGAACTTGTTGAAATTAAGTCCTAGGAAACTAGCTGAAAATGGGCACGTGGCACAGTCCTGCATATTTGTACAGCGCTTTGCCATTCACAAAGACTACAGTACTTCATTTGATCCTTGTAACAACTGTGTGAGGTGGGCAGGCCTGGGTGTCTATCTTCCTTACCAAGATGATGGATCTGGAGCTCAGCGAGGTTACGAGGTAATTTCAATTCAGTGTTTTCAACTCCTAATCTAGTGCTTTTCTAATGATGTTCGTAAGTGCTGATTTTAACACAACAAAATACAACAAGTGATCCTGGATTGGATCCTAGAAGGGAAAAAATGCTATAAAGGACTTTATTAGGACAATTGGTGAAATTTGAGTACAGACTATAGAGAGAGAATAATATCGTATCACTTTCCATTTCTGGACCTTGATAATTATATTGTAGTCCCATAAGAGTGTGTCCTTGCTCACAAGTAGTGCATGCCAAAGTATTCAAAGGTGAAAAGTCATCATGCCTGCTACTTACTCTTAAATGGCTCATTAAAAATAAATATGGAAAAAAATAAAAATAAAAATAAATAAATAAATATGGGGGGGACAGATGTGGCTCAAATGGTTGGGCGTCCGTCTCCCATATGGAGGGACCTGGGTTCGATCCCTGGGACCTCCCTGTTAAAAAATAAATAAATAAAAATTAAAATAAATGCAACAAATCTTTCAATAGATATTTAAAAAAATAATAAATAAATAAATAAATAAATATGGGGAGGGGAAGCCAATGTGGCTCAAGCAGTTGGGCACCCGCCTCCCATGTGAGAGATCCAGGGTTCGGTTCCCGGTGCCTCCTAAAGAAAACAAGCAGACAACGAGCAGACAGATGAGGGAGCCATCTCAGGGGCGAGGGAAGGAGAATTAAAAAAATAAGTATAGGGGAGTGGGTGTAGCCCAGTGATTGAGCGCCTGCTTCCCATGTTCAAGGTCCTGGGTTCAATTCCCTGTACTTTCTTTTTTTTTAAAAAAGTATATATACAAAGATTGAGAGCAAATGTTAACAACAGGTGAATCTAAGTTAATGGTATACAGGTATTTATGGTGTTGTTCTTGCAACTTTTATGTAGGTATGAACATTTTCTAAATTAAAAATTAAAAAGAAAAATGTAACTTTCAGATAAAATCAAGTTATGCCTTCTGTATAGTAATGAATTTGACTTCCAAAAAGGGGTCTGGCCTTTGTCCTGCCTCCTGGGGAAGTAGCCTCTGAATCTTTGGGATTTCCTATGATAGGAGTGTCTTGTTATTCATGGTGGCCCAGGACCACACTTGCTAGTTCCTATGCTAGTGACAGCAGGGAGCAGACAGCCACACCTGCAGCCAACCAGGGGCTTAGGGGGTTGTATCACTGAGCCAGGTCCTATAAGCCCACCTGCCTGACCTCTGGGAGGGGAGGCGGGCTGCAGATTGAGTTCAACCACGTGGGCATTGATTCCATCAACCAGGCCTATGTAATGAGACCCCATATAAATGCAGGACACAATGCCCCCGTGAGTTTCCACTATTGATAATGACATTGCTGTGCCGGAAGGGTGGCACATTCTGGCTCCACATGGAGAGTACATGGAAGCTTGCATTTGAGAGCTTCCAAGACTCCAACTTATGCGTCTCTTCTTTTGGCTTCTTACTTGTAGCCTTTTACTATATTAAAACTATAATGGTAAGTATAGTGCTTTCAGTGAGTTCTGTGAGTCATTCCAGCAAATTGTTGAACCCGTGGGGGTGGTGGAAACCCCTGAATTTGTAGCCAACTTAGTCAGAAGTACAGGCAGCCCAGGCCCCCAAACTTGGACCTGGTGCCTGAAGGACAGTCTTGTAGAGGATGGCCCTGAACCTGTGGAGTCTGGCCTAACTCCAGGTAGTTAGAGTTCAAGTTGAATTGCTTTCTAGCTGGTGATCAAAGTTTTTGCAGACTTTATAGTTGGTGTCAGAAATTGTTGAAGATTTTGCAGTTTACATAGTTGGTGTCTGCAGTATTCATAGTTGGTCACAGAAGTGAAAGAAGTTGCAGAAGTTTTTGCAACTTATATATCTTCCATTGTGCACTTCACATAAAACCGTGGCCATCTTAGGCAGTGTAGAAGAAAATGTCCGAATTCTGTTTCCTAACAAATTTATTAATCATTCATCATTCATTTCATTACTACACAGGCAAAATATCCCTTCTCATTTTTTTTAAGGTACTGAGGCTGGGGATTGAACCTGGGACCTTGTATGTGGGAAGCCAGCACTTAACCACTGAGCTACACCAGTAACCCTGAGCTGGTTTTTCTGTTTGTTTTGCTTGTGGTTTTTTTGTTTTGTTTTGTTTTTAGGAGGCACCAGGAACCGAACCCGGGACCTCCCATGTGGGAAGCAGGTGCTCAACCGCTTGAGCCACATCCACTCCCCCCTTCTCATATCTAATTAGCATAGGCTTGTTCTGCTGGGAACAGTTTAGCTTTCATGGAATACCAAACAACATTCTATTATGAGGCCCCGAGGTTTCCTCTTTTGGAGGAAGAGGGAGATGAAGAGTCTGCAACCTCATCCCTACTGCTTTATCCATGCCCCCAGGAAGACCTCAGGGACACTAGGTCCTAGGGATAGGCTCCAGTCTTGCCAAATAATACAAGAACACTTGCCTTTTACAAAGTGCTAAGAATGTGGTGATACACGGGAAAATTACAGCTAATGTAACTTATGGGTGATAGTTACCAGTAATATTGTAATATTTTGCAGCAATGGCAAAATGATATTTTTTCAATCCTAAGGGACAACAATAGGGGAGTATAAGGGTGTATGGGATTTTTTTCTTTTGAAGTGATGAAAATGTTCTAAAATTGACTGAGTTAATGACAGTACATCTCTGTGATGAAAAAGAGAGGCACTGAGTGTATACTTTGAGTGGATTGTACAAAGCATGGGATTGTGTAACACAGGGAATCCGTGGTGGCTGATGGACTGTAGTTAACAGGACAAATATGAGAATGTTTTGTCCTGAATAATAACAAATATATAATACTAATACAGGGTGTTAATAATTGGGTGAATTGGGGGGGAAATACACCAAATGTAAGATATGGGCTACAGTTAGTAGTAATCTTTTGACAATGCTTTTTCACAGTTTTTAACAAATATTTCACAACAATGCAAGGTGTTGGTGGTGGGGAATATATATGGGAGCTCTTTATGATGATATGCATGTTTGTTTTGTAAATACCCAAATTTCACAATGCATTTATTGTTTATGTATGTTCATCTATGAATGATATACTTCAATAAAATTTTATTAAAAAAAAAAAAAAAAAAAAGAGCACATTACTCAAGTGCATCTTGGAAGCACCAGAACTCCTGGGCTTGAAAGGGTGCTAGGACCCTGTCCAGTTGTCCAGTCTGGGAAAATGGTCAATGACCCACAGAGATCTGTGAGTCAGCTCTGAGGTGGAGAAGACTCAATAACTGAGTTCAAGTTTCCCTCCCCATGGCAAGATGGGTACCCAAAATTGAAGTTAAGGTAAATAATAAAATGGTTTTCTTTGAGTATTTGGATTTTTGGACTGAGTGTCAGTCCTATTACACTAGGTAACACGTATTGAAATGTCTGACATACTGAACAGTTTATACTGCTGATCTCATTTTGTCCTCACAACAAACTCTTTGACTTAGGTAGAATTACCCCCATTTTCTAAATGAGGAAAGTAAAGCTTAAGGAGGTTAATAACTACTTGTCTGATGTCATTCAGCAAGTAACTGGTGGAGCCAGGATTTGAACCCAGACAACCTGACTCCAGAATGTAGGCTCTTAGCCCCTCTACCCTGCTTCTAGGTGACCACCCACCTACCATAAGGCCAGTCCTTCCTGTGTCAATTCCCACTTGTGGTGCCCAGCCTGCAGACTATGGGGCTTGTGATTTATTGAAGGAAGATGCTACTCTGTGGTGTAACAGAAATGTAAGAAGCCTATCCCAGCTCAACAGAGCACAAGAAAATCATCAATTCCATCCCTTTCAATGGGCAGCCAAACTTTCCATACTGCAGATGACTAAAATATAGAGATTGTGCCCAGGAGGGTGTGACTTTCCTGCCAAATGTCCTGGCTGCTGCTGTCCTCTCCTGCAGAGAGTAAGGTTCTTCCAAATGACCCTGGTGTTCTCCAGTCCCCCAATGGATGTGTCACTTAGTCAGGAAAGCCTGCCAAAGTCCCACACTGCGCCTCCTCCAGGGCCCAAAAGAGAGCTGGTCTTGCGCTGAAGACAATTTGTGAAACATAATTAATTGCAGATTCCTTCTGGAGCTGCTTAAGCTCCTTGATGTCTCAGATGTGTGGCCAAGATGGAGCTCTCCTTGGCAGCTGAGGATCCTTCCGTTTCCAGCTGGAGAGGAGGTCCAGATGCCAGACACCAAGGGCATCGCTCAGACAGAGTTTGGCTTTCCCAAGACTTGGTGGGGCAGGCTCAGATGCATGAATGGGGCTTTGGGCAGCCTACCCTTTCAGCAGATCCAAACCACACAGATCGCAGAGATCTATGGAAAATAATGTCTTCCTCGTGAGCTGACCAAATATTAGCAATAGTCTCCATTTGACTCAACAGCACTCTGGGTGGGGAAATGATGTGAAGAGTCTTTTCTCCCACTAAAAGGGGCACCATGGCCAGCAAAGGACATGCCCAGAAAACTAATGGAGAGACTTTCCCAAGATAACATTTGCTTTCTGTTCAGAGAATTGCTGTAGGCTTTGATTCGGCTATTATAGTGTTTGCAATCAGACTTATCAGCCATTATTATCAAACCACAGAACTAGCATGGATATGGCTTCCTATAAATTCAATTCTTTCCCAAACCCTATGAGCTCATTGTCATATATCCGGTTTTACAGATGAGGAAACTGTGGGAATGAGTTAACATAAGCTTGAAATGATTTTAATTTTAATCTAGGTCAATCCAAAATTAGAAGCAAAGAATACCCAACAACATGGATGAATCTCATAGATATTAATTCGAATGAAAGAAGCCAGGCAAAAAAGAGCACATACCATATGAGTCCATTTATATGAAGGTCAAAAACAGGCAAAATGCATCGATAAAGCCAGAAGTCAGAACAGTGGGGTTACTTCTGGGAAGGTGTTATTTACTGGAACGGGGCATGAGGGAGCCGTCAGGACAGGGAGCGGGAAAAATTCCATATCTTGGTTTTGCTGGTAGTTACACAAGTATATACAAACGCAAAAATTCATAGACCTGTACCCTTAAAATTTCTGCACCTTACTGTATTTAAATTACCTCTCAAAATAGAGGTCACAATTTTAACAAAAATCTCAGAGATTATTTAAGAAGCTGTTGATACTAGCATCTTTGAAGATATAAAGCACTGGCTTAACAATCAGCCTATATTTAGATAGCTGTGAGCAAACAGTTTTATAACAGTCATCATAAAATTAAATTAATCTATACTTATTCTGTATGTTGCCTTCATAAATTTGCCCTTAAAAAAAGAAAAAGGAAAGAAAAAACAACAACAAAAATCCAAAGAAGTTTCCTGAAACCTTGAAAGATTTGCTTTTGTAGTTCCAAGGACTGTTACCTTTGTAAACTTGGAATTAGGAATGTTACATTTATTGGAATGATTATTCTCTTAAAATTGTAGACTCTGATTTCTATAAGTGGTTGATTTTCCTCAACTGCATTTGATGATTAACTGGATGGCCATGACCACAATCTAATTCTTAATAACCCAATCGGGACGGGAAAGACCATGCACCCCTGGGAATTAAGAGCATACTTAAAGGCATTTCTCCTTGAAAAGTCATTTTGGAAGGCAAATAGAGCAATAAAACAGATTAATTTTTAAAATGCAATTGAACCTTAAAACTGAGGAGTGAGATAACTAGTCCAAGATTGCAAGGCTTCTAAATATGAGAAACAGGGCCAGGATTCAGGTTTTCTGGTTCCTGATCTCATACTCTTTCCGTTGTCTGGTGGTCCCTTGGATATTTTAAATCCCATTCTATATTTCAAATGGATAAATGCATAGAAAAAGGTCTGCCTCAAGGTAACAAAATTATACATGAACAAGAAAAAGACGCCCCTTCCCCCAAAAAAGTTTCTCATCTAGAATTTTAAAAACACATTTCTTGTTTTTCTTTTTGGAGTAATGAAAATGTTCTAAAATTGACTGTGGTGATGAATGTACAACTCTGTGATTATACTGAAAGCCATTGATTGTACACTTTGGATGGATTGTATGGTGTGTGAATGTATCTCAATAAAACTGCTTAAAAAACACATTTCTCATTAATTCTTTGGTTAAAGAAGACCTCGAAGTGGAAATATTGTATTTCTAAAATATCAGGAACACTATACAGCAAACCTCGTGAGATGGTTCCAAGGTGATACTTAGACTAAAATACAATAGTAAAAGTGAGAAATATAGAACATAGACTTCATTTTCAACTCTAGAAGGAAGAAAAAGAGAAAAAGCCTGAAGAAAAACAGAAAGAAGGAAAGTAGTAATGAATAAGTTATATGTAATAAAGGAAGAAATCAAATAAAATCAATAAAGCCAAAAATTGGTTCTTTGAAAATCCAAATGGATAGATAGATATAGATTAATAAGATAAATTTTAGGGAAGTCTAATCAAGGAAAAAAGTAAGAAGGCACAAAGCAAGCAACATTAGATTTAAAAGAATATAACTTAGTTAATAAATATGAAAACTTAGATTAAATGGATACTTTCTTGAGAAAATCAAAGTTACCAAATGGTGGCGTCTGCTGGTCTCTCCATTCATTGCTTTCAGCTTCTTGCTTCCATGGCATATTCTCTCTCTCTCTCTCTCTCTCTCTCTCTCTCTCTCAATCTCTCTCTCTCTTCATTTCATTTATAAATGACTCCAGTAATAAGATTAAGACCCATCCTGACTGAGGTGGGTCATACCTTAACTGAGGTAACCTCACCAAAAGGTCCTACTTCCAATGGGTGCACAGCCACAGGACTGGATTAGATTTAAGAGCATGTTTTTCTGGGGTACTTATAGCTTCAAACCACCACACCTCACATAACAAGAAGGACAACTCCAGAATTGGTTAATTCACCAATGTCATCCCATTTAGAGTATTACCTTCCTGCCCTCATGCTTGGCCCTTCATTGGTCACAGACTTGGCTACAGAAGCATTAAGAATCCCATCCACACATAACAGTTTCTAAAGGCTAGAATGGGGAACAAGATATATTCCTCCCTCCTATCTTTTTTTTAAAGTCAGGAAAATTTCCCTAGAAGTCCCCAGATACTTCCCCCATGTCTCATTAAAAGAATAAGAACACACAACCCAGAACATCATTCAGCCAAAAAGGAGTGAAGTCCTGATACATGCAACAACATGGATGAACCTTGAAGACATCATGTTGAGGGAATGACCCAGACACAAAAGAAGAAATCTTATATGAGCTCACTGATTTGAAATACCCAGGACAAGCACAGTCATAGAGACGAAGTAGATTAGAGGTTACCAGGGGCAGGGAGAGGGGGAATGGGGAGTTATTGCTTAATGGGTACTAGAGTTTCTGTTTGGGGTCATGAAAAAGTTTCAGTAATGGATGGTGTTGAGGGTAGCACAACATTGTGAATGTAATTAATACCACTGAAATGTACCCTGGCAAGTGGTTAAAATGGGAAATTTACAGGACATCACAGTAAAAAAAAATTTAAGTGATTATATATATATATAAAAAACCTTTAAGTACCCCCACAGTGGAAGGACAATTACGAACCCTACTTATCCAGGCACACCAAAGCCATCTGGAAAAGCACCATCAGAGTTTGGATTCCTGCCCACTCCATGCTGCCGTGTGGCAGCAGGTCCTGGAAGGAGGACCTTCATATTTCTTAGAGTGGAGCATCAATAAGCCAGGTCGACTTTCCCCCCCTAACACCGACCACCTCCCACGGCACACTTTGTATGAGTTGTAATACTGCGTGTTACTCTTGGGAGTGAAAGACAGGAATATGGGATCTGGGGAGCAGAAATCCCATCCTTTGGAAATCCCATCCTTCCACACAGAACCCTTTTCCTATACCAAACATCCTGGGAGATTAATAGGCTCTCACCTAAAGGTCACTGCTAGGTTTGTAAAAGTAAGAGCCCCTGACATTTCACAGTTGTGATTTCTCTGCAGGTTCATACCAAACAGCCTCCCAGGCCTGCCTTCCTGGTGGTCAGAAAGCTCAAGTGATTTCCAGGCTCTGTTTTCCCCTAGGTCGGGGGACAGGAAAGGGTTCCCATGGGGATCACAGTGTTGGGTCCCTCTGGGGTCAGGAGCTGCATTCAGAAAACTCAACCTGGGTGAAATTTTTAAAGGTCACAAAGATGAAAGTAGGTAGAGAAAACATGACCTTCAAGAAAGGAAAAAGAGAATGCGTCACGAGTCTTTGCAGCACGTCATTTTCAGTGACTGTGTAAAAGGCTCTGGGATAAATAGGTGCGGAGTTGAAAGCCTGAGCCTTAGACATAATAAATAATTAGATCAGTTGAGGTCCCAGAAGGAAACAGACGGCACATATGGAAAAGGGTAAGTTACGACAAGTTTAATAAAGGGTTTATTCATGAAGGATTGGGCAAGGGTTGAAGAATTCCACAGGAGGGAGCTGGGGGGATAATTACATCGACCCCACTCGACTCCCGTCTCCTGCTGGTGTCACTCACTGGTTGAACCCAACAGGAACAGTTTATGTCGTTCATACAGGTCAACATCCTGGGGACACAGAACAGGGTAGAGAAAGTGGAGTGTGGAATTTAAATAGTGGAAACCGAAGCTATTCAGCACTATAACTAACCAACAACAAATCAGAATTCTCCCCGACCCGCTTTTGTTGGCATGCATTGACTCTGAATCTCCCTTCTTCATTTCCTTCTATCAAAACCACCTGCCCATTTCCTAAACATTTTTAAATACATGATTTGGGTTTGATGTCTACACAGTCTCTAGGTCTAGCATAGTCTGTGCATTTCATTGTGCTTTGATGAGTTGATGGTGTCTCCCTCAACTTAACTTAGGAGTAAGGACTGTATCTATTTCATTAAGTACAAGCTAGAGTGGCCTTTACGAGGAAGTGACATATGAGCCAAGACATGAATAGTGAGAAGGAGGCATCTGTGCAAAGATCTAAGGGAAACTCCCTTTGCAGAAGGAACAGCCAGTTCAAAGCTCTGTGGTAGAAGGACATTCAGATTATTGCAGGACAGTTACCATGCAACCCAACTTCCAGAGCCAAATGCTTCATTCCTTGTCAATAATTTTAATAACCAAATCCATTAGCCCACACATGGTACAGAGAGTCCTTAATCACAGGTAAGAAGAAGCAGCCTTGCTTAGACAACCCATTTCAGTTCTCTGGACCTATTTCCTCATTTGTAAAGTGGGAAGCCTGGCTGGGATTGTGTCCCAGCTCACCTCCTACTCTAAAAAGGTATGACTCATTCTATAAGGAAGAAAGTTGCAATGTGTCATTAGTTTGTTCAGAAAATACTGAGGCATCCACTTTGTGTTCACTACGGGGCCAGCATAGCACACACTGTCTTTGCACCAACAATGACACCCTCAGCACCCACCATTCCCATGGCCACTGATGGCTTCTTACTGCAAGTACCTGTCACCCTCCAGCCAGGGGCTTGCTCTGACCACAGCAGCATGTTCGGCCTGTGTGTGAGGCGGTCTGCAATGAGAGGGGCTGAGCCCAGGAGCAGCCTTCGGGCTGGGAGAGGGTGGACCAATGCCCCAGCTTCCTCTCCGTTCAGGTGGGACAAGTCCGAGGTGTTTCCCACACATTCTCTCAAGTCCCAGTTTCCCACAGTGGTAGCCTGCTCTCTAACACACCTTGCCTTGGCCTCTTTCCCTTCCCTGTCTCACTTCCTCACTCCCCAACCAGCACTTCCTATGATCACCTCCCAAATAAACTACTTGCTCTTGAATCCCTGCCCCAACGTCCATTTCTGGGGAGTCCAACCTAAAACAGCTAATTATAGTAAGAGATATCAAGGAGTGTAGAATATGTCTCTACCCACAAAGAGCTTACCATCTAGCTAATAAAGTTTTTTAAAGTAGACATTTTTAAAGCCTCAAAAGATGACCTTCCTTCCAGCAGTTCAACTTCTAAACATACATCTTACGTCGATAATCATAGCTGTGCACAAAACTTAGGTAGCAAAATATTCATCTATCATCAAAGCATTGAAAATAAGAGAAAACATTAGAAAATGTCTTACAGTAGAGGAATGATTAAATAATTAATGGTGCCAAATATTATGCAGTCATTAAAACTCACATTGTAAAATACTACTCAGTGATGTGGAAAAATATTCACGAGGCACAATTAAATAAGAAACAATAACAAAGCAATATTTCTGGTAGAGATGTTTGTTAATAATCATATACATGTGCATGGAAAAAATACTAGGAAGCTGAAACACATGAGGGTTAACAATTACTAGCTGTTTTTCTCCTCCAGGTTTGCCTGTATTTTTCAAATTTTCTATAAAGAATATGTATTTTCTTACTTTTAAAATGAGGCAGTGTTAGTTCTCATGGTCTAAGACAGCATTTCTTAACTTCAGCATTATTGACATTTAGGATGGCACAATTCTTGGCTGGGGGGGCCACCCTGGGCACTGAAGGGTGGTCGGCAGTGTCCTTGGCCTCCACTCACCAGATGCCAGGAGCACCTTCCCCGTCATCACAACCAGTGATGGGCAAATAGCAATCTCCCCATTCCAGTGTTGTCCTGCTCCCATCCATGCCCCATGCGGAGTCAACGGGGCTTCCTGTTGTCTCCAGATATTGCCAATTTTCCTCTGAGAGGGAAAATCATTCCCAGTTGACAACCACTGGGCTAAGTGAACTTAAAAACCATAAAACAATGATGCCAGTTAACGACCCTGAAGTGAAATAAGATTATTTGTACTTTGTTTTTTGAGGCTTGCATGATTTTATTTTGTTTTAAAAAGACCAATATCATGTCAACATTTAACCTAAAGTAATATTTACTTCAGAAGATGAGGGCACTCTCTCAAATGTGTAGAAGGACAGCACATAAAGACACAGAAGCAATGTCTCCACTTTTAAAACCATACGCTCAGTTTCTAAGAGGTTTAGACTTTCACCAGCTAAAGTCATGTCCACTTCATGCGGGGGGGGGGGGGGTGTCATTTCGTGTCTGTTCTCACACTGGACAAAAAAAGAAGAACACGAGATGAACTGGCCCTCCTGAAATGTTCTATATCAAAGACCTCCCGAGTACCATCACTTTCAGTGATTAACTATGGTTCCATGTACATACACAGATGCAACAGGTACAAGAAAAATTCACAGAGTGTGTGCATCTTAAGAGATTAGCTGAGTGGAGAAGGCTCCGACAACACATATTTATCGAGCACTGACTGTGCTCAGAGATTCTGGGGATGCAGAGGTGAACAAGATGTTCAAGAGGCCTGCCCTCGAGGAAACCTTCATTCTTGTGAGGGGGAGACAATAAACACAGACACATATACATCAGCAAAATCCTCCCCACCGTGGCAAGTGCTATGAAGAAGATAACAAGAGTGATGTGGTGGTGGGGGGGTGCTTTCAGCTGAGGTTGTGACCGAAGAGCAGGGGCATGTGGACAAAGGTGGAAAGTAGAAGGAACTGTGAGTGCAAAACCCTGAGCCAGCCATGAGTTTGGAATATCTGAAGAGCAGAAAAGAGAAGGCCAACATAGCTGGCTGAGAGCACACAAGCCAGCAAAGTAAAGAGGGAGGAAGTTGAGGGCCAGATCAGGCAAGTCCTTAAGAGGCCTTGGTAAGAGGTTTGGGTTTGACTCTAATTGCAGTGGGAAGGCGTTGGAGGGTGTTCAGCAGGGGAAGGACAAGATCTGATTTATGCTCTTGGAAGCCCCGTTGACTCCGCATGGGGCATGGATGGGAGCAGGACAAGACTGGAATGGGGAGATTGCTATTTGCCCTCAACAGAAGTCCAAGTCAGAGAAGGACAATGGCAGCCAAACTAGATTGGAGAGGGGGAGGTGTTGATAGAAGTGGTCACATTGGTAAGAAGATTCTGGAGAAAGGTTGGGAGCATGCAAAAGGCCTTGAAGTATGGGTAAGATGAGCTAGCTGTGGGGGTGAGGAGGGGCAAGAGTGTGGAATGCTCGGGGCTTGGCAAAGGGACCAAGGCTGAAGCTCTGGGAAATCCAGCAGTGACTAATGATAGAGACTAGGAATGCCAGGGGCTTTAAAACCTATTTTTATTTTTAAAGAGGCTAACAGCCAGGAAGTAGGGCATTTTGTAACTTCCTTGGGAGTCAAAGCCAAGCCATCCCAGGAGCTCCCAACTGTGTAGGCAACACAGGCTACAGGGAAAAGCACAGCATGATTTGGGAGAAGATCCCCAAATTTGTTGTTTTAAAAAACAATCCTTAATCAGTGGCTGGTGCCTGCAATTCTACCATCTGAGATTTCTTTTTGGTTATTCAGGTTTTTAAACCTGAATAAAATACAAATTACTTTCCAAAAGGCAAGACAGAAGGCAAGAAGATGGTGCGGGGGAGTTCTCTAAGGAGCAGTGTCCCCATGAACTGAACTACCGAAGCCAGGCAGAAAAGCTGGTTGGGATAGATGATAAGGATTTCTGATTTTGAAACGGAACTTGAAGGTGACACTGGGGGGAGCAGATTCTGACGGGGTGTGAGGGTGGGACTCTGCAGCCACAGGTGATTTCAAAGAGAACGCAGCCCATTAAGACTAGAAAGAGCAAGAGGCGGGAGGGTAGGAAGGGCAACTTGGCCTGTTCCCAGATTCCCCGAGGCACATGTTGGTCTCAAGTGCATCTGGTCTGTGCATCCCAAGCCTCATACCTCCTTCTCCCATGGCTGCTGGCCCAGCCTAGCCTCGGGCAGTGCAGGAAAGTTCCTCCAATATGAATTCTGAGGGGTCACTAACCAACAGCTTTCCCAGGCTCCTCTGGGTAAGCTACCCAAAGATTTCATTTGAAAAACAAGTTCCAGAACAATTAGGTTACTGAAATAGTTTCGATGGCTTTTATTACCTTCATTATCTTGTCAGTTCTTTCAACATGATCCATAGATTCAATGTTAAACCAATCAAAACCCCAGCAAGTTATTTTGTGGATATTGACAAACTGATTCTGATGTTTCTATGGCAGGGCAAAAGACCCAGAATAACCAAAACAATACTAAAGATAAAAAAAAGTCGGAAGGCTGGCACTGCCAACTTCAAGACTTTCTATAAAGCTACAGTGATCAAGACAGTGTGATGTGGGTGAAAGAATAGGTCTGTAGATCAATAGAACAGAACAGAGAGCCCAGAAAGAGACCCACAAAAATAGTCAACTGACCTTTGACAAAGGATTGAAGGCATTTCAACAGAGAAAGGGTAGTTTTTTCAACAACTGGACATCCACATGGTAAACACTAAATCTGTATACACACCTTACATCATTCACCAAAATCAATTCAAAATGGATCTTAGACCTAAATGTAAAATTCAAAACTATACTACTTCTAGAAGATAACCAAAGAGAAAATCTAGATGATCTTGGGTTTGGTGATGACTTTTTAGGTACAAAACCAAAAACATGATCTGTGAAAGAAAAAAATTAAGTTGGACTTCATTAAAATTAACTTCTGCTCTGCCAAAGACACTGTTAAGGAATTGAAAAGACAAGCCACAGACTGGGAGAAAATATTTGCCAAACACATATCTGATAAAGGGCTTGTATCCAAAATATACAAAGAACTCTTATAACTTAACAATAAGAAAACAAACAACCCAATTACAAAGGGGGCAAAACAGACACCTCAACAAAGAAACTATACTGATATCTAATAAACATATGTCATTAGGAAATTGTAAATTAAAATAACAATGCAATTCCACCACACGCCTCTTAGAATGGCTAAAATCCAAAACACTAACAACATCAAATGCCGGTGAGGAAATAGAGCAACCAGAACTCTCATTCACTGCTGGTGGGAATGCAAAATGGTACAGCCACTTTGGAATATAGTTTGGCAGTTTCTCACAAAACTAAACACAGACTTACCATGTGATCCAAGCAATCGCACTCCTAGATATTTACCCAAATTAGTTTAAAACATGTCCATGCAAAAACCTGCACATATTTATTGCAGCTTTATTCATAATTTCCCAAAACTGGAAGCAACCAAAATGTTCTTCAGTAGGTCGATGGATAAACAAACTGGTACAGCCATACAATGAAGTATTATTCAGCAATAAAAAGAAATGCGCTATCAATATATGAAAAGACATGAAGGAAACTTAAATGCATTTTGCTAAGGGAAAGAAGCCAGTCAGGCAAAGCTACATAGTGTATGTTTCAAAATATATGACATTCTGGAAAAGGCAAAACTATAGGGGCAGTAAAAAGATCAGTGGTTGCCAGGGGTTCAAGGTAGCAGGGAGGGATGAACAGGTGGAATGCAGGGCATTTTCTGGGCAGTGAAACTATTCTGTATGACCCTTTAATGGTAGATATCATTTGTCAAAACCCATAGAACTGTACGACTCAAAGGGTGAGCCCTAATGTAAACCATGGAATTTAGTTAATAATGTATCAATATTGGTTCATCAATTGTAACAAATGTACCACACTAAAGCAAGATGTTAATAATAAGAAAAACTGGAGAGGAGGCAGGAGTATGTGGGAACTCTCTAATTCCTGTGTAATTTTTCTGTAGGTCTAAAACTTCTCTAAAAATAGACCATTTAAAAAAACTCAGTCGGACCTAATTTTTCTTAATAAATTTCATATTTTTTATGAGCTTTGCTAGTTTTTCTACTCTTTCAAGTCTGATGTTTTAAAAATCTCAACTCAAGAGTATTGAAATTTACATCATTGTTATTTCTGTTTGAATCATATTTTACCCTACCTGTCCAACTTCAGGACACAGAAGCCCAAGAAATAGATCTTAAAAACCCAAGATTTTCATTCTGTTCATATTTTCTTGCCCTCAGTTGACCTTCACTGGTCTCTCAGTTTTAATCACCCTTTCTTTCACTTATTGAATAAATAATTATTGGATGCCTGTTATGCATCAGCTACTATAGTAGAGGCACAGGAGATACAAAGATTAAATTATTTGATCCCAGCTTTAGAGGACCAGCTAGTGATGAGAAGAATGTATAAACAAGCCATTAAAATACAATGGAATAGTACTATAATTAAGATAGGTCAAAAAGCAATCGAAATGTAGGTACTAAATTTTAATTTACTAAGTAGGCAGTAAATCCTATTAATTTACCACCACAAATTTCTTATTAATATCTATTTAGCTTAAATTTGAATAGAACTCCAAATAGTTTCAAAGCAATACGTTGCCACAGCTTGTAATTTTAATATAACTGTAAAGCAGCTATACTTGTCTGTGTCTTATGTTAGATTGCCACCAAGTAGAAATTTCATGTAATTGCAAAGTATGTTTTCCATTTCTTATGTTAGATTGCCATCTAGTGGAATTGCCATATATTGCAGTGCAGGTAATTTTTTTATTTCTTATGTTAGAGTGCCATCCAGTGGAAATTTTACATATTGCAGATGGGACATTTTCGATTTCTTGTGTTATACTGCCATCCGGTGGAATTTTTATATATTGCAGATGGGTCATTTTCGATTTCTTGTGTTAGAATGCCATCCAGTGGAAATTTCATGTATTGCAGCTCACGCATTTTTCCAATTTTTTTTGTGTTACAGTACCATCCAGTGGAATTGTTTTGTAATTACAGGAGAGGGGGTTTTCTATTTCTTATTTAGGCCACCACCTGGTGGAATTAAAATGTAATTGCAGACCATATATGGTTTTCTTTTACGTTACAGTGCCACTCGGTGGAATTCTCAGGTAATTGCAGATCAGATATAGGGTGTTTTTTTCCTATTATTTTAGAGTGCCACCCAGTGGAATTTTCGTGTAATTATACAACATGTATGTTTCTCTTATTACTCAGGTAGGGTACCACCCAGTGGGAATTGCAAGTAGTTGCAAAGCATACATATTTTCCCTGTTTATCATGTTAGAGTGCTGCTGGTGGGATCTCCCTCTAATTGCAGAAAAGATATGTTTCTCCTATTATTCAGGCTAGAATATCAACAGGTGGAATTCTCATGTAATTACAGAGCAGATATGGGGTGGTTTCTCCTATGTCTAATGTTAGAATGCCTCCCCGTGGAATTTTCATGTAATTGCAAATTAGTGTGTTTTTTCTATTTCTTATTTTAGAGTGCCACCCAGTGGAATTTTCATGTAGTTGCAGAACATATGATTCTCCTGTTAGTCATGTTAGAGTGCCACCCAGTGGAATTTTTGTGTAGTTGCAAAGCATATCTTTCTCCTATTTCTCAGGTTAGAGTGCCACCTGGAGGAAGTTTCCTATAATTGGAGAACACATATTTTTCTCCTAATACTCAGGTTAGAGTACCACCCTGGGATTTTCCTGTAATTGCAGAACACATGTTTTTCTATTTCTTATGTTAGAGTGCCACCTGGTGGAATAGTCCCTCTTTGTTATAAAGTACACCAGCAGTCCTCAAATCAGCATCTAAATCACCTAGAGAGCTTTATAAAATACAGATTGCAGGTCCTCACCCCATTTCTTATTTAGGTTTGGAATGGGATCTGGGACTTGCATTTCTAACAAGTTCCCAGCTGATGTTGATGCTGCTTGTCCACAACTGCACTTTGGGAAACAATGAAGTACTCACTCCTTACATTTTAATTCCACACACATATGTTTTGTTTTTCCTGTATAATTTCTACAGTTATTTCATTTTTCAAGAGTTGTAGAGATTTGGAACCTTTGCTCTCCCAAGTCTCTCCAATGAACACAGGATAACTTTTGGTTATATCTGCCAGTTGCATTTGATACCAATTGCTTTTTTTTTTTTTTTTAAGATTTACTTTATTTAATTTCTCCCCACCCCTTCACTGTTTGCATTTGCTGTGTCTGTTTTTTGCGTGCTGGTCTTCTGTTTTTAGGAGGCACTCAGAACCGAACCCAGGACCTACCATGTGGGTGGGAGGGGCCTAATCGCCTAAGCAACCTCCGTTCCCAATACCAATTGCTTTTGATACCAGTTATTGCAAATGGATATGTCACTTTATAATGTGAATTTTGTCTGTTTTTTTTGTTTGTTTGTTTGGTTTTTTTTGGTACCCCAAAGACCTAAAATAGGTGCTCCATAAAATACTTGTTGGGTGGAGTGGTGTAGCTCAGTGGTTGAGTGCTGGCTTTCCATGTACAAGGTCCCGGGTTCAATCCCAGCCCCAGTAACTCCAAAAATATATGTATATCTATCTGTTGGGTGAGTGAATTAATTTTACCTTTCAACATTGTCAGGTTGTTTGAATAAATATGGTAGGTTCCCACAATTAAAGTAGAAGCTATTTGTCTCCTTCCTTTTCCACAACTTCACTACCATGTTATAATTAAAACCACAAACAGAATTCTATCAAAATCAAATATTTATTGGTATGCAGGCACAAAACCTGCCATATGGCCTGTTCTTATAAGCTTGGCGTGGTCCCCACTAGGTCCTCTCCAGAACTTCAACAAGCATCTTCATGACGTATTGACTCCAAAGCAGACCCAATCAGAGGACCAAGTCCTCAGAAAGCAGCAGACACAAGACCACTACTCCAAAGGTGTTAGGTCTCTAGCTTGTCAGATTCTTATACTCTATTCATGCTAGTGCTGAGATCCCTGGTGTACCAGTTTGATATTGTTTATGAATTCCAAAATAGATTTTGGATTATATTTATAAACTGGTCTGTTCCTCTGGGCACATTAGATTGTATTATCTTCAGAGGTTTCATTTTTACTTGATTAAATTATGACTAGGGCTTTGATTGGGCCATGTAGGACATTGAGTCCCCGCCCCCTTGTTCTCTCTTCCTGGGGCCTCTGCCATGTCTAATGGAGCCTTCTCTCTTTCCTTACCTTCTTGGGGCTTCTGCAATGTCTGTGGAGCCATCTCTATTCCTCTGTGTTCTTCTCCTGTATGTTTTCTTCCCAGAGCTCCAGCATTAAAACTCTGAACTCTGTTCTCCACCATGTCTTTTCTCTGTGAGTCCCCACCCACAAAGGGAGCAGGGATTCAACAGCCTACTGACACGGCCCAATCAAAGCCCTAATCATAATTTAATCATGCCCAGAGGAACAGACCAGTTTACAAACAGAATCCAATATCTATTTTTGGGATTCATAAACAATATCAAATTGCTACACCTACCAAATCAGAATCTGCACTTTAATAAGATCCCAAGTGATTTGTAGGTACACTAAAGTTTGAGAAGTGCAGCCAATGGGGCAAATGCTATCCTCTTAGGTTTCTAGGGTGGGAAGGGAAATCTTGTTTCCTCTTTTGTGCTATCTTCAATTTCTCTCACTTCTCCTTCTTTCAATAATTGCCTCCTGTCTTCAGGCCCATGAGGGTCTTTATTTTCAAAATAACTGAAAGGAACAAGTCCAGCAGAACACACAAATAAGAAAGGCGCCTAGCTCTTCATAACGCTACACTTGAAATGTATTCATTATATGCGTAATTTACGTATAATTCACCTGCTTCATACCTGCCCCTTCCCCACCCCGCCACTTGCTCAGAAGCTCCATGGCAGTGACCCTGTCTATTCTCACTGACATTTGTAACTCCAGGGCCTGGCTCATAGCAGGAGTTCAATATGTCTTGTAAAATGAAGGAACGGATGTGAATACATATATACCTTTTACAATTGTGGTTTGAGACTGCCGGACATAAGCAAGTCCTTCGGGAGCTTCAATGCACTGTAGCAAATGCCAAAAGTGGAAATGTGGATTTTCTTAAATCAACTAAAGGTAATTGTTTAATATTTGATCACTGATGTCGGGCATCAGTGCTGCTCTTTTTGGAATGAGAAATTTTCAAATATGCATACAAGTAGGGAAAAGGGTATAATGAACCCCAACGTAGGCATCACCCAGCTTTAACAATGATCAACTCCTGGCTGATCTTATTTCCTCTCTCTGCCTCCTACAAACTATTCCCACCACCACCACCAGCCATCGCTGGATTGTTTTAAAGCAACTCCCAGACGCCATATCATTTCAACTGTAAATACTTCAGTATGTACCTGTAAAAGATAAGGAATTAAAAAAAAAAATACTTTAATACCATTTGCACACCTAAAAAGTATTTAATATCATCAAATATCCAGTCAGTGTTTAAATTTCCCAAACTAATCTGATATTTATATGTATATTTACGGTTGCTTTGGTCAAGTCAGCGTCCAACCAAGATCCTCACATTGCATTTGGTTGATACATCCCTTTGATCTCTTTTGCATCTAATGGCTCCCCTTCCTTTTTTTTATTTTGCTACTTATTAAATTAACCAGGTCACTTGTCCTATAAAGTTTCCTATATTTTTGGTTTTTCAAATTGCATCCCTGTAAACTGGTAGGTAGTGAACCCAGAGGCTTGATCAGATTCAGGTTTGATTTGGAGGGCAAGCATGTTTCTAAGAGGGGTGGGTACTTGCTCTCCTCCCAGGTCAGGAAGCACATAGTGTCTAGCCGAGGCAGGAGTTCTCAGGCTGGTGCTAAGTGATAAAGTTCCCCAGCAGCTAGATCCATTATTTCTTTAGGGGATGCACGATTCCATTAGAATTCTATCCTTCCTTCTTTATCTATGAGCGGAAATTGTTCTATAAAGAACTTTCTCCCATCAACTATTTCTGTCTGCACAGGACAGGCAGGAATATCCCTTGATTCTTCCTTTTTACCAGTTTTTGGCATAATTACTACCGGGCTGGTCGTCCCAGTGGAGGGCGTTAGTCATATTTTTTTTTTAAAAGAGAAAAATGGTTTGTTGATATTGTGATTCCACTTTCGTGAAATACCTGGAATATGCGAATTCAGAGAGACAGAAAGTAGACTACAGGTTGGGGGAGGGGGAGTCGTTGCTTCTTGGGTGCGGAGTGTCGGTTTGGGGTGATGAAAACGTTTTGGTAGTGGATGGCGGTGGTATCCGCCAGTGGTAGTGGATAGCACAACACTGCGGGTGTAATTGATATCATTAAGTTGTACGCATGAAAAACGATTAAAACGGGAAATTTTCGCGTTGTATGCCACCCACATTAGAAACATCAGAACTTCACACACACACACAGTCCAGCTCGTCGCAGACCCATTTACAGAGAGCAGCGGCTCCGCCTCTTCAGCCCTGGCCACGCCGGCTGTCAATCTCCACCCCGCGGCTTGACTGGCAGGCCTGGGCCCCGCCCAACCGCCCGGCCAGGCTGTGGTGCGGCGGCCAGCGAGCAGGCCCCGCGGGGAGCTCGGCCCGCCGCCGGGTTGGCCCGACCCCATTCTCCCACGCAGGCGCCGGCATGGGCCCGCCTCCTCACCCGCGCGCCGCGTGCTGACGGAGGGCGTTCTCAGCCCCGCCCCTGTGGCGATGACGCCCAATGGGCGGCCTCGGGCCTGTCACGTGGGCGGGCCCCACCCGGCGAACCGTCCTGGTTGGCCTGCGGCCCGATACGGCGCATGACGTCGTTTCGGTCGCGCCGCGACTGAGTTCTCGCGTCCGCTCCGGGCGCGTGAAGGAGACTCGGGACACCGTGGCCGTGCGGCTTGGGTGTTCGGGAGTCGCCGCCGTCGCTGCCACTGTCCGCGCTCCATGAGGAAGATGCTTGCCGCCGTCTCCCGCGTGTTGGGTGTCGCCCAGAAGCCGGTGAGGCGGCCCGAGCGAGCGGGCCGGGGCGCGAGAGCCGTGGAGGCCGGAAGGGCGGGGGGAGCCTGGGGAGCCTCGGGCCGCTATTTTGCCTCCACGCCGCGCATTCCCTTTGGCCCCGGGAGGAGTCGGCGTGGACCGTCTTTATTTATTGCTCTTGCGGCCGCCAGGCCGAGCCGGAGAAGGGGAAGCTCTGCAGCCTCCGTGTGGAGGGCAGCCGTGGCTCCCCCCCGCCGGGCCCAGCACCGTGCCGGCCAAGTAGGTGCGCTTTGGTTTCCTGCCGACAGGAAAGGGGGGCCACGGTCTTCCTCTGGGGAGCTTCCTGAAGTCTCCAATCGACCCCCCGTGCCGTCCACTCATTTTAATCTTTTCTAACTTCGGCCGCGTGGTGCGGAGCAGTAGAGCGCCTAGAGTCCGGAGAGGGAGTTAGCCCGGTGACCTTGGGCAAGTTTTATTTATTTTTTTAACGTCCCTGTGCCTAGTTTCCTCGTCTCTTAAATGGAGATAAAAGTACCTACCTTGCAGGGTTACTGCATGTACGTAAACCTTTCCAATAGTGCCTGGTACATAGTAGGTACCATTTGTGTTAAATGTTGATTTTACTTATTGACTGCCCAGTTTGGTGTATACATTTGTTGAGCACCTTTGTGAGGCCCTGTGGAGGGTTTATAATTGCTTCAAACAGAACCAGGCTCCGGAGAAATAAACTTCGTCCCATTACCTCTTTCAGCAACGTTGAGCTTTTCCTGGCAATAAACTCAAGGGCAGTCAAGCAGAACCCTGAGGGAACCGCGTGCACGTACACTCACACTCTTAAGATAAAAGTATTAAAGTAAAGAAAACAGCAGTGATGCTTGGGAGGGTGGGGGTTAGATTAGCACTATTTATGTCCGCAGCTTTAACGCCTGACACCTAAGCTCCTGGCATTTTGACCTCTAGCCATAGTGAGTGAGTTTTGCAGCCAAGCTTTGACTCTCAAATCCGAATGCTGTAACTCCCCCAGGACTTTGATGTAACTGGGCTTAGTATGGGCAGAGATTGTCAAAAGGTAGGAATTCCATTGACTTACTGCAAAACACAATGATGAATCAGTTACTAGCATTTACATTTTAACTGGATCTATGTGATAGAAAAATACATTCCACGCTATTTATTTCTGCATATACACATAATATATCCAACATCTATTGACCTTAGTATGTGCCAGGCACCAGCTAGATTGTTCACGTGCTTTATCTCATTTAATCCCAGCAAAATCAATTCTCAGTTGTATATAACAGAAACATGTTTTCAACATGATATAGGGCCTTAGTTACACGTGGAAATTAGCTGAGAGTGGGGGAGGTACATATTGTCATTGTCTCATCACACTGTGTGTTTGAAACTTTAGTTTGAGATGAATCACAGTCTTGTACAGTGACTGCAAAGACTCAAAAAGATGTTGAAGAATTTACTTCGAAATGTTTTTTATTCTCTCCAACTACTACTGCTCTAGGGAGCTGCTAGTGAAGTAAGGTGTTAACACAAAGCATTTATTTATTTAGCTACTTTTAATTTGCTTTACTTACCTTTTAGTAACTACTTAGCTTTCAATTCATGTATTTCTTTCAAAATGGCCACAAAGTACTACTGTGTTTTTAAGTAGTTCTGCATTGTGTTAAATCTGAAAGACTACACTAAAAATAATCTTTATAGAATTAATAATCTACAAGAGAAGGGACATTTGAGTGTGATTTTTCAAATTACCTGTCCCCCATAACAGAGTCACATTCCTTTAGTTATCCAAAATACTTCTGGTTGTGTTTTCAAATTGTTTAGTGATGTGTTTGCAAGGAATGCAAGTTGCACTTCATCTTCACCTCACTAAAACTTTGGCCTCTTCAAAAATCATTCAGCCCAAATCAAATAGAAATGGGTTTGGGTTACAATGGTCTGCTAATTGGGTAAAGCAAGAGTGGAATGCAACTTCAGTCAAAAATTCTTATTGAGAGCAAAGGCTATTAGAGTGGAAATGAATTCCCATGGATAGCATTTTCTTTCTCTTTTACTTAAAAATTCTATAGGGATTAGAGACAGTGAAGAATTCCTTACTTTGAGCCACCCCTCTTTTGATTAGTTTGCCTGTTTGTTCTGCTACCTGCATATGTGGCAGCAGTAATACTGAGAAATTTACTTTGGAGATGAGTAACCCTAAATTATGTGTCAGTGGGCTGAAACTATGTTTTATAGCACCGCCTTCCCTCAACAAAGCAAATCAGCTAATGTTTCCATGAACTGTAATAATTGATGAGAATGTCCCCAGAGTGCTCACTACACTTCTAGCTCTTCTGTCTAGCGTGTTTACTGCTCATTCATCATCATCATTACATTTCAGTTGTTCTAACACAGCCTAGAGTGTTTAAAGTGATTTGTAATCATCATAGACCTATACTTTTTTTCCTTTTAACCTATACTACTTAATGCTAGAAAGATCACTAATAGCTGAAGAGAAAAAAAAAAAAAAAACAGAGACTGTCTTCCATGAACTGGAAACATTTCTTGTTCCATGGTGTGCCAGGTCCCCAGTGGTTCTGGATTTGAGACTTTGGTTTGCAAAAAGTCTTTAAAGACTTGTTTAAGCCAGAATACCAGAAGTTGGTCTCAAGAAAGAAACAACCAGTGTCTAAAGTAGTAAAAACAGGTTTAAGGAATTTCTCTTGTAATAAACTCATTGTGTGACTTAAAATAAGTGTAGTACTTATTTAGTATCTCATAGAACCTAAAGTGCAATCTTAATGTAATTTATTATGGTGTTCATTTATCATTATTTGAGGGCATTTGGGGTTAAGGTAGCATTCTCTCATTCTTCCCTCCCTCTGTTTGCCTCCCTTCATCCAACCAGCAAAAACTTTCAGAAACTGGATGTTAGCTCCCCTAGACAGAAAGTTGAGACTCGCTGCAATTAAAACAGATTAAAATTAAAGTTGCCAGTGTAATTTAAGGTACTTTGAGTTCTCGGCCTGTGGTTTCACCTTTGAATGAGGATGACATTTTTCAAAGTTCTTATTTCACAGAAGATCAAACTACATTTTTATAGTTTACTGTTTGTCTTATTGTTTGTATTTCTATGATGGCCCCTTCTTGTGGCACTCATTTTTGTGAGATCTTTACTTACCAGTATTTTTGCTTTTTAAGTAGTAGGCAAAATTTTTAATTTATACTGATAGAACCTGGAATTTTTTTTAATCTTTTTCCTGTTTCATTTAAAAGGCTCTCATATCTAAGAACTTTAAAGTTTTAAATTTTTTCAAAATTCGAATGGGTTATATCCATGAACTCTGTGAAAGAGGAATTCCATTTAACAGAATCTTTATGGCTCTCCAACGAAAATAAGTGATAAAGATATCTTGAACCAACATCATGGTGAAAAGTCACGATAGGATCACACTTCTGATCTGACTTTTAGCTTTTTAAATTTAACCTGACTCCTTTCACCCATTGCATCAGTGGTTCTTCTGGGGTTGTTCTTTTTTTTTTAACTTTATTTTTTAAATGAGTTTTAGATTACAAAAAAGTTACATCGAAAATATAAGGGATCATCTTGTTTTTGAGCTGTATTAGAAAAAGTGAAACAAAGGAAGAAAGTGTTTAAGTAGCTTTCTGGCAGTCATAATCTTTGTCCCTACTTTCCTGCTCATTATTGGATAGCATTGGTATCATGCTTCATTGTTTCCACCTTAGCATAGATAAAGAAGGATTTGTCTTTTCTCCCTTACTGTTGCCTGGCTGGCTACCTCTCTTGGTTTTAAATCCTTTCTAGAAATGCGGTTTCTATAGTTGTATCTAGACATTTATTTTGCAATATAATAAATATTTCTGGCACCGTAAAACGATGTGTTACCTGCCAAAAATAATACCTCCATTTCATGATTTTCAAATATAACCTTTTGTATCTTACCTCACTCCCCTCAGCTTTACTTCATCCCAAATTCCTAAATTTTTTTCACTTACTCTTAGAAATCTATTAGTGGACTCTTTCTACCTCTAACTTAATTGAAGTAATTTGTTTCTAGAATTTAAACTGTTTTCCCCAGCAGTCTCATTGTCTTTATCAAACAATGGTATATTGGTAGATGAAGAGATAAGTGCACTTGTACACTTGGAGGTACACATAGCATGTAAGTCTTAGCCCTTGTCACCGAGATCACGTCCAGTCTTAGAAGGTGTGTGGTAAGGGAATACATTGTATGAGCACATCAGAAGTGCTTTTTGTGGGATTTGATAAATATGTGCCAAGTCTCCATGAAAAGAACTTATGCTGGTTTACATTTCAGTGTGTGAAAACATGTCAGAAGTGTATATAATCCAGAATGTGGCTCTGGCTAAAATAGTACAGTAATACTAATTGGTTACATTTTTTGTTGTCTAACCCAGACCTTCACCATCAGTATACAATACTTTTATTGTGAGCTGGTATGTTTAATTGTAGTGTTGAAAAGGAAACATTTCCCCAACTTTTTATTCCCCAAGCTGTGACAGCCATCAAACATCAAGAAGGTAACATTGTTTTGGAGAACACTTTTCCCTTCTAGGGCTCCAGGAGGATCCCACCCAAGATTTAGGCTGTTCAAATGATATAACCTCTCCAGAAGTCCATGGTTTTAAAGTCAGGGAGTGCTGAATATCTTTTGTCTTATACATTTCTCAATAATATATTTATCACATACTTTGAGTAGTATAATATTTTTCTTCTAAATCCATTTCATAGAAAAGTGAAATTTGCCTGGAATCGGGATGAAATCATTGTTTTATTTGAAGACAGATTCTGAAAGTACAGCGTTTGCTTGCTAGAAAATCGTATCTGGTGATGACTAAAGATCGTGTAGGTAAAGCCCACTGATCACCTGTCTCTACAGTGTAGCCATTCACCTAATCACATTCTCAGCTCCCATTCTTTGAAAACGAAGGTACTCAGTGGATGGGTTTGGTTTTGGCCTCCTTTCTTTTTCTGCTGCTTGCCTTCAGGTGGAGGTACAATGGCATTTCATGTATTTATTTTGGAAGACAAGGAAGATGCCAACACAATGAACAGAATGGAAGATCAGTCCATGAATGTGTTGGGGCTTATTAAGGTTCCATGACCTCATCCTAATATATGATAAATAAATAACTGACAATGAAAAAAGTACTGATTTATTTATACATTTTGGTCTTTCAAGGCTAGCAGAGTGCTGGTGGCATCCCGGAACTTTGCAAATGATGCTACATTTGAAATTAAGGTAAGGCGTGTTTTACTTTGCATTATTTATTTTTCCATAGGTACACTTTGATATAGTTTTACCTTTGGAAAAGAACATTATGATAATTGGACTTTTTCACCCTTTTCTTAATGTTCCAGAATCAGAGGTTCAGAGTCATTCAACAAAAATTAGAATTTATTATTCTTACTTAGCAGCTTGCTTGTGTTTCCTAGGGGAGAGCTAAAGAAAATTAAGCATTTATTCCAAAGTTTAGAATGTGACTCAGTGAAAAATTTGAATGAGAAAATTCTTAAAACGTTTCTTTTAAAGTTTCTTTTTCAACCTATAACTCATTTGACTTCTAGAGGTTTTCAGTGAAAGTCATTTTAAAATGGAAAGATTTCCTTACCCCAAAAAAACCCATCATGTTGCACAGTGAGTTTTACAGATTTAAGGAGTCAGAAGCAATATGAAATTTACTCCTTTGTTCTTTTTTTGAGTAAAACATTAATTGAAATTGAATTAGATGTTAGAATGGGCTGACGGTGTTTTCAGTGTAGTAATGGAAGACAAATTCCTTATTCCATGTCAGAAATGTGACCTTCATCGGTTGGAAGAGGGCCCTCCTGTCACAACAGTGCTCACCAGAGAGGAGGGGCTCAGGTACTACAGGATGATGCAGACTGTTCGCCGAATGGAGTTAAAGGCAGACCAGCTGTATAAACAGAAAATTATTCGTGGTTTTTGTCACTTGTGTGATGGTCAGGTGAGTGGTAGTTTTGTAATAAAACCATGCCATTCAGGTATTTAAGAATGGTGGTTTATTTGCTTTCACCCTGCCTTATGCAGCAGAAGGATTTGAGGCTGGTGTGGTATCTTGGAATAATAAGAATGCTAAAACGTGCTATGGAGCTTAAGCCAAAGAATTTATTCATACATAGCGTTGCTGATTTCCTGTGCCTGGTAGAATTTTTGCTATTTTAAAACTTTATGGCATGGTGATCATCTGTACCATATGTACTTTGGGGAAAAAAAGGTTTTTGTTGTTTTTTTGTTTGTTTGTTTCATAGTTTTAGGCCAAGGGTTACAAATTCACATACCTTCAGGGACCGAACAGGTAGAATAAATGAGCAAAGTAGGCCAAGTGTGCATGAAAGAGAGAATGGTGACTGGGATTAGTGGGACACAGGACAGGCCTAATCCACCCAGAGAGGGATCTACCACCCACTTCCAGCCAACTGGTACCATATGGAAATATGGGGCTATTGCTCCCAAGTTTTCATTTCTTCAGGAGAAGGCAGAAGTCTGGATTTTTATGTGAAATTCTCTCAATATTTTAGTGTTGACATCCTGATTCAGTATTTTTTTCAAATACTGACTAAAGTAAATATCACACCTGTGGGTTGCCAGTTTATGGCTTCTGGTTTTGGCCTTACTCTTCTTTAATGTTTTTGATGAAAAATAACCACTTTCTATGGTTATTAATGAAGAGTTCTGCTAGCCCAAATGTTTCATAATAGTCTAAGAAATCTTTTCTCTAGGAATGTGTATCAGCATTATTCACTGTTTCTTCTTCCTTTAATGCAGGAAGCTTGTTGTGTGGGCCTCGAGGCTGGTATAAATCCCACGGATCATCTCATTACAGCTTATCGGGCTCATGGCTTTACCTTTACTCGTGGACTTTCTGTCCGAGAAATTCTCACAGAGCTTACAGGTTTGTTATTGATTTACAAAAAGGTGAAATTAGTGAATTAAGTTTTCATGTATCTCCCGTTAAGATGCTTATTTACTGTTAGGCATTAATAGTGAAACCTTTTTGTCTGGCTGTGAACTTACAGAAGAGGTTCCGCCAAAGTTCGATGGACATTTAAGACTGAGAAACGAAGCAGGCCAGAGCCAAGTCAGGGTTTGCAAGATCATAAACATGTCTCTCTGAAGTTACTGATACATAGCAGGAGTAGTTTAATTTGCTTAGGAATGTGCATGTGTGCTTTAAGATGCACTTCCGGCGGGGGGGGGGTTGTCTTGTCTAGGAACTTATGGCACTTTTTGAGTTTGGGAGAAAAAAAAAACAATTCCATTTTGGTGCTCTGGTACCTCTCTTGTTGTTTTGAATAAACTGACCCTTTCTGATGTCATCTGGCTCTTCAGGTAAATGTTTAAAAAGGTTAGCTAAAATCAGAATAGTTGTTATTTCTCTCATCACTCAAGCATGCCAACAGAAATGTAGCAGTCATAGTAAAAGTAAAAGTCATACTTTTAAATTGGGCCAAAGTACACTAAAGGGAAGCGGATGTGGCTCAAGTGGTTGGGCTCCCGTCTACCATATGGGAGGCCCTGGGTTTGGTTCCCGGGGCCTCCTGGTGAGGGCAAGCTGGCCCGTGCCCATGGAGAGCTGGCGCAGCAAGATGATGTAACAAAGGGAGACAAGCAGACACAGAGGAAACGCGCAGCGAATGGACACAGAAAGCAGACAGTGAGGACAAGCGGCAAGGGGGGGAGTAAATAAATCTTTGGGAAAAAAAAAGTACACTAAAGTATGCAATTAAATTCTGGGACTCTTAATATTCCCTTTTTTCCTTATTCCCCTCAAGTCTTAGACCATTTAGGGTATCAATGTAGGAGAAATCAGAAGATGTTTGTAAATGTCTAAAGTCCGGGGTACCATGCCAACATTTGAAGGAAACTCAGTGATAAGAGAGAAGGAAGCACCGGGAAAGGTCAAGGACACGGGACTAGACTGCCCTTCACTGTAAAAGGACAGGGAGACGGGTAGAACATGTGTTTGCATAGAGGGACAGATGCTTAGATCATTGAATTGGCCTCAGAGTTCTAATGGTAGAGCCACACTTGGGGTGTGGGTTGGTTGGTTGGTTTTGTATATTTGCTTTTTGATGCATGTTTTCTGTCATTTCTAGGACGAAGAGGAGGTTGTGCTAAAGGAAAAGGAGGATCAATGCATATGTATGCCAAGAACTTCTATGGGGGCAATGGCATTGTCGGGGCTCAGGTAGTCCATCTGTTTATGGCCTTAATGAGGATGAGGATTGGTAGGCTTTCCTAGATTTGGCCCATGTCTAAAAAAAAATTGCACACACCCCCAGAGAGCTTATCTCTGAAGTATTTACCTCTGGGGGCTTGGTTTGCTTTTAAAAACCTGTTGGTTCATGCTCTACCATTTGATCATTTAATAAGTAAATAAATGTGGATGATGATTAAAATTTTTTCCATTTAGTTGTTTATCTCTTATAAGGAAGAACCCCTAACAGTTTAGCTGTACCTTCACTTTTCTATTTATATTGAAGTACAGTTATCATATAGTTGAATCAATTTAGTTCTCCTTCTTGCTGCTCCCTGACTAGAAGAGGCAGGTGATCATAATCTTGGGGGCCTACTTATGATCCAAAGCCAACTTCTGAAGTTCTTGCTACCATTATTAGTGAATAATCAAGAAGTAACAGCATAGGGAAACGGATGTGGCTCAAGAGGTTCGGCGTCCGTCTACCATATGGAGAGACCAGGGTTTGATCCCCGGTACCTCCTGGTAAAAAAAAAAAAAAAAAAAAAAAAAAAAACAGCATAAAATTTTATCTAGAGCATTCGTTTTCCTTTCTAATATATTAGAATTCTTTTATGTGTTTAAAAATAGAAACCCCAAAAACCCTAGATTTTTGGACTATTTAGAACTAGTAGTTAAATTTTAGACTACAGAAATGTTATTGCTTGATAGTTGAAATAGAAAATCATATTTGTTCCTGTTACTTTATTGGTGTCTTCATAATATTAGGAGCAGGGGAAGCAGAGAGATGGGGTTAGGGTAGGAAGAGTTTATAGCGGCAGTCAAATTTCGATCCCAAATTCTGGCTAGGAGTTAAAATTCAGAGCATTAATTTCTCCCCTCATGGATTTCTGTGGTTCTTTTCTTGGTTGTACTTAATGGTAGGTACCCCTGGGAGCTGGAATTGCCCTGGCCTGTAAGTATAATGGAAAAGATGAGATCTGTTTGACTTTATATGGCGATGGCGCTGCTAATCAGGTAAGCATGTCTCTTAATTTTCCAATAACAGATTAGTTTTATTTCCACATTGTTGAATAATCACATGTTGAGTTTGTAAAGAAGTATATTGCTTATTAAAATAGAAATTTGTATGGCAAACTAAAATTTGGTTTATGGCCAGATTAGAGACTTAATATCTTGGCACTTATTTACAAGAGCTTTTTAGGGCAATTCTTTTGTTAAACATCAGGACTTCTCAAAATATCTGTGGTAAAGAACTTCTTTTAGAATTTTTAAAAATTTAAAATTTCTAACCTATTGCAAACCAATACTGTAATATACATACTCATTCTCTTGGATGCCATGGCAATGTAAACTACTATAATAGTTTCTAAATCCTGATTCTTACTTTCTGCACTTACCTTGTTCTCAGACCACACTTTGTATAGCACTGTTCTAGATGGTGATTCTGAGAGACAGGTTGACTCTGGTTATCCAGAGGGTCCAATAGGCTATGTAATAAACCATGAAACTAGATAGCCACAAATAATTTTTTGCATGTTTGTTTTTCCATCGTATTCTATACTGATAGCATGGCCTCATAGAAGCAAGTGGTATAAATTTGGTTTGTCACTTCCCTTATGCTACCTACTGCTGCTTCCCTCTGTCCCCCAAACCTTACATTCCTTTCCCTCAACACCCAATGCTTGGTATAAGAAGATGAGGCTTTGCATCCTTTATGAAAGCTTTCTGTGCTAGATAGAACAGCAGTTGTTAAGGGTGGTGAAGTCTAGAGAAAAATAGCAAAATGAAAACACTTGAACTTTTTATAAATACTTCTAGGGTCAGATATTTGAATCTTACAATATGGCGGCTTTGTGGAAATTACCTTGCATTTTCATCTGTGAGAATAACCGCTATGGAATGGGAACATCTGTTGAGAGAGCAGCAGCCAGCACTGATTACTACAAGAGAGGCGATTTTATTCCTGGGCTAAGGGTAAGGATACTCATAGAGCCAGGGCCACACCCGCTTAGACAGACACCTTTGTGCATCCGTACCCCTTCACAATTTTAGGAAATTTTAAGAATTTCGTTTTCTTAATCCATGAACTGATGATGTGAAAATTAAGGTGGTTTTGGTCAGTTTGATTTATGCTCTGCTCATTACATGTTTCTTAATAGGTAGATGGGATGGATATCCTGTGTGTCCGGGAGGCAACAAAGTTTGCAGCTGCCTATTGCAGATCTGGAAAGGTAAGCCTTTTTCTAACGACATTTGTCTGTCTTGAAGTGTAAAGAATGCCTCCCGCATACCTTTTCCATGATAGCCACTAAGGATAGCTGCCAGCTGAGGTATATAAAAATAGACAAACCTTGCTGCCTCCTGGACAAGGCAGTAGAGGGGAACAGTGAGATTGGCCTGAAAGTGTTTGAAGTACCTCAGAGTCAGTATAAAGATGTTCTCCCTAAGTTGGTATCCCACAACCCAGAAAACCTGCTCCTGAGGGTGGGTGGGTAGGGAGGGGGAGGGGTCAGGAACGTACATAGGTGTAGCTCACAGTGATGAAAGTGCCAGAAAGGGAGAAAGAGAAGAGTGGGGAGGGAATTGTAGGGAAGTTAAACAAGAAAGGGAGAAGATGGGTTGCAGTAGGCAAAGCGATCATCTCTCAGTTCCTCAGCAGAAAAGAATACATGGTACCCAACTTTAAGTGGAAAGGTTAGTAGTTTATAGAACATGTGTTACTTTCCTAACTTGACCAAAGTCTTGTCCTGAAATTTTAGGGAGGGTCTAGAAACCCCCTTATCACCATCAGTTTGACCTATTGTGCTTCCAAATGGCTATTGGGTGACATAACAAAATGGTATTGTTGTATGTTAGGCAGTGTGCAAAGCACTTCTTCACAACTCTGAGTTAGGTATTGTTCTGCCCATTTTGCAGATAAGGAAACTGAGGCACACAGCTACTATATATTAGTGCCAGGATTGGCATCCAAGCAGTTGGACTCCGGCACACCCTTTTTAACTGCACCAAAACTACCCAGGAATCCTAGATCAATCCCTGTTCCTCAGTGGTCAAAGGTGTCTTCTGGAAGTGGGCCAGTGTAACATGAGCAAGCCCCTTGGTGATGCACAGCCGGGCTGACCAAAACTCCTGGTAACCATGGGCTTTAGGTAGCAGGGCATTGTTGCTTGTCATCTTCCTGTTACACACTAGAAAGATCTATATGAAGCAGGATTGGTTGCCAGCCCACTGGCCCTGAAGATGAAACTACCACCTCTCCCACTACCATCCCTACTTTGTAATAGGTTCCTCTTTAGTAAATTTTTTTTTTTTTTTTTTTTAAGGAGGTACTGGGGATTGAACCCAAGACCTCATATGTGGGAAGCAGGTGCTCAACCACTGAGCCACGCCCGTTCCCCTCAAATTTGTTTTTATAGAATTATATATTAAATGAAATGGTAATGAAATTAATAGATAATTTTCTCTTCACTTTTTTTTTTTTTTAATATCAGTGGGCTCTAACATGATAAATCCCTTTTTTATTTAAAACAAGCTGTGGCAGGTTGCTTTTAAGTTCCTCAGTTAATCAATAAGCAATTCTTGAAACTCAGTTTATTTTTATAGACGGACCTAGTAAGGATATATTTGATGCTGAAAGGGGCTGCATTTGAGGTTGTGGATCATTGGCTCCAGTCACCCTAATCTTTTGTCTCTGCTTTAGGGACCCATCCTGATGGAGCTGCAGACTTACCGTTACCATGGCCACAGTATGAGTGATCCTGGAGTCAGGTATGCTAATAAGAAAGCAAAGTATGCTTTCCAGTGCGGCTGGGTTTTCAATCCATTGTGCTGCTCACATTAGAAAGCAAAACATTTGCTTTTAAAGCCAAATACCAATTAGCTTTATTCATTGAATTGGCTATCTTGGCATCAAGTACTTAGTTAAGTTTTAGTCTGCAAAGTGCCTTTAATATAAAGAAAACATTCTCAAAATCTCTATAATATTTAGTATGTAAATGTTAGCGTGAGCTGTACTAAAACAACAGAGCAGTATAGAACTTAGTTGCAAAGAGAATTCCTTGCATAATATAGGTCTAGTGTTATCCCAAATTCAATACGCATGATATACCGTACCTAAAGAGGACCGGAATTTCAACATTTTCTTTATGCTGGTGTGGAGTGAGGCTAACGGACACGGTGGGGCCTTCAATAATAAAAAAATGGAAGTGGATGTGGCTCAAGCAGTTAAGTGTCTGCTTCCCACATGGGAGGTCCCAGGTTCAGTACCTCCTAAAAACAAAAATGTGGCTCAGTGGTTGAACACTGGCTTCCTGCATATGAAGTCCTGGGTTCAATCCTCAGTCCCTCAAAAAAAAAAAAAAAAAAAAAGCAATTACACCAGGAAGATGAATCAGCTTTTCAGTAACTCTGGCATTTAATTCAGATGTGACAGCAAGTGGCATGTAAACCACAACAGGCCTTTGTTTGTAGAATGGAATTCAAAGGGTAAGTTTTGCAGAGCGCAAAATAAATGAGAAAAAAACTTGTTATATAATTTTTTTTTTTTTTTTTAAAAATGATGGACCATTGCTTTTAGTGTTACTTTAATGATGTAGGAAAAGTTCTTATAAAATCAAAAATTGGAAAACCTAAAACCTGGTATCCAAATGAAAGGAAAAGTACAATTATTTCCTGCTTGGCATTCTGATGTGTCAGAGACTATAAATACCATCACACAAAAACAATTGTCGTTCCTCCCTTCAACCCATGTATAATATAGGACCCAAAAGGGTGGGACAGCTGCCACATAAGGAGGTTCCATCCCTTCCTTTGTACCCTTTACATCTAGATAAAGCAAAAACGAAAGTGACCCTGTTGTCAGAATACTGGAAAGGCTAGGTGAATTGCCAGTGTACAGCTTTCTTATGGAATCCAAAATTAATTTCAAGTTGGATTTAATGTGTTAAGATCTTCTGTATAAACTCCCACAGTGACATAGACAATGATATAGGCCCCTTCATTTCAGAAACCTGCTGTGTGTAACTTTATTGTAACAGCAGTCTGGTGCCATCGTTTTTTACAAAGCTGTCTTTACTGTATTGGAAGTGTTCTTAACATATTTATAACTTTTCCATCCCCATAGTTATCGTACACGAGAAGAAATTCAGGAAGTAAGAAGTAAGAGTGACCCTATTATGCTTCTCAAGGATAGAATGGTGAACAGCAATCTTGCCAGTATTGAAGAATTAAAGGTACAGTCACTCCTGATGGTTTAAAAGTTAGGCTTTAAAGTCTTTTAATTTATATTCGCCTATTCAAAATTACAGTATTAGGTAGTTCACTGCCCACCAGAAACTTCCTAAGTGTTTTCTAGCCAGGGTAGATCTGTTGTCTGTACCCCAAAATCTTTGTGTAATTTTGTAACTTAAAAGTATTAAAATGTTGCTATTACTACTAGAAGAGGTTCAGAATTTACCTAAGCCATTTATTAAAAAATCTCTTGAATTGTGATCTGAATTTTAGGAAATTGATGTGGAAGTGAGGAAAGAAATTGAAGAAGCAGCCCAGTTTGCTACAGCTGACCCGGAGCCACCTTTGGAGGAATTAGGCTATCACATTTACTGCAGTGAGCCACCTTTTGAAGTCCGTGGTGCAAATCAGTGGATCAAGTTTAAGTCGATTAGTTGAAGGGAGACTGCAAGTACAGTGATTATTATCTTTTCAATTGCTGTTCATGGTCAACTTTAAGGAACTGTTTGTGTTCTCACCTTTAAGGAGGAATGAAATCCATAAAACGTATCTTGTAAACTTTAACTATAAAGCCAAGGGATATGAATTGCATGCAGCTTATACATTGTTGCATTAAAAGATGTTATTAAGGACTAGTGTGGATATTGTAAAGGTTTTAGTAAGATTTTTTTAGGAAATTCAGAGTTTCCCTAAGTTATTTCCTAAAATGGTTCTAATTGACTTGCCTGCACCAACCCTGCCAGCTTTTGCGGGGAGACGGTAGGCTTTCATTAAATTAGCCATCGGGTCTCCATAATAAAACACAATATATATTAGGGCAATCCCACTGTTATATAAGACTTCTTCATAATCACTTCAAAGGCCAAATAATTTAGTTTTCTCTGTTTATACATTCAATATAAATATGAAGCTATTTTCTTAATAGTTTTTACATTAAATACAAGGAATACTTTTAACAATTGCACCATTCTCAAATTTAAGTGCAATACTAGTTAATAATCATGTATAATTGTATTAAATTATACAATTATACCCTTTCACATTGCTGACTTTTTTTTTCCTATTGAAGTTTTGTTATGCTCTGGGATGTCAAAACTAAAGCTCACATCTGTATGGTTCTACTGAGCTTTAAAACACGTATCAGTAATGGTTAAGAAGTCCATTTAAGTAGAATAGCTTTCAAAACTGCATTTCTTGTGTGTGTTAACAGAAGCTTGAACAGCAAAGATGGGGGTGGGGCACGGGATTGGCTCACTCAGTCCCGTGGTTTGACTGTGCTTAAACCTCATCTTTGGTTTCTGAGGGCTCCTGAGCCTGTATTCTGTGCTGGGTGATTGTATTCCAGATCCTGCAGAGGAGACCACCCCTATGAGACAAAGAGAAGAGGCTTTAGAGTCCAAATTACTTCATTGCAACAGGAGCCATTATTGGCAGATGTTGTAGTATATCATTCTAGGTTTGCAAGGATTTGACACCTAGTCTTATAAGGAACACAGGGAGGTGCTGCTTCTGCCTTAGTGGTATGTACAGTAGCAGTGGTGGATTTGTGCAGAGCAGGCTCCTACAGAAAGGATTTGGGGCTAGGCCCTGGAGCTTCATGTGTAGCAGAAGATTGAACTGGGGAGAAGAGCACTTCTACCGCTTCTTCCTACTTCTGCAGCCTGGCCTTCAGCTTTTGCCACCTCTCTGCCTTTTCCCTACTTGAACCAGGCAAAATTCCAGAGTTTGGAGGGAGACTGGGTAGTCTGTTTTGTTCTCTAATACTTTGTTTAAAAGCATAATCTCTCAAAATTCATATAGCTAACTTACCGTAGTCTAAGGTATCGTAGATCTTCCTTAGTGATATCATTAAGAATATCAGAAAGCGTATAACCTTCTTCAACAATCTGAAACAAAGATCAAATACATAAGAGCTAAGTAGATTTTTCACAATTGCATGCAGACGGTTTTATGGTCATACATTTACCTTTCCAATTGTATTAGAATCTGCTCCATGCATTTTCAACCAATCTACAAGCTCTTTATCTATTCTCTGCTCATGAGACTCATGATAGGAGGGTGCTGGGTTCTCTCTGATATCTGTAATGATTAGGAATTTGTTTTATTGTATATTAATGCTTAACTAAAACTTTTTTAAAAAGCAACAAGTTGGATGTAATAAACTATTCCAGAATGTAAAAGTGGTGATATGAAAAGGAAATGAATTGAAAAAAAAAAGTGGTGATATGAAAAGGAAATGAATGAATTAAATCATTCAGCTCCTCTAATACATATTAAACAACCATTCATGATTCTTGATTCAGTTTCCAGAAGGTAAAACAATCTTTACCTAGGATACCATTAATTTGACATGTTATCTGTCAGCTGCCTTAATGCACTTTCCCCCATCTTTAAAATCCCTAACTACATTGGAGATCAAATGAGATTTTTGCTTCAGAGTTTATCCATTCCAAGAGGTAGCTCTTTCCTAAGTGGCATTCAAATGAATATGTCAGATTTCTGGAGGTATAATTTATGTAGTAAACCACCACCACAAATCAAGATAGAGAAATGTCCATTGCTCCCAAAAGTTTCCTGTATCCTTTTATCATTCCCTGTTCCCTACCATTCTGATTTTTCTGTCCCTATAAGTTTTGCCTCTTCTAGAATATTATATAAATGAAATCATAGTATGTATCCTTTTGAAGCTGGCTCCTTTCACTTAGCATAATGTATCTGTGATTCACCGATATTGTTGAGTAGTATTCTAGAATCTACTGGAATACTGATCGAATAGAGGATAACCTAAATCGTTTATTCAAGGTTAACTAGAATATTTTTATTAGCCAGATTTTAAACTGTCTCACACCCACAGATATATCAGAGCAAGTGGAAAATGATTCTCACCGTTAGATTTGAATTGTAACTGAAGGTGGTACAATTCGAGAGTTTTTTGTTGTAGAGTTTGCCGTAGGAGACTCTGATACTCTCTCTCTCTCTGAACTAGGTATTCCAAAAGTCTGGTTTAAAAAAAAAAAAAAAAAAAATCAGAGGAGAATCTGATGAAGCGCCTAACACCATTCAATTCAATTCAAACATTTGTTTGACTATAAGGGATTGGAAAAAACCAGCACCTTCCCAACAGTTAGTTAAGTGAGGAAAGCAAATACGTTGTTTCTTAAAAGTTCTGTGAATTGGGTTTCAGCCTGTAGTATGGGACCCTTCCTTGTGTTTTCCTCCCCTTGAAAATAAAGACCAGTGCTCAGAGAGCGGACGTATTTTGTCTCAAAGCGTATTGGGAACCAAAAGAACTTGATGTCAAGCAGAACTCAGCCAGAGGATGGTCTGATTATTTAAACTTGTCTCCCTAAGTGAAATAAAAATAGCTAAAACTGGAGTTGGACACTTTTTTCCTCATAAGGGGAACTAAGCCACGTGGAGAGAATAGACAACCCCCCGTTTCTGAAATAGGGGGGAGGGTGAGAAACAAACTGCTCAGAAGGCTGGGAGGAATACTGCTACCATCTACTTGAGCCGTGTTTAGCACAGAGTCCAGCACTGCGCTTCACACTTTATATGACTTATCAGGTAAGCACCATTTTTTAGTCTCAGTTTTACAGCTGAAGTAACTGAGGCACAAAGAAGTCATTGTCAAGAGTCACACAGGCTAGACTCTGCCCATCAGGATGGTCTCCTGCTGCCCAGTCTTGTTGTGGCTCAAAGAAAGAGGGCTTGGCAGAGCTGAGTCTGGGAGACCCGAGTCCCCTATGCTGGCTAGCACACCTGGGGGAAGGGAGAATGGGCTGGCATTTCTAGCTTTTCTCATTTGTTCATGTACCTAGTAAATGGGGCTCATTCTTTATAATTTTTTTTTTATATCATTTATACATGAACATATATAAACTATAAGTGTATAGTAAAAGTTGTGCACTTAAAAAGCAAACTGCATGCCATCATACATCAACCCACCACCTTGCATTGTTGAGACATTTGTTAGAAATTATAAAAGAATATCGTCAAAATCTTACTACTAACTATAGTCCTTATATTTGGTGTATTTTTCTCCCAACCTACCCTATTATTTTAAAAATATTATGACAGAAGTTGTAAACTTATAAAACAATCATGCACATGTGCAGAATTCCCATACAACACCCCTCTATCAATGCACCACACCATGGTGGAATATTTGTTACAGATTATAAGATAATATCAGATTATTACCAAGTCCATAGCATACATTTGGCACACTTTTTCCGTACTCCCCCATTATCATTACTACTGTTAACCACACTCCATAGGTCACTCCAGTTGTATTTTTCCCATGCTTCTCCACATTCCCACCACCCTGCAATACTGATGACACGCTTGTATTTGCACCACAGGCTTGTCAAAAATCACTTGACCCTAGATGTGAGGGTCTGTTTCTGAACCATCAGTTCGGTTCCATTGGTTTATGTGTCTGTCTTTATGCCAGTACCATGCTGTTTTTACCACTGTAGCTAGATGATATGATTTAAAGTCTGGAAGTGAGAGTCCTCCAACTTTGCTTTTCCTTTTTAAGATGTTTCTGGCTATTCAGGACCTTTACACCCTTCCAAATTTGATAATTGTGCTTTCCATTTATTTAGAAAATGCTGGTGGAATTTTTATTGGGATTGCCACCTGTCCTTTTGCATGTTCACTTTCAGAGGCCATTTCTTCAAGCTCACCAATCCTTCCTTCTGCCTCCTCAAATCTATTATATGATTCCAGTGTATTTTTTCATTTATTGTGCCTTTCATTCTCATAAGATCTATTTTTCTTCATATGCTTTAAAATTCTTCTTTGGGCTCATCCAATGTCTTAATATCCTTAATTGCTTTAGCCATCTCATTGAATTTATTAAGGAGATTTGTGTGAACATCTATGATTAGTTGTCTCAACTCCTTTATGTCATCTGGAGGCTTATCTTGTTCCTTTAACTGGGCCATATCTTCCTGTTTCTTGGTGTGGATTGTAATTTTTTTTGGTGTCTGGCTTACTAGAGTATTTATTCTGGGTGCAGTTTCTCTAGTTTAGGGTTTCCTGCCCTTTCTCCCTTGCTGGTTGTGTAGGAGGAGTCAAGGATGTAGTTGGTGCTGTAAGCTGTGGAAGCTTAAGCTGCCCTCATTTCCCCAGGGACCGATGAAGCATCTCCCACCTTTCTCCTTTGCCAGGGGTAGGGAGAGTCACAGCTGTGTGTAGTAATTCAAGCCCCTTTCTCCCCTGCAGAGGGCTGGGATGCTGCTGCAGGTGTGGGTAGCAGTCTATGCCACGCAGGTCCCAAAATGACTTCAGTTGCCCAGGTAGACTTCTGACTATTCAGTCTGTGCCAGCCAAATGTACCTGCAGTTACCTGGATAGGCTGGTGCAGGGCCCGCCTGCTTCCTTCCTGCTAGAGGTGGGGCTGAAGCCTAGGCTAGGGCTACAGACCGATCTGGGTGAAAGAAACCAGTCCCGACCATCACTGGGATTTTCAGTCAGCCCAGCTTCCCCTCATGCTGGGGGTAGAGTCAAAATGGCAGCTACTGGCCTCTTTCCAACTTGGACAGGTTCAAACTTTAGCTGTTCTTAGGGTTATACTTTAGCAAGCTGAATTTACTAATCAGTAGCTGAAATCGGTGGCCACCCATCTCTTCCTCCCATTTTTGGGAAATGGAGCTTCCAATTCCAGCCGCGGAATAGCTCCCGAGGGGGCTTGTGCCTCCAGTGGAGGATGGACACCAGGCTCTGGGGCATGGAGTGCTCTTCTCACGAATCTTCTCTGCAGATGGGCAGTCTCCTCCTCCCATTCTTTCAAGGATGTTGCAGGATGCTCTTCTGGTCTCCTGGAGCCCCCAAACAGGTGCTTTAGATAGCTCTGGGTGGTTACTAACTGCCCTGTAGCACGAGCTGACTCCAGGAGCTCCTTACTCTGCCGCCATCTTGCTGGTTGTTTCTGGGGCTCTTTTTTTCTTTTAATTTATTTATTATCAGGAGGTCCCGGGGATCCCAACCATTTGAGCCACATCCACCCCCTCATTTATTTTTCATGGCATATTCTTTTACTTAATTTATATGATCCATGCTGATGGATTAGGGAATATAGGACTAAACTTTACATTATTCAAGTCAATTCCTGCAGCAGCCCTCAAAAGTCACTCTGCAAAAGTATTGGCAAACACAATAACATGTGCTAACACAGGCCCTGCTGGGTAATTTGGTGGCAAAATGGGACGGGGAGAAGAGAACACTCCTGTGCCAGGGAACAGCAAAGACGACATACAGGAGCTCAACGAGTCTCTCAAGAAGTCTTCTTTTTTTTTTCTTTTTTTTTTTTTCACACTAGTGAAGGAGACAATTCTGGCCAGTAACTAGAACATTGGAGCCCGGCACCTGTCCAGATCAGAGAGCAGGCTCAGAACTCAATGCACGCACACATGCGCACACTCATACACACCCACCCTTGAAGGGCTGCCCGTGCTGTCACGGATGAAGACAGACAGTATGCCCCAGTCAACACTTCTGTTCCACATGGGCCGCCATCCTCTGGCCCTGTCCAACAGCCAGAGTCACGGTTTCTCCAGACCCACGAGGTTAGACACCGTGTGGGGGCTGTGTGCCGATTAGTTAACAACATGCGTTGATGGGCTGGCTGATATTTAAGCAAACTAATTCTACCACGTCTGGAAAATACAATGACTGAACAGTAGAGAGGAATAGCCTTTAAACCCATGTATAGTGTTTTATGAATTTGGTGACTATAAACCTCTTTTAAAAAAACATTTTAAAGTATTACTACCAACTTGCATATTCTTCATGTTTGAAAAGACATTTTGCCAAAACTACCATTTCATTAAAACTCCAGACCCCCTAAAAAGTTACTACATCTGCCTAAAATTCAACTTTAGAGATCCCTGGGGGTGTATAAAACTTTTCATCCAAAATGTGGATAACTGGCACCTTATCTACTCCTGTTAAATATTTATCAACATGGCCAATGACCATGGGGCAACAGAGCAACATTTTGAGCAAATACCAGCTGGTTTGCTATGGTTGGAGATGACATTTTTCTTTAAAGCCCATTGATAAGGGGATTCCCCAGAGCAAACGAATGAAAGAAAAAAAAATTTCAAATATTTACTGAGCACCTCCTGTGTGCCAGGAAGTGAACATGACAGAGCAGCACTGTTGGGAGAACACTGCCTCAGTGCCAGGGTCTTCCGGTTGGGAAGGCAGTCTACCAATTCTTGCCTAGGGATCGTGAGAAATCGCAAGGAAGAGATTCAGAGATGATTGGGGAAACTCCCTTGGGGTTAGGATTATGGGATGCACTTCTGTTGACAAAGTTCTAACTGACCCCCAAACTGCTGCTTCTGCAGGGACAGGCTACAGATTGTCCACTGCTGGGCCCCATCTTGGTGAAGAGAACTTTCAGAGCTCCTGCTGCATGTAGCATGGCTAATTTCTTTGTGGCCTGTGCCAAGGCACCACACTTCTCTGATTCCAGGGAAAAAGAACACATTGTTCTAGTCTCAGTTTAAGCTAAGAATACCCCCTTGCCCAGTTCACAGATGGTTAAGATGCTTTACACCAAACATCTGCTTCACAAGGCCTTCCTGAGAACTGGGCGAGGCCCTGTCCGCCCACCGATTACACCAGTTACCTGGTGGGTTGGGGGCATTCTCCCACCCCTGCTCCAGGTGGAAAGCAGAGTGGGTCCTCACCTGCTGGTCTCCTGCCTGAGCTTGCCCAGCTGGAGGCTCAGGTGCTGCTGCTGGGGCAGGGTCTCTACAGCCACTGCAGAACTGGGTCTGCTCCCCTCGTATACGGCTTGTGCTTCACTTCCACATGGCTCTGCAGAGGGATAGTCCTCTTCCACCTCATCTGCATCCTTATCCACCCCTTCCATCTCAGAGGCAGGCTCAAAGTGTGCCCGCAGTTCTGTGAAGCCGTGAAAGAAGAAATGAACATGGTTAGCAGAACACGGTTAGCAAAACACTTCAATCAGGCCAGGGATTGGTTTAGGTCATGGCCGTGCCAGCCAGCCAGCTAGGCTGTCGGGAGGCTGGGCTGGCCAGGGCAGTGCTCCGCCGGGGTACTGCTGGCTCTGTGGAAGGGAGACGGTGATCACCCCCAGTTGACAGACGAAACTGAGGCCTAAAGATGTTAAATAAAAGCTAGCCCAAGACAGCTTTTTAAAAAAAGTACCACCAGGTTTCCAACAAGCTTGTCATCTTTGACTACAGAAAGTCACCTCCTTGGAGTGGGGAAGTCGTGAAGTATCGGGGTTTAACAAGCCTCTCCCGGAAGCTGGGCCTAGGCTACAGAGCACATGCCAATGAGGGATCGAATCAACAGAAGGGACAATGCTGACAAAATCAGCTCAAAGCTACACTTCATGCGAGGAAGTCACCATTGAAGGAGAACCAGCTTGGGTATTAAGCTGCTGTAACATTTCACAGAGGCTACAAAAGCCAGACTGCTATAGCTACCAGGTGATCGGGAGAGGAGTCGGCCAGGAAGAGTTCCCTGAGTATACACACTGAAGGGGCTGCCGGCAGACTACAGGATCCCTGCTCACAGGCTCGACTCTCTCTGCTTAGATCAGCGAGTTTCGTTTATACCCAGTCACCATGGTTATGCAGGAGGGGGAATACAGAGCAGTGAGAATTCTTAGAATCTTAGCCCCAGGAGGGGTCTCTCATGGCATTCACTGAATTGCAGGGAAGTGTAGAGCCACAATGGCAGAGAGACAGCAACAACTGAGTGCAGAGGCCATTTCTGCTCTTTTTCTTGGTCTGCAGCTGACCTTGACCACCAAGAGGGTGCTTACCTGGGATGAGAATGGTGACGGCAGCCTGCACCGCACGGCGGGTGATGATGTCCATTGCAAACATCCAGTGGGGCCTAATTAAGTGGTTCCTCAAAATTTTATTTACCTAAAAACCACAAAGATACATATTTCCTGTCTGTCGGACTTTTAAGAAACAGGAGTTCTTAATGATTCTAATTTGCTTCTACCTGGTCTGAGATAAAGTGTTAGGCACACTGCCCTGGATCTCTGACTTATGTTTCTTGTGGGTTGAGTCTTCCTCTGAGCTGACCAGAAATCCTGCTGGGGTCCAGGGGATGGTACACCAATTTGGTCAACTTCACTGGGACTCTCTTTATTTATTCAACAAGCATTTATTGATAACATGTGAAATGTCAGGCTGTGTTGGGTGCTTGGGTCACAAAGATGAGCAAGACGTGGTCTTGGGCCTGGAGGCCCTCATATCTGTTTGGGCAGACACATAAGCCCAAACCCTACACCCGCTCTGCTGGCAAATGCCATGTGTTAGCAAATCTTATACTCAAGCTCTTCAGTGTCAAAATGCAAATCAGCTGGTAAACTGAGATGATGTTTTGTGTATTTGCATATTCTCTGTGTAGAGGGCACTGCAGGATTCAGGGGTAAATAGGGACTGTGGGAGAAGATGGTAATCGAACTCCATGGTCTTGGCTACGAGCCACTTCAGTGGGCCCCCTGCCTCCTGGCTTGTTCTCTAGTGTCAGATGGAGCACTTACGGCATCCTGAAATCCAAACAGCACCAGGTGAATCTGATTGATGGATGCGCTGTCAAAGCCCAGGTCTACCTTTAGCCTTGAGATCGTAGATGCCATTGCCCTGTGCTCTGGGGAGTGGATGAAGTCCCTCAGAATCCCAATTATTTGCTTGATGTGGCCAAAGGAAAGATGGAACTCTTCTGAACTCTAACAAGCAAAGGGAGGGAGAGAAGGAGGGGAGGGAAGAAAATTCATTTTCATCAAGTCAGAGAGGGAGGGAAAATTCAGGCAGTATTGAGGGAAACTAGATTGAGGATTATCCATTTGGTAATGGAATTGGGGGATCCCCAGGTGAGAAGGAATCTGCTCCTGGAATTTCTCCTTATCTTCCCTGTCACCAGGTTATCTGGCCCCTGGTCCCCCCCTGGCACGCACACATTCTCCTATCTAAGCTCTTCAGTGGATGGCTCCCCCCTCGGTGGGCCTATGGCAGTTCATATTTCCACAGTGGAGTGGGGCCTCTTCATATAAGGACCTTTCCCCATCTAAAATAAGGAAGGGGGGTCAGTTTGCCTCTACAGTTTCCTCGTTGAGTTGAATATTTCCATCTACAACCTTTCCTCCCAAAGCAGTTCTTCTCCCAGCCCCTAGGGGCAGCTCTGGGGCCCTCCCCAGGCCATTTAGAAAGCCTACAGCTGGGGGAACACCACGGTCACTGCCGGAGACAGGGCCCAGGCTGGAGGCCCTTCCGCCCTCTAGGCTTTGGGTGGCAGCTGGCTTGTTTGCCCACCAGATGGCAGCATTGCTCCATCAATGTCTGCTTGACCGCAGTGTTCAGCAAATTCACATTTCAGCAGTTACCTGCCACCCCCCGCCCCCGCCTTGTATTTTATTTTGTTGGGTGTGGGGGAGGGGAGAAAATTGGGAAATACTTATGGTGATTATCGTTAACTATGTAAACGGTCCCTGCTTGGACCAGTTCCCAGACCGCAACCCAGGCAGAGGGCAAGGGCGCAGGATTAGCAGGCACCACCCTCACACTGGTACCTGGGCCAGGCCCTCCTGCAGGTTGGAAGCCACCTGGTTCTGCTCCTGCCATAGGATTTTGTACAGGATGGCGCGGCACTCGCTGTCCTTGCGCAACAGGAAGAGGCCCGGGTCCCTGTCCTCCGGGGAGGAGGCTGTGCTCCGATCTTCCAAGGCAGAGCTCTCATCAGGAACACTGTGGGCAAACAAGTGGCAGTCCCCACGTGTCCCCAGGGCACCTTCTCCCAAGAAGCATGGGGGTGGGGTGAGATGGGATTTATAAGCAGGCCCCACCCTCAAAAAGATGGAAACCTCAGGGAAGAGGAACGAGTGGGAGGGGAAGAGGAACCAGGTGGGTGTGGGGGGGGTGGAAGGAGGAGGGGGGGAGAGAATGGAGAGATGGGCGGAAGAAGGGAAAAGGGGGGGGGAGAACGGGTTTGGAGGAAGGAGGGAAGAGGGGAGGTAGGACGGAACCAACCTCCCTCCTTGCTTGCCCTTGCTGGCTGCCTTAGTGCAGACAGGACGCCAAAGCTCTTCGCTGCCACCTGGTTGTCATGGGGGGGGTATTTGCCCCTGGGAACGTGAGTACCTCTTGCAGATCCACAGGCAAGGGGCCGGCCTACCTGAGCAGGTGGTCCACGGGGTGCTTGGGCCGCCCCTCGGAGGCTGGTGCCTGGGCCTTGTGGAAGAACATGTCGGGGTGGGCGTCCGAGTCGGGGGAGACGGAGCCATGTTCACTGCTGCTGCTGCCCACGGGCTCCCCTGGCGCGGGCAGAGCCAGGGCAGCGCCCCGGGCACCTTCTGTGCAGGAGCAGAGCAGAGCGGGCAGGAGGGAGAAGGCTGAGCCAGGGGAGCGCCCCAGGCCCTGGTAGCCCACCCAGGGGCTTGTCAAGCCTGCGCTGCTCCACATGGGCTGGGAGATCCACCACACGGGGACCCTGTTCCAAGGTGGGTGCCGAGGCAGCTAGTCCCAGGACCACACTCTGCAGAGCGAGTGCACCCCAAGCTGCACCTGGGGAAACCACAAACAGCTTTCTTTGCAGGGGTCACTCTGAGGTCACTGCCACTTAGGACTTAGCACCCCATTACAGATCACTGGGCTTCGGTGGCCTGCAGGACAGCCACTCTAGGCAGGTACCCTATAAACTCCCGACACAGCCTTTCATCAAGGTCAGGGTCAGCAGAGGACCGCAGGCCAGGCCCTGACAATGAAGCACCAGGCTCCACAGTGGGGAAACACAAAACCCCAGCCCGGATGCCTCGTCTCCCTCCTTTTTGCAATCTCACACAGAAGATTGCAACAATGTGGGGACGGGGGGGGGGGGGGGGGGTCACCACCACCCCTGTCAGAACACTGGAGGGACATTTGTCCACTGGGTTTCAACAGCTCCCAAACCTGCTCCACGAATCCCTGCCGCTCTTCACAAAAATGGATGCAAAGTGGGCTCTGGAAGGCTGGCACTCATTCTGAGCGGCCCCCTGTCCTCACCTGAGGGCTTGAAAGCAATTCGGGTCTTCTTGCCCTTGTTCACCTGCCTTAAGAAACCCTCTCTGAGCAGGCCAGCAGCTGTGACACGTTTGTGGGGGTCAGGCTCAAAACAGGTTAAGACGAAGGTTCTGGCTTCAGCTGAAAGGGCTTCTGGAATCTCAGGGTGGATCTTAAACATCCCCACCTGCATTGAAGGGAGAGGTAACCGATGTGTGTCACTGAGGCACCGAGGCCTCAGGATAATTCCCCTGTGCCGGCTTCCAAGATGCACCCCTAACCCCTGCCATCCTGTGAGGGGCTGCTGATAGGTTATAGCAGTGGCCCCAGTGAATCTCACCCTTTTGCAGGGGTGGAGCCTGTTTGCCCACCCCTTGAATCTGGACTGACGGCTTATGACTTGGCTTTGGCCAGCAGAAGGCGTGGAGGTGCTATCGTGTGCCTTCCAGAGCTGAGGCCTTGCAGCTTCTGCTCTGGTCCTCTTGACCCGAATCCACCATGCAATGAAGAAGCCCAGGACAAAAGACCTCGTGGAGAGAACAGCCTGAGCCGCGTGGGAGAGGCCATCTTAGACCCTCCTGCCTCCACCAAGCCACCAGTTGGGTGTAGCCACACGAGTAAGACCAGAGGAAGGACCAGTCAACCCAGAGAATTGTAAGAAATTTAAAAATCGTGGTAGGCCACTGAGTTCTGCAGTGTTTTTGTTATGCAGCAGCAAATAGGCGAGGCAGGACTTAGGTCACAGCCTGGAAAAGGATGCTCTGAAGGTAATTCAAAGGCATCTCTTATCTGTTCTTGATACACAGCTTCCCAAAAGACACCCCACTTGCCTCTCAATCTCTATGCATTCATAGCCGAAATTCCCAACCTCCAGCTCTAAACCGCATACAGACAAAACCCTGAGGCTGGTAACTCCACATCCAAAGCCACAGCCACCCCCTCATCCCCTCACCTCCTCAAAACACCTGAGGGAGGGTGTTTTGCCCCTTCCTGTTAGGAGTCTTGCTAGAACTGCTTCAGCTCTTACTTTCTGGCCAGCTAATTGCTAAAGGCTGGCTGTCCTTTGACCCATAAGGAAACCAAGAGTTGGGTCTAAGCTATCACATTTCACTGTGATGCAGGAATGCTTCCATGACAAGTCCTGCTCATTCATCTTGCATAACCCCCTCCTCAGAACTGTTCCCATAATTGGGGGTGGCGCCTTGAAGTTGGCAGTCTTCCTCTTTTCTTTACCAAGCCCAAGCCACAGTCCAGGGATGGAAGCCCTCTGCCCCCCAGGCCCACTCCCGTGCCCAGCTCCTCACAGTCTCCCTTTGCCTCCATGAGTGAGACCTGGGAGCTTCAGACTTCAGAGCCCAAAGTCCCTCGACCAGGGGCACACTTCCCATTTCTAACATGCTGCTCCTCATGCTAAACGCTGGATGGAATCCAACCCCCAAGGTCTGAAATGCAAGAAACCTTGCGGGTCACGCCCCTCACCTGAGGGGTGGGGAGAGAAGTCATAGTGCCCATGACCCTGGGGGAGGGTGTCAGAGACAAAAGTTTAAAGGGTGCTTTGCTGTTACTTAAGAGGTCCCCTGGAAGGGTGGGTACCCTTGGTTTGAGAGGCTGCCCAGAAGTTTCTAAAAATTTTTCTGAAGGATTACAGAGATCCCAGAAATAATTTCCACAGTCTTTCTTAAGAGAACACAAGGGACAATATTGACAAATAACTTTCCCATTTGCAATTAAAAACTAGACTTCATATGCCATCCAAGAAATTGAATATATTTTCAGAGAATGTGTAGCTAATTAGCTAACCAGAAACAGGAGGAAGGAAGTGGTAGTGGGGAGTCGCTCATGCCCCGTGGATGAGCTGAGAGAGTCACAGCCTTCAGATGGGTTTGCCGGCTTTATACAGGAAGTCGGCAGCAGGTTGGAAAGCAGCCAGCCATGGCTCTTGGGTGGGCCCCAATGCTTTTCTCAGCCCCACCTGGAATTTATTCCAAGGCTGCTGACTGAAGCTGCAGGTCAGATCTTAAATGGCCCCAAATGGGTCCACTGTGGATAGACATCTAAGTGCCCTGGTGTTCAGCATTCTGTTGGGACTGCAGGTGCCAGGAGACACTTGTTGACTAGAGGTCTTGGCCTTGGAGCTGCCTGGAGCTGCTGTGGTGTGAGGGGCTCCACAGCATGAGAACTCAGAGCGGGACAGATGGCCTGCACTCATGCCTTTAAGTTCTTTCTGCCTGAGAGGCCATGCTGGAAGGACTGGCAGAGATGTAGGCAGTGAGGCTGTGTGCAGGGACAGGCTAAGAGAGGCTGCCATATTGGCAGGGACGCCATGAAGTAAAGTCTCTGGAATCATGTCACATCAGTTTACCCCAATGCCCTGTGACCTCATTATCCATAAGCAATAGCTATTTGACGTTTTGCAACCCCATTCTCTTACTTCTTAGCATTGAGGGGAGCCAAAACGCTCATGGAAGGCCAGTCTGGTAATGGACCCTTAGGGCTAGAGTCCTTCAAAGTGTTCCAAGCATTTGTAGACCCAGAAGCCACAGATCTGACCTTGGACATGCAGGGCTGTCCTGACATTGGCTTCCCCTGGGGCCACTAGCAAGCATGGCCCTCCCCAAGATCTCAGCATACCCATTTGTACAAACCCCAACCCTATTGGTCAGTCAGCATCATGTTGGTCTCCACACATGGACTGCCCTCCCGGTTAGCTTTGGGAGGAATTTTAGAATGATAAAGAATAGATTATCTGATACCCAAAGTCCCATCTCTCCAAAACCCAGTCAGAAACCAGTCCTCCAAAGACACAGACTCCACATGGCCTTTGAGCCTTGCCCAGCAAACCAAGGCACCAAACAGGTCTTACTTTGAACACTGCTGCCTGAGGTTTGCCGAGCTCATTGGGAGGCTTGCTGGTTGCCATCTCAATGATGGTGCAGCCCAAGGACCAGATGTCAGCTGGGGCTCCATACCCACGAGGTCCCTGATCGATAATCTCAGGTGCCATGTACTGCAGAGTGCCTGTTGGGGGAAAACACAAAATTCATGGGCACTATATTGCTTAAAGACCAAGTGGACCATCAGTAAACAAACATGTTAACTCCCTTGTTCCTGAAGGCTGGAGCCTGGTCCTGTGCATAATTACTGGGGGTGCGTCTCTTCTTTGAGCAGGGACGGGCAACATGCCTTCTTTTAATGCTGGTCACGTGGAGAGAGGACTGCTCAGCCCCTCACAGATAGAGAGGCCCAGTTCAATTCAATAAGCATCTATTAGTGCATGCCAGATGCACGAAAACCTGAATGTGAGAAACTTAGTGCCTGACCTCAAAGAGTTACCTAGTGGAGGAGCCAGACATGATGATGATGACAATGACGGTGAGGATGGCACTGGCGGGAGCGATGGTAGAATTTGGTAAGGGCTATAACAGAGGGCTATGAGGACACGGATGGAGAAGTGCTTGATTCTGCCTGGTTTGAGTCAGGGAAAGCTACGACAAAGGGGGCTGTATTGATTTGGGTCCTCTAAGAAGTCAATGCCAAGACAGGACTAGACATACAAGAGACTGGGAAGAAGGCCTACGAAGGGTACAGGGAGGGGGAGCAGGAGGTAGGCCAGGGTTAGCCTTCGGGCTATGATGCAGGTCTGGCACATGGGAAAGGAGAGAGGGAAGAACGAATTGAGTAGGAAGAGTCTCGGAAGGCAGAGCAGTTTTGAGAAAGCTTCAGCGAGGCCACCAGGGAGTCCCTAACCAAAATGTGCCCTTTTGAAGAGTTTCACATTGGTTCTAGCATCATGTTCAGGCCTTGAAGTGTGACTTCAGCACAAACATGGCAGTGGTTCCAAATGGATGGCACCTGGGGCCATCAGTGAGCAATGCTCCTGCTGCCAAGATTGAAGGGGGTGGGCACATGGTGGGAGGACTTCCAGGCACAGGGAGCAGTGTGAGCAAAGGCACATGGCTGTGAAGTGGAGAATTAGTTTAGGGAACAAGGGTGCTGGTCAAAAACATTTAGAGAAGTGGCTTACTCCATCCTCCTCCTCAAGATCCAATGTCTTAATAGCACTTTCATTCCCTACTCACTGGCTCCGGGAAGGAGAGGGAAGGGGTGTGGAAAGTTGTTACTTGACTGGCACTGGCCTCCGTTGCCTTTGGGTTCTCTGGGCCTGGCTGTGACTTACTGTTGACTTTTCTCTACTGGGTCC
>JAKSZT010023082.1:3421585-3450748 GCA_026826555.1 Tolypeutes matacus
GGACCCAGTAGAGAAAAGTCAACAGTAAGTCACAGCCAGGCCCAGAGAACCCAAAGGCAACGGAGGCCAGTGCCAGTCAAGTAACAACTTTCCACACCCCTTCCCTCTCCTTCCCGGAGCCAGTGGGTAGGGAATGAGGTGAGGAGGGCAGAACAAGCTGACAGCCACTGCTGGGCTCCCACCCGCTGCTGAACCTGGTGGGGAGATGGGGCAAAGCCGGCCCTACCGACGAAGGCCAGTGTGCTGGTTAGCATGTGAGCCCAGACTCTTTTACTTGCTGGATTTGGACCGTGTATGCTCCCGAAAGCGACATTAACACTTTCTCCTTGTTATTTCAGAGTGAGTGGGAAAGTCATAGGAAGGGACCACTGTCCCGGGCAGGACTGAAAAGAGCAGTGGAAGGCAAAAATAAAATGGCTTTTATGATTATACCCTTTGACTCCTACAGGCTCAGTATGTTAGTTATGCACATAAACTCGATGATCCCAAAGGCCTCTTCCAACTCTAATAATCTGTGACTTCTATGTAAAAATTGGTCTTACTTTTATTGATTTAATTAAACACTTGGACTGTCTTTGCAATCGGAGCCAGACACTGGTCTAAGCACTTCATCAATATTAACTCATTTCACCCTCATAAAACCCCCATGAGGTAGGTACTCCAAACATCTCCATTTCAGAAGAAACTGAGGCACAAAGAGGCAAGTAACATGCCCAAGGTCACACAGCTAGAAAGTGGTGGAGCCAGGATTTGAACCAAGGATGTGCACAGTCAAAGACCAAAGCAGAGTTCCTGCCCCAGGGTCCCCAATGAGCCCAGTGCTTCAAAGCCAGGGGGCTGCACTAATTCCGTTCCAAGGTATCTACCCACGAGGAACGAAAACACACACCCGCACAAAGGTCTGTACACAAATGCATATAGCGGCATCATTCGCCATAACCAAAAAGTGGAAATCACCCAACTGCATCTCAGCTGGTAAAGGGATAAACCACATGTGCTACAGCCATACAACTGGATTCTATCCAGCAACACAAAGGAACCAATGACTGATACATGCTGCCAGATGGACAAACTCAAAAACATTACGCTAAGTAAAAAAGGCACGATGCAAAGGATCCCGATCTGTATCACTCCATTTGTATGAAGCGGCCCAAACAGCAAATCTAGGGATATGGAAACCACAGCTGGTGGGCTAGGGCTGGGGTGGAAACTGGGAGTGACTGCAGATGGACACGAGGGAGGTTTCAGAGGTCAAGGAAATATTAAAAACTGGATTGTGGTGTTGGCTGTACAACTCGGTGAATTTACTAAAACTCATCAAATTGTGCACTTAAAAAGGGTGTATTTTATGTGTCAGTTATACCTCGATAAAGGTGTTTTAAAAAAAACAAAAAAAAGCAAGGGGGATCCCCCTGGTTATAAACACCCTTCCTCTGGTTCTGATGGGTTTTCACTGTAGGTGGAACACAGAGGGGGACGATCCCAGGCCCAGAAGTTGCCCACAGCCTTTAGCTCTCCTTCCGGAAGTTGCCCTGACAGCCTCCAGAGACTGTACATGGACAGCCCCACGATATCCTCACCACCTACCTGAGTTCTGTACCAACCAGCTGAGAGCTCTTTACAGAACTGCTCTGTTTTACGAAGAGTAATTATATGCAGGGGAGTTTCCTAATCAAAATGAGACCCCTTCATTATTATCCTTCAAACACCCCCTGCATTATTTTACAATTCAAAATCCAGGCCTCCTCGAGCCAATTACTTGGGAAGATGTGCTATGCAGTAATGAATTATACATGCGTCTTCTTTGTGATTTCTTTTCCCTCCTTGGGGACCCTAATTATGAGATAAACTGTTGGGGGTTTTGCCTTGAAATAACTCCTTGTCATATCAGAGCCCCTCCTTGCTAAGCTAACTGGTGACTTCCAAAGAGGAGGATACAAGTCACTGTCAACTAGGGCAGTAAAATGTTCAGAGCAAAAAAAAAAGTGTCAGTCATACAAACATGCACATATGCACATACGTATATGTGTGTATGTATATATACCAGAAACAACGAATGAAACTTCAATGTACGCTTTCTTTGGAAGATCTTGATGGCATCCTTGGGGTACTATTTTCCCCTTTAGCGATGCATGTCCCTCCTCTCTTGCATTACAACTGACAGATCGTGTTTGCTGCATAAACCTTCCCCTGAGCTAAGGAATGTGTCTCCGCTGTGGGTGTCCAGTGGCCAAGATACAAGCACCCTCTTGTTGAGGAAAAGTCTTCACCAGAAATAAGGCCAAAGCTGTCCGCTCCACAGTTTGGGCAACTACAGGGAGAGAAAAGAGGCATCTGTCTTGCCTAGCTTGCTTCAGAGCTAGACTATTAAAAAAGCCCTTTGGTGATTCCATCAAGCCAGAACTCTGCCATGCCTATGGCCCTCCTTAGGGGACCAGGAGCCTTTACTTCCCAGAGACCAGGACTTCTTTCTGGGGATCCAAGTTTTTGCTACAGTTGGCTTCACCCAGGAATTTCAAAAAGCCGTAGGGCAGCCTTTGTCTTCCTCTGCCTCCGCAAACCAATCTTGACCCCCAGCTCCGCTTCAGCCATGGCCCCATTTCTCTTCTCCCGTCCGCCCTGGAATCAGTGGCGAGCAAGCTTTCCTCCCCGCCGTGCTCAGGGACGCCGGCGGCCTCCCCATTGTTACACGCAGTGCTCATTTTCTGGCCCTCCTCCTGCTTGGACATTTAACGACATTTACCAGCGTTCATGACTCCCTCCTCCTGGAAACACTTGTTGTTTTTAAACTTGGCTTTTCCGTGCGCATTTTTTTGGTTTGTTTTGCAAGCAGAAAAGGCATTTATTTACAAATATTGAGTAGCTCCCCCACCCTTGGGAGGCAGAGAGGACCGGGCTCGGCCCCAGATCACAGTGCAGTGAGGACGCTGCCGTGGCTGCAGGGCATGGGGACCGCAGCTTGCACCACTGCGCCTGGGCCCGGGACCTCTTGCTGTTCTGTCTCGTAAAGGTAAAGCTAGCAGGCAAGTTTATGCCACTCTTTGAATCTGGTCCCTCCCAACACTTAAATGATTCCATCACTGGCACATTGGAAAGAAAATTCAATCCCTGGAACCCACTTGGAATACCATATTCTCCAGAAGAATTCGTTTCCCTAGGAAACATAATCATATATCTTATATCATCATCATCATAGCAAAATACAAGGTAGGAGAATTCAATAAGGTTATTTTCATTTCCCAATAAACTGAGGAATAGCCGTTATTCAGATTTGCCCAGGGTTTTAAAGAACGCGTTATTGACTTAAACAAGACATCGCCGGGTTGCTGATTTGTTGAAAAAGACTCAGGAAACCTCGAGCAGAGCGCTACACCCACCCAACTCTCGAGAGAGGCAGAAGACAGGAAGGTGATCTTGTTGCCATGAGTAGATGGCTAATGGCCTCGTTAAGACAACGTTAAAATAATTTGAGGTGGAGGTGACACACTGTCACCTCGAGGAGCCATCGATGCTGAGGTGCTCGGAAAGTGACTCGAGTGACCAGATTTGGGGGAAAAGCGCCACTGCAGATGGCCGCCCAGGCCGAGTTGCTTCTGCTTACCCACGAAAGTCTCCACGCGCGGATTCACTCCCGCGAGATGCTTAGAGGCTCCAAAATCGGAAATTTTCACCACTCCGCTGTAGGTATTTACCAGAACGTTATCACCCTTTAGGAAAAAGATGGACATCAAGGGCTGAAAGAGGGATTTTAAACAAAGTAACGGGAAAGAGATTTGGACTTCACAAAAGTGGCACAGGAAGACTGGACTTTGTACTGCGGGGACCGTCACACTAAACCGTGTCCCTCCTGAGACCCAGGCAACGAGCAGACACAGTTGACAGCTCTCGTGGTCCGGACGCGCGTCGGCCTGGAAGAGTACCTTTACGTCCCTGTGCACTATCTGGTTCTCATGGAGATACTTAAGGCCTTCCAGGATCTGCTTGGTATAGAACTTGATAGTGGGTTCCTTCAGGGGCCCCCATTTGGATCGCAAAAGAGCAGAAAGGCTCCCTAGAAACAGACACAGCAAAAAACTCATCAGGGTGACGAAGATTCAATTCAAGGAGTTAGAGACACGACGTGAGGCGGCATTTCCACCTCATGTAGGCATTTACCCCAGCATCCTGGTGTCTGGGCCAACGGGACCTGTCTGCCCCACCCTCTGCTGCCGATTCCCCAGAGGTGCCCGCTCCACAGCCAGAGAAGGGCGTGTTAGCTGCACAGAGCCAGGAGGAACACGAAGCAATGCTCTGTGAACTGGACAGGTGCGAACAGGCCGCATCCGACCCAGCCCGCGAGAAGCTCGGAGTCTGTCCAACTGTCTCACCCATTCTGCCGGGGTCAAAGGCACGTTTTATACCTGACCCTTCCGAAAGCAGAGGTGGACAGGTCCAGAGGGAGGGGCCCTGTTAGGGCAAGCGGGACTAGGACTGGAGGTGGGGCCTCTGTTCTCACCTGGGAGAAGGTGAGAATGTAAACATTGGCCATTTGGGCAGGAAGTCAACCTCCCTTCTCTACATTCTGACCACCTGTCCCAGAGGTCACGAGAGCTCCAGGTGACACTGCCTGCTGGCAAGAGCAGGCCCTTGAGCGTCTGCCCTTCTCGGCTTTGCTGATTACACGGTAGAGCTGAGAGACCTTGCTAGGCCTCGGTTTCCCTGGCTGTAAAAAGGGGGTGAGCACATGTACCTCTGAGTCTCCTCTTCACCCTTAAACTTCATGCCTGGAATATCAATTAACACGAATAGCAACTGCCACGCTTTCTCCTAGACCGTGTGCAACTTGAGGGAATAAACTGTAATTTACTTATCCTTAACTTCCCTGTCCAAATCTAGCCCACTGCCCGCCACATAGTAGGCCCTCTAATAAACTGGTTGAGTCAATGAATGAACATAGACTTCTAACGGAAGGTTTTCCATTTGTATATTTATTATATAAATATAATAAGAACAATCCTTACTATTATTATGCCGATCACTATTATTTCAATGTGCGCTTACTGAGCTCTCTGCCAGGCACTGGTCTAAGAGCACTAACTGCACCATCCCATTTAATCCACCAACAATTAACACATCAATTCATTTCCTCGACCAGAAAACCGAGCACAGAGAGGTAAAATAATTTGCCCAAGGTCACACAGCTTGTAGCTGGAGGGGCCATGATTCAAACCAGACAGTCTGGCTCCAGATCCAAGGAACTAACTCCTGTGGTGCATCTCCTGCGCTTGGGGATTTGGGAGCTGGAGCACTGGTGTTTGATTTCGTTATTAGTGTTTTTTTGCAATGTCATTTTTAAAACCTATGTCCCCTCTTCCCCACCCTTCTCTACACCACCTTTGTATCACAGTCAATTTTTTTAATTTTTTTTTTTTAGGAGGCACCAGAAATTTGAACCTGGGGCCTCGTACGTGTGAAGCGCACTGCTCAGCCACTGAGCTCCACCCACTCCACACTCTACACCATCTTTAAACTCCCAGGCTGTGAGCATCTCGAGGCCAGAGACCATGGTTCAGTCAGCTCTATGTCTGCCATGCTCAACTCAATGGCCAGCATTCTGTAGACACTCGGCAGATATTTCTTAAATGACTAGACAAACAAACCAGAAAGGGACTCTTTGCGTGACATTGCAAAGTGTGTATCCAGCTCTTGAGATACAAATAATTTCCGACTTGTAAGAGATCTGTCATTTTTGAAAAATGGCAGGACAGACAGTGGTGTCCATATTATATTTTCATTAGTGACTTTCTGAGTGTGCGAGCAGATGCCCAGCGGTTACTCACCCCCAGGCACCTGCTCCATAAATATCTTAATGTAGCCGCCCTCGGAAACAGAGCCCAGGTACTGGACGATATTGCTGTGCCTGAGGTACTTGTGCAGGGCTATCTCCTCGTGCAGGGGCTGAGAGTACCTACGAGGAGAAAACAAAACCGGCATTGCCTCCCAAGCCCCCGGCGCATGGGGCCTACCTCACACCTCACCGGTACCTGCTGCCACTGAGGACCAGCCTTTCTTTCTGGAAACATCCCTTGGCTCCCCTGATACTACTCAGCTTCCCATCTGTAAAACAGGGATAATAACACCAGCCATGCAGGGCTGCTGGGGGCCAAAGCGTGTCAAGGCGCTTAGTCAGTCAGCCGGGCGCCTGGCTAGGGCAAGTATTCAGTTCATAACTGCTGCTGCTAGCATCGCTAGCATTATGACTAGACTTCTCCAGCCGTCCTTTGCCTTTCTCACCAGCCCCTCTTCCTCTGCCTCCCGTGAAGGGTAGTTTTCTGGAAGGTTCTGTCCTCAGCTGCCTTCTAGGCTCATTCCTCTTCAGTCCATTCTCTGCCTGACCCCCATACTACCTCTTCCTAAAGCACATGGCCCACCCTGTCACTTCCCTATACACGGGAGCCCACATAAACACTATGTTGCTCCACGTGCCACACAAGAACCTTCAAGATCAGGCCAAACTACACCTTCTTTTATCTTTGCCTCATCTCAAGAGTCCTCCGCGGCTCCACATCCTACGATCAAGTCATATCAGACAAGTTGTCGTTCTCTGAATACACTTTGGCTTTAACAGCTCTGTTCTGCCCTCGGCCTAGAATGTTCTGGCCTCCCTTTTGTGCCACCACAAACTCCTTCTCATCACTCAAAGACCTGTGCAGAGATGATTTCTTTTCTCAAACTTGCCACAACACATCCAGGAAAAGGAACACACCCCGTATTCTTAAAACACTCTGTGTTCCCCTCTATTATGGTGCTTGTCCCTTTGACTTACAGGCAAACTGCCTGCATCTCCCACCAAACCAGGAGCGCCGTGGGATAAGAACAATAGCCTTTCACTCCTCAGTGCCAGTCCTGAGTCTGGCACAGAAAGTTGTCCAATCATCATGAGTTCAGCCTGGGTATTTAGGGAGCTGGACCAGGCAGTCTCCAAGGTCCATTCCAGCTCTAAAATCCCAGGATTGACAATCAGCAATGAAAATCTAGAACTACTCTAACCAACACGAGGAGGCCATAGGTGCCCACGTTTTCCTCAAATATACATAACTGCAACACCTCATCTATCATTAAAATGACAGACAGAGTCCTGGACAAGGAAGTCAAGAGACCTGGATCCTAGCCTTGTTTCTTTTTGTCCCTGGGGAAGTCATTTAGTCTTCCTCAGCTTGGTTTTCTCATTGGTAAAAGGAAGAAATTAGACTACCTCATTTCAGGTCCTGTTTGTAATTCAAATATCCTGACACGCTATCCCACGAGAAATGGAAGAATGAGTAAAGGAGGGGTCTTATAGCTGCTGGGACTCACTCATAACCCATCCCTAATAAGTCACTCATGCAGTGTTTGCACACGGCTATCAGTGCCCAGCACTGAAGGCAACACTGCACATGTGGTCTGACCACGCCTGGGGGGCACGGAACTATTATTTCCTATGCTGTGGCCATTACTGCAGAGGTAGCTTCTCTACAGGTGTCCATTGACAGATGAGTGGACAAACAAAATGTAGCATAGCCATACAATGGGATATTATTCACCTGCAAAAAGGAATGAAGCTCTGATACATGCGACTACCTGGATGAACCTTGAAGACATCATGTTGAGTGAAATAAGCCAGACACAAAAGGCCACATACTGTATGATTCCACTTATATGGAATGTCCAGAACAGGCAGAGCCGTAGAAACAAAAAGCAAATTGGTGGTTTCCAGGGACTGGGGGAGGAGGGAACGGGGGATGACTGCTTAATGAGTACAGGGTTTCCTTTTCCCTTTGGGGTGATGAAAAAGTTCTGGAAGTAGATAGTGGGGACGATTGCCCAATTTTGTGAATGCCCTTAATGCCACTGAACTGTATGCTTTAAGATGATCAAAATGGTAAATTCTATAGCATGTGTGCTTTACAATTTAAAAATGCTTACAGCCAATATGGACACATTCTTCTTCAGAATTAGGTAGGGTTTACATTTTTAAAGACACAAACATTTAATAAGACTCTAAATAATGTTGGAGAAATAAATTAATAGCACTAGTGGTTTTAAAAAAAAGCCCCAAAATCCATGGGTAAGGTTGAAGGGCAGGGTATTAAAAAAATCTCTATTACAAAAATCTAATTTTTTTACTGCATGTAATTTTCTGTAATGATACATCTGAACAAATGGCCATTTTAAATCGTTACAATGTGAGGCATAGTTTTAAATATTTGCAAATAACCCTCAACGTAAAAATTTAAAACTCCAGGCCTTGTTGATGGGGAGAAATAGAACTACAGTTTTCTTTTTAAAATATGACCCTCAGCCATCCATCTGCCTCTGAATGAACTTATTCCATTTTCTCAATCTATTTCTAACATATGCAGAGAACAAAAGCAAATTACCCTTATTACAAGAGAATGACAATATTTTCAACGACCGAACTCTTCCATATTAACTCCTCAGAACCATCAGTGGTGGACGTGGGAGTTGGGGTATTGAGATGGCAACTGAAGAATGCGATATGTCTGTCCCACTTGCCTGCTGTCCTGTTCCGGGATTTCTTTGATGGCTATTCGCACTTGATTGCTCAGATCCCTTCCGGCGTACACGATCCCGTACGTGCCTTTCCCCAAGACGACGCGCTTGCCATTGGCATCCTGGTCATACTCGTACTAAAGAGGGAAAGTCAACAGGGCAGCAAAGCACACAACTTGTAGAGAAGCTTCCCAACCCCCGAGGCATATAAATTGTCCACGATTTTTAAAATTTATAAACATTATTTGAATACAAGGCAAACTGCACATATCTTCTTAGGTCACGTACTTTCAAGTAGTTACTTTAAAGGGGTAGAAGCCTCAGTTACTCATGTATTCAGAAAATGATTTTCTGAAATGTAATCCAAGAGATTTAAATATATGGCCCACATGTTCTTTAGCCGGCTCACCTTCTAGAGGTTTCCCCCCACTTTAATGCTTCAATTTAAAAATGTGTCTAAGCATGTAAAGTACTCCAGAACAGGTGTTATGAACTCGTCAGCAAACCTCTTTGTATTGCCCCCCAAAAGAATCAAAGGTCAATAAAATTAAATTTCTCTTCTTATGAAAAACACATGTTGGCTTTGCCCCACTTTTAGATGTCTAGATCTAGCATTAAAGACATGCTGCAAAAATTAAACCAACACTTAGCACTGCTACTTTGTTCTCCCAATCTCGGCATCAAACACATGCCTGCCTTATAGTTGATGATTTTTGATGATGAAAACAAATGCAACTCAAGGCTGACCAACGCTTATTTAGAGCAGGGAGGCAGCAATGGATTGCTTTTGTTATACGCTCCACTAAATCGCAGCTCATACACAGAAGAGCATGTATGTGTGTGCACTTCTGTTCACATCTACTTCTAAGGAGCTCATGACAATTAAGATTACTAAAGGGTCCCATCGCTGCCTGATTTAACTAGAAATCAACCTGCTCCATAAAAGGCTTTTATTTTACACTTTCTCTGTCACTTATGTCTGTTACCCTGAAAGTACATCACTCGGTTCATTTCTACAACAAATTTTGATTCTAAGCTAAGAATCCTGGTACCTAATGATTATTTAAATGAATCCCTTCAATATTTTCTGAAAGAAACCTCAAGGAATCTATTTCAGGCCAGCTTGAAAGTACAGTAAAATCTCATTTAAGGGTACTCATTGGGAGGACCTGAATTAGTGACAAATCTGAATGATCGTGCAAGACTTAAACACACCTACAATGGTGTATTAATTGTGAGCCATGACTGTCCTGTTCCAAAGAGCTGATGAGGGTCTTATTTTCTTAAGTACGATTTCAAACGTTTCTATTTAATATACTATGTGCAAGTAGAACTAACTAAAGACATTTTAGACGTAAAGGAAGAAGTCTGCTTCCAGTTGGTCAAATATTACTCTTATAGTCTCGTAAATATTATTGACTAGCTTAGCAACATTTTTTTTTTTCATAGGTTGTGCACAAAAATAAATTCCAGACAGGTCCATAGCTACATTTGTCTTACAACTTCTCACTGAGAGGATCTCACGAGACTTTCCTCCAGAAATACATTAAACTTACTCTCCGGAAGTCCTCTGGATGCTGACAGCTGGCTTGTTCATAAATGAGCATACATATAAAAGAAGTTCACACGAAGGATGTGACATTTTCTTTACGCATCATAGACATAAAAACTGCTTTTTAATTTTCCCTTTTCACGTTTTTAAATCTGGGGATGAGGAAGTTTCCATGTTCTAGAGCTTCCATAACTCACCTCTAAGGTGTCCCCATCGCTCTCTCCCTCCAGCTCCGCCGTACTGCCCACTGCGTTGGTTATCATCTCTTTGACCAAAGAGCAAAACCTAGAACAGCACACGTGGCAAAGATGCTGCTAGTTATGGCCACTCTTGCTCCTTACCTTTAACTTAGCCTTTTTACGTTAAACTGTGCTTAGATATAAACCCCGCCCTTACAAGTTCACGGACACATCAATCCACTCCTCGAACTGACAGGGGATTTTATAGTCCAAATACTCACTTGACTCTTGAATCCCCTCTATATAGTATCCCCACCAACTGGTTGGCCACTGACGCTTGAACACTTCCAATGACAGAGAACTCATTACCTCCCAAGGCAGCCCATTGTTTGAAGAACTCAGTGATGACAACTAAAAGCAACATGTGATCCTGGATTGGATCATGGACCAGAAAAAAAAAAATCTTTGGTTTTGCTAGAAAGGACATTAATGAACAATACATGAACTATAAGTAAGGTTGATAGATTATAGTGCTGTGTCGATGCTAACTTTCTGATTTAGATAATTGTACTGTGATTACATATGTGAATGTTCTTGTTTTTAGGAAACAGTCACTGAAGTATTGAGGAGTAATGGAACATTATGTCTACAACCTACTCTCAGTCCAGAAAAAAAAAAAAGTATTTGCATATAGAAAGAATGTAAAAACAAATGAGGTAAAGTGTTAACATTGAAGAATTCTGGGCAAAACATACATGGAATTTCTTTGAACTAGATTTTTAAAAGTTTTTGCTTAGTTTTCTTTATTATCTTTGTACTACATTTTGAAATTTTTCTGTAGGTCTGAATATTTCCCCCCAAAAAATTAATAATAAAACACTAAGCGAAGGATGTTAGTAGACATCTCTCCAAATACCCAATAAGCACATGAAAAGATGCTCAGTATCATTAGAGAAATGCAAATAAAAACCACAATGAGATGCTACCTCAGATTCACTAGGATAGCTAGAATAAAAAGGACAGGCAATAACAAGTGTTGGCAAGGGTGCAGAGAAACTGGAATCCTTGTGTACTGCTGGGAGCAATATAAAACGGTGCAGCTATGTGAGAAAACAGTTTAGCAGCTCCTCAAAATGTTGAGAACAGAGTTACCATATGACTCGGTGAGTCCATTCCTAGGAATCTACCCAGGAGAACTGAAAACATACCTCCCCACCAAAACATCTGCTTCAATGGTCATAGCCACATTGTCATAATAGCCAAAAAATGGAAACAACCCAAATTGTCCAACTGATGAACGGATAAATAAAACGTGCTTTATCCATACAATGGAATATTACTTGGCAACAAAAAGGAATGGCGTTCTGACACATGCTACAACGTGGATGAGCCTTGAAAACAAGTGAAAGATGCCAGACACCAAAGGCACATATTGTATGATGCCATTTATGTGAAATGTCCAAACTAGGCAAATCCATACGGACAGAAAATAGATTAGTGGTATAGCAGTTTGGAATTGTTTATGAATTCCAAAAATAGATATTGGATTATGTTTGTAGTATGTATGTAGGATGTTGAGTCCCCGCCCCCTTGGTGGGCAGGGACTCAAAGAGAAAACAACAAGGAAGAGAAGTTAGCTGGAGTTTTTAATGCTGGAGCCTTGGGAAGTAAATACACAGAGCAGCAGAGACGTGCAGAAAGAGAGAAGGCTCCGTTAGACACGGCAGAGGCCCCGGGAAGAGACACGAGCCATTAGCCTGATAGTCTACAGCTGACCTTGTGGAGAGAGGAGGAGGGCAGCTGAGCCCGGAGAGAAATGAGCCCTGGGAGAGAGAGACGAGGCTTATCCCAGCCTACAGCTGATACTGGAAGAAGCTGGGACCATGGAGCCTTAAGAGGAAGAGGGAGCCTTGCAGACGTCGGCAGCCATCTTGCTCCAACAAGTGGCAACAGACTCTGGTGAGAGAGGTAACTTACGCTTTATGGCCTGGTAACTGTAAGCTTCTACCCCAGATAAATCCCCTTTATCAAAGCCAACAGAGTTCTGGTACTTGCATCAGACCCCTTTGGCTAATACAAGTGGGTTCCTAGGGCTGGGAGTGGGGGTACAGGGGAATAGGGAGTGACTACTAATATGGGGATATGGAGTTTCTTACTGGAGTACTGAAAGTGCTCTAAAATTAGATTGTGATCATAGCTGCACAAGTCTGAACATGCTAAAATCATTGACTTGTATAATTTAAATGGGTGGATTGCATGGTATACAAATTATATCTCAATTTTTTCCCCTTAAGTTAAAATCTCAAAAAAGGCAGTTTAGCAAATCAATGTTTTCCACAAGATGGGCCATTTGAAATGGCTCACCATAATCAGATTGCAAACCTACTGATCAGCTATAACTCACCTACTACACTGGTCTTCAGTGGAAAAGTAGATCTGAAAGTCATCAGAATTATCATGGACGTAAAGAAAACAACACCGTTCGTCAAACTTGGATATGCTGTAAAATTTCAATAAATGAGAATATTTATCCTACATAAGTTATGAGACCAATTTTAAATTTCTGAGAAAACTTTGCAACAGATTTTCTTCCATTTTACAAATTTCTGAAAGATTCATCAAGGTTTTAACAGATGTCCCCAAGATGTGCCTTTTATTTCCCTATGAATTTGAATAACAGGGAATTTATCTTACTTATGTTTGCATTTGTTTTCATCAATTGACTTTAATATTTACCAAGAATTTACTACATATTCAGTGCTAAGCAAAGCATATGGGTGGCACAAAAGACAACACAATATGGTCCTTGCCCTCAAGGAATTTGTAATGTCATGAAAGAGATAAGAAAGACGTTTGTGAAATAATTCATTATGGCACCAAGAGAACTTCTAGACTTGGAAAATATCAGGACACAGTACTCATGGCCCTGTAAGGGAAGGAGAAATAAACATGGCATCTTAGCTCAAGAAAGGCCTTTAAATGTTATCTGGCCCAGTCTGATCCAAGGTCTGGGCCTGACTCTACAGCTCCTCCAACAGGTAACATGAACCTGCCTAAACATATCCAGGGACAGATGATCACCATATGCCAACTACTGATAAATTCCACAGCTGCAAAGTTCTTGTCCACAGTGCGCCAAAGTCTCCACAATGGCCTTCATTCTGCTAGGCGGGGTTATGGAGAACAAGGCTAGACTCTCTTCTACAATTAGCACTTCAAACAAATGATATCACTTTCTCTTGTCCCCTTTAAATCTTCTCTTCCTGAGAGCCACAGCTTCTGTGACCCTTCCTTATATGTCGTGTATTTATTAAAAGACAGAAACTGAGTTGAAACAGCAATAGTAGAGAGTGATCCAGACAGCATTAAAACTAGGTCATACATGAGCAAGTTTTCAAAACCAGTCTGTAAAGGAACTATCACAAGGTAGTTGTATCACAATCTCGGGGTCTGAGTCTCCCCAGGCCCTTTGCACATCCCCCTTGATAGTTGAAATGTCAGCCAGAGGTGTCTCTTCATTTCCCCAAGGCTAATGAAGAATGAGGAGGTACAAACAGAAGGTTCTAGACTACAAGTTCTCATATAACCTAGATATTGAATAATGCATTATTGAAAATGTTTAACATTTTAAAAATTACCTTGTATTTTCTGGGCAGTAGTCCCCAAATGCACTATGTTCTAAAATTGCTTCTCTCCCTTTAAAGCTACATAAACATTATCCCAATTTAAACGTGGATGTGTCCACGGCAGGCTTGTACTGTGTCTAAAGTTAACTGGGGATTTGTCTAGTGTCCTGTGGTAGTCTCAGAATCAGAGAAAGGACAGAGTTCTAGACCAAACTCTTCTATTGACGGGTAAAGAAATTGACCCAGAGAGACTGAGTGGGTTTCCCATGGTCACACAGCAGAAGAGGGATTAGAACCCTTGGATGTGCTGGCATGGCAATGAGCTCAGCTGAGTTGTGTTAGCCCTGCTTGGGGAAGGCCACGTGGCTCACACCCAAGTGGTCACCATTCCTGACTCAGAGGACAGATGCCACATCTCTTCTTGGAATAGACCACAATACCCTTGGGCTCCATTACTCTGCCCAGGAGAGACCCCATCCTAGTGTCATTACCAAAAAAAACCTCCTGACCAGCTCTGGGGGTCCCTGAGTACTTGAACATCACTGGTTCAATGAAGAAACATTTTTTCTTTCTAGAGATATAATTTCACTTTTTAAAAAGTTTGAGATAATAGTGTTTTGTCTGCCGGATATGAGAAACACAACTCTATTATGACAGGCCAAGAAGTCCTTACTAGCAGACGTTCTGAACTAGCTCAGGCAGGGGCAACTGAAACAGAAAAGAATCCTTCATGGATTCCAGTAAAGATGAGGATATTGTATATTATATAAGTGGAAACATCACAATGTATAAATCATCGTTATTTGTGTTAAAACAATAATTATATTTTCTCATGTTCTTACCTTATGCCCCTAATGGAAGAGGCTGTAAAATTCCATTCGTGTATTTGGTTCTGCAAGTAACAAAGACAGAAGTCAATGGCTTGATTTTTTTCAAAGCAAAGAGAAGCAAAGAATCATTTTTCATTTTATTCTATAGTCAATCACTTCTGCTATTTTACTTTCAATGGAGCTTTAGGGGTTAGAGCAATATACTTTGCACAACTGAGAACACCAAAAACATTTTCTGATGCATTACATAAATTCATTTGTATCTATAATCCAGCTTAGAGCAAATGATCTAAATTTGAGACGATCTAAATTGTAGGTAGAAACAAGAAGTACACAGTGGCGTACCATATCAGCAAACCCTAAAATGAGTCTGGAAATAGCCCACCCAGGATGAGTGACTCGCAGGAATGTTTGGAGAAGTAAGACCGTGGCAGACACCGCTCAGTGTTCATCAACCCCTATTTCCTCTTCTCCCTGGGCACACAGCTAGACTATATTTCCCAGCCTCCCTTGCAGCTAGGTTGGGCCCTGTGAATGAGTTCTGGCCAATGGAATGTGAGCAGGAGTGATGGATGCCACCTGCAGGCCTGGCTCATGAAATGCTCCAAAGCAATTCTCCACATTCTCTTCTCCTGTCCACTACATGAAGGCACAGCATCACCCCCTCCAACCTGGATACGATGTGAGCCTTAAAGAGATTTGTATCCTGTTACGTCATTGCCCTTTGGGGCTGTTTTAGCAGATGGCTTACCATGATAAATACAAAGGCTTACGAGGATTTCCATCTGCACAAGGTGCGCTTTAACAACTGTCACCCCCCCTCCTCCCCAACTACTTCCTTCCCTTAAACGTAACACAAAACAAAGCCACAGAAAGAACGTCTGTAATCTTGGTTTCAGAAGAGCATCACAACGACAGAAAATAATTTTAAAGGGGAAGACACATTAGGTTGGCCTGAGAAGTGTCATAAAAGACCAGTTAAGCCACCCAGGGAAGAGAAGGGCAAGAGCCAAGTGAGCGAGCAGATGGCTCAGGAGAACATCAGCATATGCCCCATCCTGGGGCAAGGGCAGCAGGAAGAGCCTGGGAGGACGGTCCCCAATGAGAGAAGATCCATCCATACATGCTGGTTAAGCACCTACTACATGCCAGGCAAAGTACCAGGCACTTGGATGACAAAGCCCTTATGGGGCTTCCATTTGAGCGAGGGGAGGTTGGGAAAAATTAAATAGCTATATACACGATGGTGTATTAGTCAGCCAAAGGGGTGCTGATGCAAAATACTAGAACTCGGTTGGTCTTTATAAAGGGTATTTATCTGGGGTAGAAGCTTACAGTTACCAGGCCATAAAGCATAAGTTTCTTCCCTCACCAAAGTCCATTGCCACGTGTTGGGGCAAGACAGCTGCCGACGTTTGCCAGGGTTCAGGCTTCTTGGGTTCCTCTCTTCCCAGGGCTGTCTTTCTCTCTGGGCTTAGCTCCTCTGTTTCCTCCACAAGGTCAGCTGTAGACTCTCAGGTGAACAGCTCATGCCATTTCCCTGGGCCTTCTCTCCTTCCTCACGACCAAGCTCTCTTACTTCCCGGAGCTCCAGCTCAAGACCCCAACATCAGAACTGCAACTCAAAACTGCCTCAACTCTGTCCTTTGCCATGCCTTTTAAATTTGATTCCCCACCCACCAAGGGGTGGGACTCAACGCCCTACTGACGTGGCCCAGTTAAAACCCTAATCATAACTTAATCATTCCCAGATTAGCAGACCAGTTTACAAGCATAATCCAATATCTATTTTTGGAATTCATAATTACATCAAACTGCCAAACTGTTACAGATGGCAAAAGTGCCACAAAGAAAAATAAAACGGTGGAAAGCATGAAGGTGGGGCAGGGGACTACAATGTTAGATGGGATGTTCAGGAAAGGCTCTCTGATAACTTTTGAGCAGAAAACTGAAGGAGGTGAAGCGGTGAGCCACGTGGATACCTGGGGGAAGAGTTCCAGGCAGAGGGAATGGCAAGTGCAAAGGCCCTGAGGCAGGAGTGTGCTTGGCATGTTCGAGGGCCAGCATGGAGGTAAGCATGGTTGGAGCAGAGTGAGCGAAGGGAGAGTAGGAGAGGAGGTTGGTGGGCTGATGGGAGCAGATCCACAGGCCTTCTGCTTTCACTATGCCCGAGACGGAAGCCACTGGGGACTGTGAAAAACAAAACACGAAAGCCATCAAAGCAGATCCAACCACAGAGACATTCCTGCATAAAAGCCAGGGCTCGGAAAATTGGAAGGAGGAACTCCAGGGAGGAAGGAGGATGAGAGCAAAAGTGCATAGGGCTATGAGGCCCTACAGGGCCAGCTCAGAGGGGCAGTGAGAGGACAGTCTGGCTCATGTCAGGGAGAAAGAGAAGGGAGGATTGTATAAGTAAGGGCTTGAATACTTGATAAAAGAGTCTGAGTAAACCAAGGGTGCCAGGAATGGTCAGGGAATATCAGGAGCACTAGGATGAGTGGGGATTTTGTTTTGTTTTTAAATTAAGCTTTTTAAAATTGAAGTATAACATACATAGAAAAGGGCACAGGGAAGCAGATGTGGCTCAAGTGATTGGGCTTCCATCTACCATATGGGAGAACCCAGGTTCGATCCCCAGGGCCTCCTGGTAAAAGGCATGCAGGCGAGCCAGGCCTGTGCAACAAGATGACTCAACAAGAGAGACACAGGGGAGAGTCAAGGCGGAACGTGCCAGAAACCAGGAACTGAGGTGGCACAAGTGACAGGGTGCCTCTCTCCCACATCGGAGGTCCCTAGGATTGAATCCCAGCGAAGCTGGAGGAGAAGGATGAGAAGAGAAGGCAAGAAACAGACACAGAAGATCACCCTGTGAATGGACACAGACAGCAAGTGGGGGGGGTGGGGAAAAAAAGGGGGGGGGCAGATTATAAGTGATCAGCTGAATACATCGTCACAAAACCAAACATCCCCTGTAACAAGTATTCTCATTAAGAAACAGGACATTGGCAGCATCTCGGAAGCCCCCTCACCACTTTCCCGGACCCCAAATCACTCCTTTCCCCCCAAAGGCAACCCCTATTCTGACCTCTAACACCATGGAACATTTTGCCCCTTCTGGAACATAAATGGAACCATGAAGTACATGCTCTCGTGTATCTGCAAGTAGAGTTTTTCATAAGATACTGTGTAGTGGAAGGCAGCGCTGGGGGCACTGCTGATTGGGTTTCCAGCTGGGTTGATGGCCACCCAGTACCTGATCAGGGAACGTCTGTTTGGCAGCATCCTAATGTTTTCCGAGCAGGAATATTTGACCATATCTGAGCCACGATGAGGAAATGGACTTAGGATGGTAGTTTTCCATGTTAGTGTCAGAAGTCGTCCCCCCCCCCCCCCCCAAAAAAAAAAAAAGGTTATTAGAACCAGAGTCAGTGGGTGGACTAGGCAGAAGCGGGCCCTGGAGCCAGAGGTGGGGGCACGCATCCAGGATCCCCTGGGTGCTGACTCGGCTTCACCCAGGATCCCCAGAAGGCTGACGCCGGCTAAAGGACAAGGTAGGGCTTGGAGATCTGTGGCAATTTTGTATCAAGAGTGTAAACTTTTTGTGTGAGTTTGTCCGGTTGCTGACGTGAGCGTAAAAGACAAAATGAGAGCTTTCCCAAACTAGCGGCCCTACCGGTGAGGACAGTACCGTGGCGCTTTGGGGGCCAAGAGAAGCTGCGGGAGCAAGGCTGCGTGTGCCCCGGCTCTGGCAGGCCTCCTCGCCTTGGTGTGCTGGATGCAGCTGGCTCCGGCTTGGGGAGGCCACGTTTGCACATCTTTTCCTAAGGCCATGTTCAGTGACCTGACGGTGGCAGCTTGAAACTGGCCAAGCCAGGATCTTGGCCTCATCGCACACGTGCACATATGCGGGCCTTCCCACGAGCAATAGCTACACCCTGTGCTCTCGGCAAATCTGCTTGGTTTCACAATCAGAATTTCAAAAGAGTAAATGAAGCAAAAGCAAGCTTTAGTCTCAAAAAAAAAAAAAAAAAAGTGCAATTTATAATTTCTCTCAGACAGTTCCTCTGACAACTACAAGCACTTGTGCAAAACATTTCACCAGTTAAGGAAATTTAGCATTTGCTGCTTCGTATAGTTCTTTTCTATTTCTTATTATGGACTACATACAAACAAGGTCAAACATTTACCACTAGTGAGATAGTATATGTGCCATCGGAAATTTCCATTAAGGGAAAGCAACCACGGTAGGATTCAAATGAGATAGGCAAAATTTGTCAAATTCCATGAGTTCAAAACTCTTTGCTCTAAAAGTATGAAGAGTGGGAAACGGATGTGGCTCAAGAGGCTCGGCGTCCATCTACCATACGGAGAGACCGGGGTTCGATCCCCGGTACCTCCCGGTAAAAAAATAAATAAATAAATAAAAGTATGAAGAGTCACTTTAGTAGCATTAGTTTTTTCTGCACCTACTTTTCAAAATGTGAGGTCCGTGGCACCTATACCCATGAAATATTGAGAAATACAGGTTATAATCTTGAAAATTCTCTTGTATCACAGTGGCATCAATGACTCAAAGAAAATTATCAAGTTTGGTCCCTAGTACAATAATTTCAAGACTGAGAACAGGGTGATTCTTGGAGGTCGTGCCCGGAGGGGGCTCAAGGGGGCCCGAGCAGAGCTTCAGGGGTGGGGTGGGGTGGTTTCCTTGACCTGTACCGATTACTCAGGTGCACGCATTGTGTAAAAATTCAAACTGAACATTTATGATTCATACATCAATAAAAGGTTAAAAGGGGAGGGCAAACTAAATAGAAAGATGGATGCATTCTTCAAATGAGATCGATATCTGTATGAATATGCATTTTGTGTTATGATAGTTTTAATTTATCTTTTGCACTAGAATATTTAATGTATGCAGAGCAGGGAAAAAATACACAAGCATTCCGTGGTGGCTGGTCTTCACGAATGGCTGCAGGTGTTTTTTTTGTTTTTGTTTTTGTTTTTTGTTTTTTTTAGGAGGTACTGGGGATGAAACCTGGGACCTCGTACATAGGAAGCAGGCGCTCAACCACTCGAGTTACATCCGCTTCCTGCAGATGATTTTTGATAAGAAGGTTGCTTCTGAAGTTCAGTATTGGGCAAGGTTATTGGCCTCCATTTGAGACAACATGACTATTTCTGATGAGGAGTTTCTAGTATGAATTTGAACTTTTTCTTATTCTTCAATGTTGCATTTTGTTTTTGAAGATAATGTTTATTTTTATCTGATTGAAATACAATTGTTCACACTCTGTTTCCAGGAGAAAAACAACAATCCTTCTTTGCCAAGTTAATGGCAGAACTCTCCTCACACTCCATGAAAACATATATGCACAGCAAATAGATCTATCTAGCTCACTCACCAAAGGTGCTGCATCTCTTTATTATTGCAAAGTATTTTATTAAAGAAAAAAATCTGATCAGTCACCTTAGATAAATAGAGATGAAAATCCAGCTGTTACCACACAACATCGGGGCTGGCCCAACATTTCTGCAACCTCTTTAATGGGCAATTAAAATGTTTCCTTTCCTACATTGCTATTATGAGTATAATTTGGAGTGGTATAAATTGGGCAATGTGTATAGAAGTTTTCAGTGTATGTACCCTTTAATCCAACGGGTCTTGAAACCCTTGGATGAGAGTGGTAGGATGTATCTACAGGATGTGCACTGGTGTATTAACTGTAAGAATAAAAAATTGGAGGCCTAAATGTGCATCACTAGGAAAATGGTGAAATAAATTATGGTTCATCCATACCAGGAAATATACCGGATGTCGTGGGGCCACAGGGAATAGAAAAATCAGGTGGATCAGTGTGTGCTAATGGGACAAACTGTCCATGAGTATGGATGAGCTGTTTTTTTTTTTTTTTAAGTTATAGAATAAATATATATTGTATGATCTCATTTTGATGAAAATGCCTTGAGATGCACGCACACACACACAATTCATATATAAATGAGTTTAGAAAAAGGTATAAAAGAACAGCTACCAAATCATTGGGGATGGGGGTGGGAATGGAGACTAGGTTTAAGAGATGTGGAGGGACTTTACCTTTATCCCTTTTTCTGCATTCTCATGGTTCAACTTAAAAAAAAAAAAAAAAATCAAGCCTGCATTAGTTTTATAATTTAAAAATTATATATGAAATGAAAAAACCTGCTTCCATTCTTTGCTCTGGGTTTATACTATCTCCCATAATTCAGAAATTAGGCACGGGTGCCTGTTCTTTCAAATATGATAACAGACTCTCCCACTTGAAAATCTAATCTTTGATTAAATAATACAGATGGAAGAGAGAGCTGTTTGTGATTTTTTTTTCCTTACCATTTCCACGGGTGAGACATGCCATAAAGAAACCGTTCTCTCCTCAGCTTCATTGTTTATAGAAACATAAGAAGGCTGGTAGACTTTGGTTGGTTCTATCACCAGAACCTAAAATAAAAACATATTTCTGTAACGCATGGAGCTAGAAAACATAGGTCACCCTGTCAGGCGAGGAATTGGGAAGATTCCTGCTCAATCAATGCTCACCGCGGACTGCCTGTGTGCCAACACCACATCCCTGCCCGCACGAGGCTTAGGCTCTAATTGGGCAGACAGAACAACCACCAGATAGGATATGCCACAGAAAGTCTCACAGAGCTCTGAAGAGAACAGTGCAGAATAAAAGTGAGAGTAGCCAAGAAAACCCTGTCCAAGGAGGTGGCAGAGAAGCAAGATGCAGGCTAGTTTTTAATGATAGAAATAAGGAAGCAGACTGGGACGATTCACAGCTTCTCAGTGTCTGTAAAAAACACAAGGGGATGAAAAGTGGGGTGACATTTCATCAGTAAACGTTTTATTTTATTGAGAGAGAGAGAGAGATACAAAGCAAATAAAGCAAGATATCTAGTATGCTGAGACTGGATAGAGATGACATGTGTGTCCCTTTACTTTTTCATACCTCTCAGTAGGTTTTACATATTTCATAATTAAAAGAAGATTTTAAAACTTATTACCTAGGAACAAAATCAGTATAATAATTTCAAACAACTCACTCCTTTATTAAATGCTTAATCAAATTCTTAGAAACAGCATGTTTGCAAAAATCTCCTGCCTTAAATATGACACGCAATTATCTGAAGTTCAGTTTCCAGGCTGCTTAGATATCTTATTTATGAGTCCTTATAAGATAGTCATCAAATTGAAACAAAAAATGATGAAAAGCTAGGTGCAATTTTGCTTTTCAATAAAATTAAAAAAAAATTAATCCATGGCAATGGCAGCAAACCAAAGCTCAATAGGAAAGAGCTTTTGAATTCCAAGTCTTCCCTCTCAGTACTGCATTGTTTTAGAGCAGGAGTTTTCTACCTCTGCACTATTGCTAATTTGGGCTGGATAATTCTTTGTTGTGAGGACTCTCCTGGTCATGGTGGGATGTTTAGCAGCATCCCTGGGCTCTACCCACTAGATGCTGGTGGTCAACACCGCCCCCCCCCCATTATGACAACCAAAAATGTCCCCAGACATTGCCAAACGTACCCTGGGGGGGGGGGGCAAACTCACCCCCAGCTGAGAACTATTTTAGAGGATATAGCCAACTTTTCCCAGTGAGTTGAGCCATCACGTGTTGAATTTACATGAGATTGATGATTATTCTAATATCTTAAATTACTCCAAGGTTTTCTTCCTTTCAGAGTATGCAAGAATTAGATTCTACAAACCCAAAGTTTTTTTTTTTTTTTTTTTTTTATCTTAAAGGAATGGATTTAGCATATCTTACTGGAAATCTGAGTCCATTAGTAACTTCGTTTGTTGCCTCAAAAACGATATCTAACCAGAAGTTAAGGCATTCTTGCCTAGGTGAACGTTCGATAGTCAGTTTCTTGAAGCGCTGAATTAGTAATAAGTTCTGAACTAATGATCGCAGGTACCTGGAAAAATCACAAACACCAGTAAATTCAATTCTTAAAGAAATGGAATTTAATTCTACTCCCTTTAAAAGAACTGTCCCCAAATTATATTACATAACCAGTGCTTCTTATACAATCCCTCGGAGACCACATAATCAATTAAAAGAAATCTAAACAGTAGGCAAAATAAGTCAGTCCAACAAAATTGCACAACACGGCTTTTAACCCACATTGGGCTAAACCTCAATTTTGGTACATAGTGTCCAAAGTGCAGCGCTTGGCAGGCATTTGTTGACTGTTTTAAGAAGCAAGAGCAAGTACCTTGAAATTCAAATCAAAATTTCAAATGCCTTGTTTTTTTCTAACTAAACTTTTTATTTTGAGATCATTGAAGATTCACGTGCAGTTGTAAAAAAAATAATACAGAGATCCCGTGTACCCTTTCTCAGGTGTCCCCTGATGGTACACATCTTGCAAAACTATACTGCAATATCATGATCAGGATATTGACATTGATATGGTCAGGATAAAGAACATTTTCATCACTACAAAGAGCCCTCATGTTGGTAGGCACGTCTACTTCCCTCCCACCTCCACCCCCCTTTCCTTGGCCACTGGCAACCACTAATCTGAAATGCATTGCCTTTTATTTTTAAAAAAAATTAGATCCGACCTGGTCCATTTTCAAGTCATGACGTCTTGAATCTGACCACACCTTTTCTGTCTTCAGACAGCTCTAACATTTTGAAACATAGAGTGGTGGTCTAGTCCTCTCTGGTTCTGAAGAGAGAGGATTCAGCTGCAAGCATCACCGTATTATTTTGCCCTTTGAGGGTCAAGTCTGGAGCTATCCTGGGAAGGTAGACCAGCTAGCTAGACTTTGACTGATCTGCTTGGGTACAAATACTATCAATGAGGCCAGGTGCTGAGGCAACGGGCATGGGCCCAGCCCTGGGATCTCCTCTCCCTGAAGTCAGCTCCATCCAGCCCAGACGCAGGAATGTACCTTAAGATTAGGACTCTGGAGACAGCGGCCACCCCAGGAGGACCAAGGGCCCAGCTGGGCTCTGTGTCCTCTTGTCCTCAGAGAACATTGAAAAAATTGTTATGATTTGGGGGTGAAATTTAAGGTCCTTCAGGCTGGGAAGAAATGGGGTCAAACTAAATCTGACTGAAGAGATTCCTACCCTTGGTAATCCGGACTGGCCCACTTTGCTGGGGAATTACGAGGAGGCAGATAATTAAGAGTAAAACTTTAAAATCATGTAAGTAATCCATATGCATTTTAGAAAAATCACAAAATAGATAAAAACAACAAAAAAAGTAAGATTTAAAGCTTCTTATGAGGTTCCCTCCCTGAGATAACCACTGTCAATATTTCCCTTGTTCATTCACTCAGTACATAAATATCTACTGAGCATCCATCATGAGATTACAGCAATGAATAAGATAACCGCAGCTCTACTTACAGATTAATATCTATTGGGGAAGTCAGATATCGCCCAAGCCTCCCAGACCTTTCCCTATGAGTCACAGACCAAACACATATTTTCAATTAAAATGAGAGCATACAAAACAGTGGTTCCCAAAGCGTGGTCTCCAGACCAGCAGCATCAGCTTGCATTTGTGCATGCAAATTCTTGGGCCCTACTATGACCTAATGAACCAGAAATCCTCAAGAAAGGTCCTGCAATCTGTATTTTTTTTTTTTTAAAGATTTATTTATTTACTTTATCCATTTTAAACCCCCCCTTCCCCATTTGCTGTTTTGTGTCTATTCGCTGGGCAATTCTCTGTATCTGTTTCCTGCCATCTCTTCTCATCCTCCTCCTCCAGTCTTCACCAGGATTCAACCTCCGATGTAGGAGAGAGGTGTTCTGCCACCTGCGCCACCCCGGTTCCTGGTTTTCGGAGCATCTCGTCTTGTCTCTCCCCTGCGTCTCTCTCCTGTTATGTCATCATCTTGCTGCATGGCTCCCGGGGCCTGGCGGCTCACCAGCACACAGAGCCTGGCAGCCCATGCGCCTTCTATATATATATTTTTTATTTTACCGGGAGGTCCCGGGGATCGAACCCAGGTCCCTCCATATGGCAGACGGACGCCCAACCATTTGAGCCACATCCACCCCCTGCAATCTGTATTTTGATCAACACAGGTCACCATGCGGCACCCTAAAGTTTGAGAACCACCGATATAGAAAAATATAGCCTGCAACTGGCTTTTCTTATATAGCTTCTTACAAAACTATGAACACATTTCCAAGTTGCCAAGTACTCTTTCCTGCACATTCTAGTGGCCGCATAATGGGCTAACCTAGGGCTGTTGCTGTGCCACCATTTTCTTGGCTTTACCCTATTACTAGTCTTTTTGGTTAGTTCCACTTTTCAATTGTCTCATGGACATCATTTCCTTGGTGTGCTAATTTTTAGCTTTACTACTACCTGCCTTCTCAGTAATGCATAATACATACACTAGTACCAAAGAGTATTTTGTTCTTGAGGCCCTGGAGGTCCTGAAGCAGTTAATAAGATTGAGAGACTGGGAAGCGGCTGTGGCTCAATCAGTGGGGCTCCCGTTTACCATATGGGAGGCCCCAGGTTCGGTTCCCAGGGCCTCCTGGTGAAGGCAAGCCCGCCCGCACGGCGTGGTTAGCTGACCCAGTGAGCACAAGCAGCAAAGGGGGGATAAATGAATAAATAAATAAATAATGTTTAAAAAAAAGATTGAGAGACTAATTTTAGGATAGAGCATGTAGGGATATATTCTGTGTGTATGCATCTGTCTGTCTGTCTTTTCTTCCCTTAAAAGCAAGTGAGTTCTCAGAGCTGTTATGTCTGCCTTAACTTGGCTTTAATGAAGCTGTCAGAAGGAAAAACACAGCAATTTTGTTATTGTTTAGGGAGATTACACTTTTTTCTGCCTGGGGGAAACATTTCAGAACAAGGTCAGATACTGAGATGGGTGATGACAACGCATAGGCGAGACTTACCAGACTGGAGGTTTCAGTTTGAACAACTTTTCTGCTGCTTGGACCGCCTTCCCCACATCATCGGCCAGCATGCTTACACTGAAGAACTGACCCACATCCCAGTAATTGTTCATTTTCTCCAAGCTCCCTTTCCTTCCCAACAAACTGTTCAGCCGGACACCTTAAGAATTTGAATTTTAGATAAAGTTATGAAAAATCTTTCTAGTTTCTCTCATTATGCAAGCCTTTAGAAGAGGAAAAAGCAGGCCTTTTATTTTGGCTACTGTTTCGGGTGTGCGATCAGAAAGTAGATGATTGTTCCATTTGAAAGAAAATGGATAAGTTATCTGAGCTTATATTTGAACATTTTCAACTAGATGTATTACTTTTTTGTATTTTTAAATATTATTGTGGTAAAAAATGTAACATACATTTGCCATTTTAACCACTTTAATTATAGTTATATTGTATAACTGGCACTACTATTTCCAAAATTTTTCATCACCCCAAATGGAAACCCTGTACCCATAAAGCAACAATTGTCCTCTCTCCCAGCCCCTTGTAACCTCTAATCTACTGTCTCTATGAATTCACCTGTGCTATAAGTGGGATCACACTATATCTGTCCTTTTGTGTCTGACTTATTTCACTCAGCATAATGTTTTCAAGGTTCACCCATGCTATAGCATGTATCAGAATTTCATTCCTTTTTATGGCTAAATAATATTCTACTGTATGGATAGACCACAATTTATGTATCCATTCATCTGTTGATGGACATTTGGGCTGTTTCCACCTCTTGGCTATTGTGAGTAGGAACATTTGTATATACTATCTGTTTGCATTTGTGTATAATATCTGTTTAAGCATATTTTTTCATGCTGAACCTGTGTGATCCAAGCATCAACAACTGCAGTAATAAGTAGATTTACCTATTTTCCTTAGTTCCATGGAAGTTTCAAATTGTTGCCCAGCAACTATCAGCAAAATTGCAAGGTTAATTCCAGAATAAAGAGATGACTGGAGCTCAAACCCTTTGCGGTACCTATATTTACAGAACCACCAAATTCTTATTATATCATTATATTAGAACAAAATAAACAATGTATAAATAATGGTACAAACCAACCTTAATGAAAATTTTTACTACTCTAATTTAATATTTTCCAGCTTTCCCCCCACCCTTACAAACAGCTCCATGTAGCTCTCAGGTTACTCTTTTGAAACAAAATAATAGCAATATAGTAACTTAAACCTGGGAGTTCACAAATTTTTCTTCATAATCTTTATATTTTCATTATAAAAGCCACGATTGTTATGTAAAATAAGGAAACTATTTTAAAGTCTACAAAAGGAATTTAAAATACATTGCAATTCTATCCCTAAAAGATTCCACACATGATCAGTGAAAATGTAAACCAGAGTGTGGTAAGTATCCTAAAACCACCCAAATCCATGTCTAGAAGGACTCATAGAAGACATATAGGGCCAGTAGAGAATGTTGCCTAGAGACTCAAGCTCTGCCGTGAAGATGGATAGAAATGCAATAGCTACGATTTGGGAAGGGAACCCCCGGCATAGGAGGAGAGATGAGAGATTGGGGAGCATCCTAAGAGTTTAGTTGGCTATATATGGAATAGTGGGAATTACACCTAGAAGTGCCTTGAATTTTTATTTAATAGGCAGTGGGGAGCCATGCTAGGTTTTTTGAACTTCAGTAAGAGGAAGCTGTAAATCTGTGAAGGATGGAGTAAGGGAACATCAAGCAGGGAGCCTACTTGGAATACTACCAGGATATTCCTGACAAGGTTTAAAAAAAAATGGCACCATTGGGGGGGGGTGATGGGAAAGGATTGGCAGGGCCTGAGGGAAGACTCACAGAAAGACTGGAGTTGGGAATTGATTGAATGGGGAGACAAGTGAATGGGAAGAATCAAACATTAATGGAAAGTTTAATCTGGGGAGCGGATGTGGCTCAAGCGGTTGAGCACCTGCTTCCCACATGTGAGGCCCTGGGTTTGGTTCCTGGTGCCTCCTAAAAACAAAAAACAAACAACAAGCCAACAAAAAAACCAACTCAGGGGTGCCAATGTGGCTTAGTGGTTGAGCACCGGCTTCCTACATATGAGGTCATGAGTTCAATCCCCAGCCCCAGTACCTAAAAAAGAAAAAAAAAAGTTTAAGTCTAGGAGGCTAAAGAATGATAGTAAGAAAACAGTCATTGGAAGTCATACTTGTGGAGAGGAGAAAATGACTTCAGCCTTCAACAGGTCAAGGCTTAAATACCAGCACCATCTTGAGGTAGAACAGGTTCGTAAGAAGGGGACGATGTGGGGTCACAGCTTAGGGGTGAGATTGGGCTGGAGATCTCCAGCTTTGGGTCCCCAGGTGTGGGAGTGGCTGGGATTACCAGGGAAGACTGTGTGGATGGAGAGGAGAGGCCAGAGGCCAGTGTCTCACATGGCTGGAAGGAGAAGAGACCAGAGGGGAAGCAGTTAGAATTCGACAAGGCTGGGATGGCAACGTTAAGAGCTCTTATGATTGAAGTGGATGACGTGGGCTGTTGGTGCCACCTTCAAAACATGCCCAGATTCTGACGTCTCATCATTTTCCTGACTACCACCCTGGCTTAAGCCACTGCCTGCTCTCCCCTGAATTGCTACAATAGCCTCCTAGCTGCTCCCCGCTTCTGCCTTTGCCTCTGTGGTAGACTTAGTGATTCCAACCATTCCAGTGTGTGCACACCTCTGAGACGTGACTGTACCAGTCCTCCCATCCAGAGATGGAGTCTATTCCTCCGCCCCCTTGAATGTGGGCTAGTCTGGATTTGCATTGACCAATGATGTGTGGCTGAAGTGACATGTGTAAGTGCCTGGGCCTAAGCCTCAAGAAGCCTTGCAGCTTCCACCTTTGCTCCCTTAGAATGCTGCCCACCACATAAGGAAGCCCGTCTCGCTGGATGAAAAGCCACATGGTGGAGAACTCAGGTGCACCATTAACACCACTACTAGTTGCCGAACATGTGCGAGGCCACCTTGGCCTTCCAGCCCTGCTGACCCTCCAGCTGATGGCAGCCTTCGGAGGAAGCCCAGGTGAAACCAGTAGAGGCAGTGCCCAGCCAACCCAGGCAATCCTGAGAAGCAAGAACTCATCGCTGTCTGCAGCCACTAAGTCCTGGGGTTGCTATGCAGTAAGAGATAGCTGATACATCCCTTTCAATTTATTCCCTGCACAACGGGGAGAGTACTCCTATTAAAATGCACATCAGCTATGGACTAGAGTGGACTTGATGATATTCTCTTGCTCACATATGGTGATTCTTGCAATGCAAGAAATTATAACAATGAGGTGGAGCCAGTGGCCACTTGACAGTTTTTGGGTAGGGAGGGGATGAGCAGTTGAAATACAGGGGCTTCTTTGGGAGTTGGAGGTTGTCCTGAGTACTGTTGTGGCAATGGATGTAGGCCATTTTAAATCAGCACACACCACTCAGAACTGAGTGGGAGAGAGTGTGGTCTACAGTGTGAACTGTGGTCTATG
>JAKSZT010023082.1:3450848-3747369 GCA_026826555.1 Tolypeutes matacus
TGGGAGATGTTTGTGTGGGATGTGGTGGGAGGTGTGGGAGGTGGGCAACATGGGAATCCCAGTGGGTTCCGTGTAATATTTTAGGTAATCTAAGCACCTCTTAAAATATATGTATATATATATATATATAAATAACATTTTTGTAAGCAAATACACATATATGCATATATATTTATATATCATTTTGCAAATGTTTGTATGTATTGTGAGAATTTTGATTTTTACCCATAAAAAAAAAAATCAATAATGGAAAGCTATAGAAAATTAAAAATAAATAAATAAATAAATAAATAAAATGCACATCAGGTCTTGTCATTCCTCTGCCCAGAACCCGCCAGTGATGTCCCAGCCCACTCAAGGCAAAAGCTGGAATCCTTTCTGTCATCTACAAGACCCAGTGTGGTCTTCTTCCTTCCAACCTCCTGCCACTCTCGCCCTTGCTCACACCTCACCATCACTGAACATGCTTTTGCTGTTCCCTCTGCCTGGAACTCTCTCTCCACAGGTGTCTGCAGGACTCACGCCCACACTTCCTTCACAGCCTTATTTGCCTTCACTGACCACCCTATTTAAAATTGCAGGCCACCCTTCCCAGGCCTCCTTATCCCTCGCCACCCGCTCACATCCTGTACACTTCACTTTTCTGTTTGTCTAATGTCCTTTACCAGCCACACGAGGTCTGGGAGGGCAGGAATTCATGTCTATTGTGTCTGTGTCATCATCTAGAAAAGTTTCTGGCACACAGTAGGCCCTCAATAAATAGTTGTGGAATACAGGGATGAATAATGAAGGATGAACAGCTCACTGGGAAGATAATGCCTGGATGGTGGTGGAACAAGGTTCTGAAAGAGGTTGTTGGGAAGAAACATGCCGAGCCTCCTTCTTGCCCCCTCCTCCCCTGAACTTGTGAGAAAAGGGTGCCCTCAGAAGAAAACCCTGTTTCTAATGGTTTCCCCTCAGGAAAGGGGATCTGGAAAACCCCAAAGCCCACATGTATTGCTTTTTCCCCCACTTGCTGGCAGAGAGGCAGGCACACACATGAAGGAAAAGACTCGGATCCTTAGCCTACACGAGTCTGTCCCTTGCAAGAGGCACAGGCCGTGGACTAGGGCTGAGGACTTACCATTCAATGGCGCTGTCTCGGCTGGCGTCATCTTTGCAGTCTGAGTCCAAGAAGATGTCCTTGTAGATCCTCCCGCACAGGCAGAACATGTCAGGGGCTGGGTGGTCGCAGCTCTGCAGAACCTGGAGCATGACCTGAAGAGCCTTCTCACGGTCACCCACGTTGTTTCTCCTGAAAGGCACATGTTACGGGATCGTGAGAGTCTGAGTCAAGGGACGGGGTATAGATGCATGCATTCTGCCAGAACTGGGCGGAAGGACGAAGTGCTTTAGCAGGAAAAAAACCATCTAAATTACATTTCCTTTTCATTTTCGAATGTAACAACTGCTTAAGAGCCACACTAGTAAGTCTCCAATCTGACTCCGTCCCTACTTGCTCCTTGTGGGGTAAATGAAGGCAGAATGCCCTTTCCATGAACTCAAGGCCCTAGAACGTGGCCGGGTAGGTCTGGCCAACCACCTGACCCTCACAAGCAGGGAGCTGCCTATAAATGTCCAACATCTGCGCTAATACTCAGGAGGTCTGGTAATTTGCAATTAGTAACACTTGTGCCCCACTGTTGGGCCTTCGCCCTGCTTTGTAACCTTATAAAAGCTAAGGCTGTCTGTTAGGCGGAGTGGAGCATCTCCTGGCCGGCCGCCACCAGGTTATGTGAGTAATAAAGGCATGAACGACACTGGGTTCCGGTGTGGTTTCTCTGGAACATCAAATTATTTGGTCAACCTTCCCGGGCTTGGCCACTTGCGTTACACCTGCTCTCTTTAAATCAGACCTAGACGGTGGGGGAAGGCACATGCAGATCCATTTATTTGGAAGGACAGAAAAAAAATAATTTGGGGGTCTCCTGCAGCTGGATGGGGAGCAAGGAGCTCAGACTCTAAGCCTGAATCAGAAGGATGACAGTTCAACTAAAGGCTCTTTTGGAAAAGGGGCCAGGCCTCCCAATTCAGAAAGCCGAGATGAACTCAGAAGTGTCTCTTGGTATTTCTTTACCTGAAATGCCTTGCCATCCTCCTAGGGGAAAGAACCCGTGTCATTCCTGTGTTCCTATCTCATGTTACATACACCAGAGCAGGAAATTTAGGAATTATTTATATTTTTATAAATCGGTCTTCTCTGCTATTATAGGGTAAAGCTTTCATTTTACAAACAGGAAACTGATTCCTTAGACAATTGTTAAAATGACTCTTGCCAATGAGCAAATCCTAACTTTGTGGATGTGAAATATTAAAAATGTTCCTGTGAAAGTCTGGGAACAAATGCCCATCAGTAGTGAAGATTAGTTGAATAAACCATGGAACATCCACCCATTGAAATATTAAAACCTGTAAAAAGGAACGAGATGATTTTGTTGGGAATGATCTCCAGAAGGTATTAAGAGAAAAAAAGGTACTGAATAATGTGTGCAGAATGCTACCCTTTTATCTAAGAAAAGGGGTTTTTGAATAAATATACATATTTGCTTTCATTTTTTTCAAACCAGAAGGACAAACAAAAAGTAAGAAAAGTGGTTAGCGACAGGTAGAGGGAGGAGACATGGTGAAGGGGACAGGGAGAAAGGTGACACTTCTCAGAATTTGACTTTGAAGCTACCTGAGTGCTTTACATAATTATAAACCAAAGTGAAATAAATAAAAGTGTTCCCTGAAACCACTGTTTGCCATGAGCATATCATCTGAGTCTGTGGCTGGGCCAAAAAATGAAACAAATGAACCTAAGTATCTGGTTGACGTCCTAACCACAAAAGAGACAAACTATTTCATGTGATTTTGAAATGTATCAACATTTGACTGTATTTCCCTAGGAATAATGAAAAACCCGTGTTGTATCCCAATGAGCAGCAGGATTCATCCCAAAAGAAGAAATAGGGAGAGACCCAGTGCAACTGCCCCACAAGAGGGCCTGTTGAGATTTTGAAAAAAGAGGCACTGAACGCCAGCATTTACTAGGGGAACTTACATACAGAGAGCTGCAGCTACCTTGCAACAGCCAGCAAGGCTGGCAAGTTCACTCGAGTATGTCCACAATTACGGCAACTGCCCTACAGGTTATTTATTGCTGTATATATGGGACAAAGGCGGCTGAATGCCACAGGCTTGCATGCAGGTTTTGGGAAAACATCTGGTTATGTGCTCTTTTCTCAAAACAAGATGTGCTGCGGGTGGGCAGCATTTAAAGTTACAGCAGTCAATGCTCGGTGTGCTTCCAGGGAATTATGGGGAAGGATGCCAGAGTGGGGGGAGGGGCAGGGGCGAGGTCAAGCCTTGGTCAGGTAGGAGATGCTGTATGTATCATATAAACCCAGCAGCGCTGAGAACCTCCAAGCCCCTGATTATGGTGTCTAAATATCATCTCTCCCTAAATGGAACCAGAGCTCCTTGGAGAAATGGCTGGATTCTAGAAATGTCTAAGGTGATACACTCTAAGGAAAAAATATAAATGCAAAGAAATCTTAAATTCTTCTCAGTAATCACATTGCTAGTGATAATAGTGGTATTGGATTTTGGAAATAAATCTTTAGAGTATAGAACACAACCAATAGTGATGTCAATATCATTTGGACCCAGATTTTTTTGGCATAAAAGAGATATAAACACAAAATCAGTTCTAAAATTGAATTGGAACATCAATATGAACTCATTAAGTGGTTCTTCTTAAATATACATGTATATTTCCTAGCTCTGTCCACTGAAAATGTCTAAAAATTGACCAACGCAGTAGCACTGAGAACCTCCAAACCCTGATTTGGGGTGTCTAAATTCATCTCTTGCTAAAAGGCACTAGGGTTCCTTGGAGAAATGGTTGCCTCTAGAAATGTCTAAGATGATCCTGGAATATCGTATCATACAAAGAAGCAACGCAACTATTAAATTTGCATCAAAAAGATTCAGAAGCCACATGAATCGGTTTTGGGCCAAAGGGGATAATTTGAGCATTGATTGAAATATCAAATATGTTAAAATGATGAGTTCATAATGATTTTTTTTTTTTTTTTTTTAAGAGTTCATAATGATTTGATAAAAACTCACTGGTCACCTTTGAAGCATGCTAGGGAGCCAATGCATTGTATGTAAAAACTGACAAAGGCAAAAATCAGGCATTTATCCTCCTTTTCCTTTACAGACTTGTTTACATCAGGGTAAACAAGTCGTTGATGAGGGGAAATCTCTCTTTATAAAGTACTTGTACTAATAAGTTAGGAAATGATAGAATTCAAATTCCACTAGTTTGCAATCCCTAATGAAATAACAGATGTAGGCAATGACTGTCAATGGTGGCTAGCATCACAAAGAGAAACCAGATGTCAGTACACATCATCGCCTATTTTTTTTTTTTTTTTAACCGGGAGGTCCCAGGGATCGAACCCAGGTCCCTCCATATGGGAGACGGACGCCCAACCAGTTGAGCCACATCCGACCCCCATCATCGCCTATTGAGTATTCTTTCCCTCCAAAATCAAACCACAATCTGAAATAAGCCTCCAGGTCTAACTACCAACTTACAGAGGGACTAAGGGGACACAGGAACTTGTTAAACCACACCACAGGACTATGATCAGCAACATCCTGACCGCTGAAAATTTTACAGAACAAATGCTTCTTTTTTTTTTTTTTTTTAGAATAATGTTTTTTGTTTTTTTTAAAGATTTTATTTATTTATTCATTTATCCCCCCCTTGCTGCTTGTGCTCGCTGGGTCAGCTAACCACGCCGTGTGGGCGGGCTTGCCTTCACCAGGAGGCCCCGGGAACCGAACCCGGGGCCTCCCATATGGTAAACGGGAGCCCCACTGATTGAGCCACAGCCGCTTCCCAAGGACAAATGCTTCTTCAACAGACAATTGATATGGGAAAGAAAAAGAGAAAAAAGGGGCGGGGGGGGGGAATCTATCTACTAAAAAAGACGAGTTGTATCAACCAAAGACAATGCGTAGACCTTGTCTTGATCGTGATTCAAAAAACCAACCACAAAAAAATTCATGACTGGGCGGTCCCGGGTTTGGTTCCCAGTGCCTCCCAAAAAAAGAAAAACAGCAAACAAAACAAACGGAAAAAAAAAAAAAAAAAAACCACCCAGGGAAGCCGATGTGGCTCAGTGGTTGAGTGCCAGCTTCCCACACATGAGGTCCCTGGTTCAATCCCGGGCCCCCAGTACCTGAAAAAAAAAAAAAAAAAAAAAAAATTCATCAGTAGGAGCCGGTGTAGCTCAATGGTTGAGCGACAGCTTCCCACATACGAGGTACTGGTTTCAATCCTCTGCCCCAGTACCTCCAAAAAATAAAAAAACAAATTCATGAGGCAATTGGGAAAATTTGAACACTGATATTTGGGAATTATTGTTCATTTTAAGGTATGGTAACATAATTGTGATTATGATTTTAAAAGTGTTAAGTTTTAGACACATACTGAAATATCTATGGATAAAATGATAGGTCTTTGCTTCAAAATAAATCCAGTGTTGGCATGGGATGGAGTGGGTGGGGGTACAGGGGAAACAAAACTGGTCACGTGATGAGAATTATTGGATAAGGATAAGGGGTACATTGGGGTTCTTTTTACTAATCCCTACTTTTGAATAGCGTGAAATTTTCCATAATAAAAAAAAAAAAGCAAAAGGTACTCATCTTGACTCAACAATTCCACTTCTAGAATCTATCATATAGAAATATTTTGTTATTGGTTGAATTGTGTCCTCAAAAGAGATATGTTGAAGCCCTAACCCCCAGTCCCTTCAAATATGACCTTATTTGGAAACAGGGTTGCTGCAGATGTCATTAGTGAAGAGGAGGTCATACGGAGGGGGTGGGCCCTAGTGCAATAGGATTGACGCTTTTATAAGAAGAGAAGAGATACAGAGACAGACACACACAGAGGGAAGACGGCCCTATGAAGACAGAGGCAGAGAGTGGAGTGATGCTGCCACAAGGAAAGGAACGCCGGGGGCCACCAGAAACTGGAAGCAGTAAGGAACGATTCTTCCCGGGAGCACCTGCAGATGAGCACGACCCAGCCAACACCTTGATTTCAGATCCCTTCCGCAGCTGTGAGAGAATAAGTTTCTATTGCTTCAGGCCACCCAGCTACTAGTAATTTGTTACAGAAGCCACTAGAATCTAATACATGCTTATATACATACCCAAAAAATTTTTGAACAAAGACATTACAGCATTACTTTTAATAGTGAAAAATTGAAGATGACCCAAATGTCCATTAACAGAAGAATGGCGAAATATATTTTGTAACACCCAAACTTTGGGAAACCAAAGCTTGCAACTTAAGAAGAAGCAACACTTAAGAGGAAGCAAATCTGTACATACTTGTACAGAATGTTTATGACATTTCATGGGGAAAAATTACTAAGCCAAATGTATAGCACGATCCCATTCTTTGAAAAAAATACTATTTACATATGCTTACGTGCATAGACAAAAGTCTGGAAGGATACATATTAAATTGTTCCAGAAACCATTGCTGGGATTGATATAAATGATCCTACATATATTTTCACTAATAACCATTCTAATGAACGAATAAAGGGTTTATCCTTTTAAATTCTTGCAAATTCTACAATAGACTGTTACGTGTTCTTTCCTGAGAAAGGATACCTCAAAAAACGATTGCATCATCTAAGAAGACAGATTAGTACCTAAAACAGCCTTTTTCAACCAGGGTTCTGCAAAAGAATTAAGCCCCACAAAAATTATTTGATTATTTAAGTGACTATTTCTTATTTATCCCAAAGATGGTCACTTAGCTAGCCCCATTCTGCATGTGTAAGAGAGACATAAACTCATTTCACACAATGGATGCCTTAGAGTATGAGGGCTTAATTCTCCTGTGGAACCCTGATTGAGAAGGTCTAATCTAGAAATTGGCATCCCTCTAGAAGCATGCAATAAATTAAGCCTATTTTTCAACTCTGGCTCTTTCCATTTTCTACCTTGCTCCTGCCCTAATACACTTGATCTTTCCTCTTTGTCTTATAGAATCCAGTTCAAGTAGCCTGCCAACCAGCTCTCTTGAACGACCCATCCATGATGTTCTTTAATTTTGAAGAGCCAATCAATAGATGCTAACCCAACTCAACCTCACTAAAGCATTTTAAATAATTTCTAGAGTCTGTGGCAAGAAAATGAAAAAGGTTAAAACTTTAAAGAGGTACAAAATTTCTACATCTGTTATGAGCCAACTTTTTTTTTTTTACTTAAACAATGGGAATTTATTGGCTTACAGTTTTTTTTTTTTAAATAATTTTTATTTTTAAAGAAGCTTTAGATTACATAAATGTTACATAAAAAATATAAGGGGGAAGCGGCTGTGGCTCAATCAGTGGGGCTCCCGTTTACCATGGTGAGGGCAGGCCCGCCCGCACGGCGGGGCTACCTGAGAGGGCAGGCCCGCCCGCACGGCGTGGTTGGCTGACCCAGCGAGCGCGGGCAGCGGGGGAGGGGGGGGGATAAATGAATAAATAAATAAAATCTTAAAAAAAAATATATATATATATATAAGGGATTCCCATATGCTGTACTCTCCCCCCCGCCCACACTTTCTCACATTAACATCCTTCATTACTGTGGTACATTTGTTACAACTGAGTAACACATATTGAAGCATTGCCACTAACCATGGACTATAGTTTACATTATAGTTTACACTTTGTCCCGCACAATTTTGTAAGTTATGACAATATATACAATGGCCTGTATCCATCACTGCAATGTCATGCACGACAAATCCAATGTCCCGAAAATGTCCCCATATTACACCTATTCTTCCCTCTCCCATCCCTCAGAACCTCTGGTGGCCACTGCCTTTACATCACTGATAAGAGTTCTTCCATTGCTAGAATAATAATCAGTCTATAGTAGAATAATAATCAGTCTACTTTAGTCCATTGTTCATTCCCCAATCTTGAGGATTTTGGGATGGTGATGCCCACTCTGCTTCTAATTGAGAGGGGGCTTAGATCCCATGAGGCAGATGGATGGAGCTATCTTGCTTGCAGTGGCAGTTACTCTCTGTTCCTCGGGATGGGTGTTGTCCATCATTATCTCCTTGTTAGTTGTCCTGGGTGAGTCCAATGTACGGCAGAGTAGGTATTGCAACTCTGCTGAGATTCAGGGCTCAACTGGCACATGGACGGACCAAAGATTTAAGTCTCTGAGACATATATTTATCACGTATAGTGCTAATTATGGGTTCAAAATAAAGGGGCAGAAGAGCCATGTGTAGGGAAACTATAAATGAGTCTAACTCTGTTACACTGGGAGCATAAATTCCAAAGTAAGGTCCATTGACAGAGTGCCAAATTCCTGAGCTGTCTGCCCAACTTATCGTTTCTGGATATCTCTAGAGCCCTCAGGAGCCCCGCTATTTGAGGCAGTTTACTGGGGCACTCAATGAGATCCTACTGAGACGTGCATAAGCGTAACCTGTGGAGTGACCTCCCAACTCACTTTGAAATCTCTTAGCAGTAAAAACTCATTTGAGCCATCTTTTGAGATGTGAAATATTCAGGATTCTGAAAAGAATGTACTAACCTCTCTTCAATGCTTAATCACTGATTTGAGTTCAGGTTTGTTGTTGTTGCTTGGTCTAGTTACATCTAGAGTTCCCTTGAATTTTTTCATTCATTTGAAACACTCTTGTGACTCAAAAACAAAAGGTCTTTTGGGCATAGCCCAAATAAAAACTAAAAGATTTGCTAAAATGAAAAGCAAAGAGAGATTTTTCAGCTTAAAAGCCACTTTAAGACAGGTGCCAACTAGCTAATCCCTTCAGAGTTAATCATCATTTTACAGATCCATTGATAAAAACTCTTGTGTTTAATCAGTCAGCAACATCTGTTTCTGGCACTGAGGCCATTTCACAATAAAGAGAAGAAAATGGTTCACAACCTTTACCTGGGGAGCTTTTAAAATCTTGGGGTCCACACTGTACCCCAGACAAATTCCATCAGAATCTCTGAAGATGGGACCCAGACATGAGTGTTTCTTACTCTGGACATTTCTGATTCAGTGGTCTGGGTTACTGCTAAATCTACTGATTAATTCTCAACCCTTCTCTCCTTTGACCTACCAGCAGCATTTGACAGTTGAGTGCTCTTACCTCCTCGGACCACCTTCATTTGGCTTGCAGGATACACCTTCCTGATTTTCCTCCTACCTTAGTTGAACTTTCTGGTTCCTACTCATCTCCCTGACCTTTTAAGGCTGGAGTGTCCATAGGCACAGCCCTTGGACCTTTCTTCTTTCTCTTTAACTACACTAGATTGTGTGGTGATATCATGCAGTGTTGTGATTTTTAAAAAACCGTCTCTATTCTGATGAGTCCCAAATTTCTATCTCCAGCTCAGACCCCTCCCCTTTAATCCAGATTCATATATCCACTGCCTTCTCGGCATCTTCCTTGGATGCCTAATATCTCCAACTTAACATGTCCTAAATAAAACACTTCCTCTTCCCATCAAACCTATTCTCCTCACAATTTGCTCTATCTTATTCAATGGCCAGTCTATCCTTCCTATTATCCAGGCCTAAAACTGTGTAGTATTGCTTAATTCCACTAACACCCCTTTTCCAATCACCAAATTTTTTTGGCTTTCATTTCAAAATACATCCCCAATTGGTCCATTCCTCATCACTTACAGTCTAAGCCACCATCGTTTCCCGCTTCCACCCTCACCCCTCTCTGGTCTATTCTCAACAGAGAGTGATCCTGCTAAGCCATAAGTCAGATCATGTCACTCCTCTACTCAAAACCTTCCAGTGCTTCCCATCTCCAAGCAAAAGCCAATTTTCTTACAATGGCCTACAGGGCTCTACAAGATCTGGCTCCCAGTTATTTCTCCAGCCTCACCTCCTACTATCCACATCCCATTACCTACCTACTCTGCTCCAGCTCCCCAAGTCTCCTGCTGTTCCAAGCATAGCAGCCACCTCCCTACCTCAAAACCTTTGCACTCGCTGATCCCTCCACTTGGAATGCTCTTCCTCCATATATTCACATGGTTTCTGCCCTCACCTCTTTCAGATCTTTTTAATTTGGATTAAAAATTAAAATTGCAGTCTCCCTCCTCTCATTGGCCTTCCCTACCACCCTACCCTGTTTAATTAAATTTTACTTATTTTGTTTATTGTCTCTCTTGTTGTGGGTTGAATTGCATCCTCCAAAAAGATATGTTCAAGTTCTAATCCATGGTACTTGTAAGTATAACCTTATTTGGAAATAGAGTCTTTGCAGATGTCATCAAATTGAGTTCATACTGGATTAGGGTGGGTCCTAATCCAATAACTGGTGTCCTTATAAGAGGAGGGAAATTTGGACACAGAAACACATAGCAAAATGCCATGTGACGATGAAGGCAGAGATTGGAGTGACACATCTACAAGCCAAGGAAGCCAAGGGTCACCAGCTAGGAAGAGGCAAGGAAGGATCCTCCCCTAGAGAGAAAGCATGACCCTCCCAACACCTTAATTTTGGACTTCTGGCCTCCAGAACTGAGAGAGAACAAATTTCTGATATTGTAAGCCATCCAGTTGGTGGTAATTTGTTGTGGTAGCCTTAGGAAAGTAATACACTCCCATTTTAGAATGTAAGCTCCAAGAAGGAGGGATTTTTGTCTGTTTTGTTTACTGCTGTGCCCCAGTGCTGAGAACTGGATCTGGCACACAGCATATACTCAATGAATGTCTGTTAAATGAATGATGAAGCAGGACTATATGCACTGACATGGAAGCTCTCCAAGCATTGATTGCTACATGAACAAAGAAAATAACAGAATACTCCTTATATGGTCCTATATTTTGAAAACCCTGCAATACTGCATGCTTTATCAGTATGCAAATGCATGGAATATTGTCTAAAAAGATGTACACCAAATGGACAAGGTTACTTCTGGAATATGAGTGACATCCGAGATTAGAGTTGAGAAGGACAGCTTCTTTAAATGTATTTAAAATTTTTTTTCACAATAAGAATCTATGATCCTATTAATGTATCATTTATGCAATAAAATACACAGAATAAAAAGAGAATGATGGGATAGAACTCTCATAGAGCTAGATTATGGGTATTTTCCAACCATTTACCAACCATTTGGTGATTGTCTTACCCTTTCCGTGCCTCAGTTCTTCATGTGAAAAAATATATTACTGTGAGCTACAGGTCTGCCAGAGCATTGATGAACAAAAGGTCTGATTAGACCAGTGTCCTTTCTAGAAAAAACTTTTCCTTGAGCCACCTGTCAAAAACCTTAGAAGAATCTACTGTTTCCATTTAGGATGTAGAAGAAGGTGAAAGACATTCATTGCTGTGGTAACAATAAAAACCCAGACAATATAAAAATCATACTGAATAGTAGGAAAGAATCCTTGATTAACTGAATTCCAGAGAAAAATGAGCCTTTCAGAGGTGAGCAGGCAGCAGTGACAGCTTTCATATTTAAGTGCCTGGTTAGGTACTGATGAAAGGAAGAGCAGGCCTTTGATAGACAAATTTTGTAAGGACAAGGAGAAAATCAGCCAAGCTTTAGACACCAACATGGAATCTGGAAGCAACCCAAGCAAAAATAAATTGCTTGATTCAACAATTTCCCCCATACCCACCCCCTGAATTTTGCCAAGAAAGCCACAGTGAAGGAGAGGGTTGAAAACAGAAATGTATCAAGGCACTTGGATTCTGAGGCCCTGCTAAAACTGAATACAAAGCAGCAGCCCAAACTCTACCCACTCAAAAGCAGCAGAGGCATAGGTGGTTGGGGGCTGAGCTAATCACAGTGAACTTAATCTAATTAAAAGTAGGGCCTTATCCCAACCCAGCTGCTCTCTAGGAAAAATATGAAAAAGCCAAACATGCTGATTGCTAGACCTTGGAAAGGGCTCAGATGCTCAGGGAGATAAAACAAAATTAAACTTCAGTTCCCACTGTTCTTTTAGATAAAATGTTCAGAATACAATAAAATTATGAGACACACAAAGAAGCAGGAAAATGGGACCCATAATCAAGATAAAACATAACCAATAGAAGCAGACCCAGAGATGATTCTGTTATGAAAATTAGCAGACAAGAACTTTAAAACTATCATATTGTTTCTATAATGTGTGTGTGAAGAGATAAGACATTTCATGAGAGAAATGGAAACTAAAAAAGAAATAAATGGAAGTCCTAGAACTGAAAAGTTCAAAAATACAAAAGAAAGTCATTGGGCATAACATCAGATTGGACACTACAAAAGAAAGGATCATGACCAGGAATTCAGGTCAACAGGAATTATCCAAACTGGGGCAGGGTATTGGGGGGAAGTGAATGGGAAGGGGCAACTTTTGGGGGGTAAAATATTCTAGATCAGGGGTTCTTAATCTTTTTTGTTCCATCGACTCCCTTGCCAGTCAGGTGAAAACCTTACCACACTATACTGTGTATTGTGTGTGTGTGTGTGTGTGTTTTAATAAATATATCACACCCACATCAACACATCCCCACAAGAATGTTTTGTTTTTTTTTTTATTTCAATTCAAGCTCAAAGACCCCTCATTAAGAAACCCTGTTCTAGATCTTGATTGTGGTGGTAGTTACACGTGCATATTTATTTGTCCAAACTCATCAAATTGTGCACTTAAAATGGTTACATTTGATTGTATGTAAGTTATACCTTAATAAAGCTTACAAAAAAATACATAGAAACTGAGAAATGTTACTGAAAGTTAAGTGTCCTGCTGGGCCAATCGTTGGTCTGTTTACTCTCAGATACATTCATTGTCTTTCTCCTGCTCTGCTTTGTATCACAGGGGAGCTGACTCCTACAGGCTGTTTCCCAGGCTCCCAGGTCAGCTCATGGCCAGCTGTGAGTAGCCAGTGGGAGGCACTGGTATAAGACTAACTGGAGGATGAGAAGAAGGAAGAAACCAGAGTACTTTATCCCTCTTTTTGTGTTTTGGGTGGTGGCTCCAGTAATAGCTACATCTCTTTTGTAGATGTAGCTCCCACCAGGCTGGCTCACAATAGTTCCAGATTCTTCCAGGAGATCCTGGCTCTGGGGTTCTGATAACATCACCTCTTCTCTGTGCCCCTCTAACCAAGGAGCATGAGCAGCTTCCTGCTGATGCTAATTTCTGGGCTGCCTCACAATCTCCTGCTTGGCTTTTCAGCTCTTCTTCCATCAACTGTGTAACCAAGTTCCTGTATTAAATTTCCTCTATTTTGAACACAGAGTGAGTTCTTGTTTCCTGACTGGAGCCTGACAGATACACACCTGCCACAAGAAAGCAGGTCCTACACTGGCCAGATGCCTCATATTTATATAAGGAGATAGGGACAATTAGAGTTAACTCATGTTTTAGTGTGAACAATGCCCAGAGCCAAAGAAAACACACAAACCAGAATGGTTGATCTCCTGCTCCAAAAATACGATAGAGCCATGACTAAAGCATCCCAACCTTGCTCCCATCGTTTCAAACTTTCGCAGGCTCCTGGGAAAATTCAAGGTGCTATTTTCAGTAATAATAAAGCACTATCTGTGAAGACTGGGCTCTACAATGGGCTAGCAGGCCCCGGTAAGGAGCTGGGCTTTTTGCAGGCTGGCTTTCCCATTCTCACAAAGGCAGCAAGAGCTGAAAGTGTGTTCCTGCCTGAACACTTGGTCCTGCTTTGTGATATATCCCTAGGGATCTCCACACTGATGGATTCCATTAAATTCTGCTCCTTCTCTGAAAGTTGTAGCAGAGACTAGGACATGTTCATCAAGCCTCCTGCCCTACCCCCCACTCCCCTCCCCACCCTGCCCCAGGAACTCAACCAGACCATATTTCCCAGCTTCTCCTGCAGTTAGGTTGGACTGTGAGACTGGGTTTTGGCCAGTGAAACGTGCAAAGTAATGAATATCACACTTCCTGACCAGGCCCATACAAACCTCCCTGGTATAGCCCCAAAGTGGAAACAACCCACGTGTCAATCCACTGATGAATGAATAAACAAAATGTGGTAGATCCATACAATGGAATATTATTTGGCAATAAAAAGGGATCATGAGAGAGACTTCCAGGGAAGATGGCGAACTAGGGAGCTCCAGGCCTCAGTCCTTCCACCAAAACAACTATTAAACAGGCAGGAATTGTCTGAAACAACTATTTTGAAACTCCAGAGGCCAGAAGAACACTGGACAGCAGTCAGGGAAGAGTGGGAGGAAGAGGCTGATAAACTACGGTAAAGAACCGTAAATTGCTCTTTCCATGTGGCCCACTCCCCATCCTTGTGGCAGGCTACAATAGGGTACAGGCCCCTGGCTAGAGGCCGGTAACAGAAAGGGATGTGAAAATCCTCTTCCCCACGAAAGGATTGCTGGATCTTGGCTCTGAGGGCAGCTATTGTTTCAACCCACCCCAGACAAAGGCAGTGGCAGCCATTGTTTCACCTCTCCCAGGACAGGGGTGGAGGAGGTGGGGATTTAAAGATGGGGGCTTCCTCAGGGTTTCAGGGGAAAGTTAGCTGAAGGGGTGCATCTTCTGGAAAGGCCATGAAAGCTCAGCTTTGGGGAGCTGTCAGAGAAGTTTTGGCGCCCTTTCTGACTCCCTCCACAGGACACTTTGGAGCTGGTTTGCACCCTCTTTATGGGTCCCTGGCCGGGTTTTGGCTGGGAAAGACCAAATTGGAAAGTCCTCCCCTTGCGTGACCCTCCTCCCAGAATTTTCCCTCCAGGCAAAAGCAGGGCGAGACAATGAAAGGAGTGTAAAAAAACTATAGAGGTGGACAGTCTGGGACAAAGGCCTGCCAGCTTCAGATTTGTGGGAGAGGGAGGTCTGTCCCCTGGGAAACAGAGGAGACAACCAAACTCCTGTAAACAGGGGAACTCCAAAACCACTAGCAAGCAAAAGCCCAGGACAGGACAGAGGCCCAGGAGGACAGGGAAAACCCTGCACAGTGCATTCGCCTTGGGTAGACCTTCCTGATAGGAGTGCTGAAGCTCAAGAAAATCTGTCTTATCACCAGATGGTTACAAAACCAAGAAACAGACATCCTAGGGAATAAATCCCAGAGTTAACATTTCAAAATATTAAAATGTACAGTGTGCAAAAAAAGAGTACAAGACAAATAAAGAACCAGGAAATGATGGCCCATCCAAAGGAAGAGGATAAAAATACAGAAAACACTAACAGAGAAGACATCTACCCTCTAAGTTTCATACTTTACTCCACATGGCTTTCCAGATACTAACTGCTTCCTAAAAGCCTTCCCTAAATACCCAAGGAAGAGTTGCCCTCCTCACACACCCACGTGCACAGGAGAATGAGCAAAGGGATGGATAGTTCCTCTACTTTCCCAAGTCCTTTTCTCGGCACTCCTGCAGTCTGGGTAATAATCCCCTACAGGCGGAAGAGAAATAATAGCCCAAGGAGCTGGCTGCTGGTCAGAACTTCCTGTCATCTGACTTGCTAGGCAACTATTCCTAAAACTGCAAAAAACATGGCATGGTTTTAAAAATATTAGTCTAACATCACCATGGAACCTACTCTAACATGTTGCTAGAAGAGCGGGTTAATTCTTTTTTTTTTTTTTTTTTTTACCGGGAAGTCCCGGGGATCGAACCCGGGTCCCTCCATATGGGAGACGGATGCCCAACCAGTTGAGCCACATCCGACCCCCTGAGTTAATTCTTAATAAAACTTTTCTCATCTCGTACTAGTCCTCTGGTGGTTAGCGGTTGATGCTTCCTTTGGATCCATGGCAGAGCCAAGAGTCTCCATCCTTTCTGAAAGGGCCAGGATCAGGGGGCAGTTTACTCTCTGCAGCGGCCATGAGGAGAAACCCAGTCTACCTGTGCATCAGCCAGAGATACGCCACGAAAAGCTTTCTACCTGCTCCGAACTACATTCATCGGCCACTCAATCACGCATTTAGAGAAATGAAAAATACTTCTGCATAGAGAAATATAATCTCTCAGCAAATAAAAATCTAACAGAGTATTCAGGCAACTACAGCAATACCTCTTGAGAAAGAGCTCAGAAAAGTATAACAACTTTCTGATTGTTCCTGGTATCTTTGGCAGAGAAGAAACGGCTAGGAAAAACTAAAATGAAATTCTCCCCATCATTTTGTACAAAACAGAAAGTAGAAAGTCTCAGAAGTTCATCGGAAATTAGTATCTCAAGAAAAACGACGATCAGAAGGCGGCATTTCAGATTTAAGGCACCACCAACTCCGACAGCTCCAGTAGGCATCGCAGATGCTCAATGCCCCACCACTTCCCATTGGCACTCACCTGTGTCTATGAGCCTGATGGGTTCCTACTGCACCCATGGGTTCTCCCCGCAAGCATGCTCAGCTTGCAGAACAGTCCTGAACACTAATGGCGGGGAACTGGTGGATAGGGCCCCAGCTTCCTAATCCCCTGGGTAGGGCAACTCAGAGGCATGTTCCCCAATAGCATCGAGCCTCAGTTTCCCACAGCAGTAATCTGCTCATTAACATACACTATATTGCCATTCTTTTTCCTGTCTCACTTCTCCACTCCCATTCTGCAACTTCTTAGATCAGCCCCCTCCTCCCCCCCCACAATTAACTACTTGCACCCAAATTCTCATCTCAGGGGCTGCTTCTGGGGGAACTCAAATTCTGACCCTAGGAATATATAGAAAGTTCTTAAGAAAGATTAGTGATTAAAAAAAAAAAACTTGGAGTTGCTTCTAAATTAATTAGCTAACCAAAAACAAAACAAAACAAAAACCTAGACTAAGATTAACTGGGGCAGTAGGCAGAAAATTTGAGGAAAATTTGGCATTTGGTGGGGAAATAATTGCAAGTATGACTTTTAGTTCATTTAATCTGTGTTCTCCAGACAAAAACTTTTATTGTTTAAGCAAAACCTGCTTTAATACCATATGCTTCTCAAAAGCAAACGGAGAAAGTACATAGAGTAGGTTTTACTCTTCCTGGAACAGTGAGATAATTGAATTTATACCCCCAAATAGGACTCAGATTGTTAATATGATGAAGGATTATAAAGGCAAAGCCTCAAGAAATCTATCTGGGGAGTGGAAGTGGCTCAAGAGGTTGAGCTCATGCTTTCCACATGGGAGGTCCCAGGTTTGGTCCCCAGTGCCTCCTAGAAACAAGGACAAACAACAAGCAAACCAACCAACCAACTCAGGGGAGCCAATGTGGCTCAGTGGTTGAGTGCTGGCTTCCCACATACGAGGTCCTGGTACCTCAAAAAAGAAAGAGAAATCTGTCTATAACTATTTAGCTAATAAGATGATGCTTTAAGTTACAGACTCATCTTCAAGGTCATCTGGTTCAATTTTTTTTTTTTTTAAAAGAACTATAGGGCCCAGAAAAGTACGGTGATCTGCTTAGAGTCACACAGAGTGGCAGAGTTGGAACCTGGCTCATGTTAGTCCCTTCATTATAAAACCTTCAGTAACTCCTTAGGGCCGACAGAACAAAATCCAAATTCCTGAGCCTATCAGCCAGTGCCCTCAGCCACCGGGGCCAACCTCCCTCCTTGACTGGCTCTTTTCCTCCATCCCCCTAAATGACCCCCAGACTGCTCATCATGGCCAGAGACCACCTTACCATCCAGTCTCGTCAAACGTCAACCCTCAAGTACCCGGGAGGGAGGTGGCAGACGGTCTTGCAATTTGGCGCTTTGAGTACAAGCAAAGGCATCCTATGGGCCTCTCTCCCTACTTCTCTTTGTTATCTTTGATATTCTCAACTTTGAAGTTGTTAAAAAGGAATAAAACAAAAGAGTTACTGTGGCTAAGAGATTCCAAATGGAGTCGGGAAGTCATTTTGGATGTGACTCCTGGGCAGGTCTCAACCAGCTATCACAGACTGCCAAAGTATGCAAAGCCTCAAACAGTAGCAGCCACAACGTTCCTTAGGACCAAGGACAGCTGGACAGTGGAACAAACCACAAGGTAAAGGACTCAGTTAACTGTATAACCTGAAGGACAACCAGAGGACCCCAAAGAGCCACCAACCACAAGCAACTTGCCTAATCATCATCTTTTCCTTTAAAAAGCCTTGCCTGGAAATTCCAAGACAGGACACGATTTGGGCTGCCACCTGATTCTGTGCTCCCCAAATTGCAGTTCTAAGATCCCCCCAAAAAACGCCTCTGATGCCTTGCAGCTTAGTTTGTTATCTCTCAGTTGACAAAGTCCTGAGAAGTAAAGCAATGTGCCTACAAACACCGACTAGTGAGGAACAGTGCTGGGAGAGAATACAGGCCTTCTAACCCCCAAATCAATACTTTCCCCAGAACACAAACTCTCTTTCTTACAAGTCCTTCCACATGGTTATAAATGTATTCTCTGCTCTGCTTAAATAGAGCTGCAGAACACTACAAAGTATTCATGTAAAGTAAAGCCCAACTATACTGAATCTTAAGTGAAGCATTAGCCTACACTAACTTACTGATAACACATATTTAATTAAAAATAAAATTGCCATCCTTGAATTTGGAAGAGGGTTACAGAAGATTGATTTGGTGTCCCCTCATGTCTCTTTCAAAATTTGTCCAGGGAAATCCGAAAGGCTGTCTCCCTTTTTCTTCGGAGAGATGACCCTATTTCAAGGGTAAAGAATGATGGGGATCAACACATTTCAAGACTCTGAAAGCACCTTGAAGGCATAGGAGGCAGGACCTACAGGAAATTCTCAATAAATGTTTCCCGATTTGAATTGTGGCATTTGTCTTTTGTTAGAAGTCTTGAGGCAGAGGGTGGGAAGGCAGCTTTTCTGTGCTTAGGATCTCCAGGACTTCCTGTTTGGAATTCCAGATTCAAAATTGACTTACAGGGGGTCGGAGGTGGCTCAACTGGTTGGGTGTCCGTCTCCCATATGGAGGGACCCGGGTTCGATCCCTGGGACCTCCCGGTAAAAAAAAAAAAAAAAAAAAAATTGACTTACAAATGCAGGTAACAGGGCTTGTCTATGTGTTGCTCACTCAGAATGGTCAGGATGATACATTCTGGTCAGGATTTTCCTCAGGAATGGTTAATAATTAATGGTTTACTCTGTGTGTCAAAACATGTTACAAATACATTCCCAGTTCTTAAGTCCTCAACCGCTATCCGAAGCTGGTACATGTGAGACAGCAGTGTTACCATGAGTCTCAAATCATTAATAAAAAGACAAACGGTACATTTAAACAAAGTCTCCTGCACCTGACCTTAGTATTATGGGGAAAAAATGCTTTTGGCCAACCGAAAGTATTTTTTCCCCCAAAACATAAGCACGAGAAAAACATATAAACACAAGAAACTGCTTTCCTAAATCAAACATTATTTAATAATAAAAAATATTGTCTATTGCAGGTGCTGTGCAAGCAATTTACATATGCGACATCTTATTTAATCCTCCATCCCAGTTTTCAGATGAGAACAGTCAGGCTTAAGGAATTAATTACCTTGTCAAGATCGTATTGCCGGGAAGTGATAGAACTAGGATTAAACATTCAAAGCATGTGCTCTTCCCACACCCCACAATGCTTCCCTATAAAGCAGTGCTTCTCAACCATGGGCGATCCTGCCCCTCAGAGGCCATCTGGCCATGTCTGAAGACATTTTTCGTTGTCACAGATGGAGGAGTTGGACACTCCTGGCATCTAGTGGGTCGAGGCCAAGGATGCAGCTCAACATCCTGCAAAGCACAGGACACCCGCCCCCGCCCCACACAAAGACTTATCCTGCCCCAAATGTCAATAGTGCCGAGGGTGAAAAGCCCTGCTCTAAAGCAATAAACGTTTGTTTTTTTTACCAAACATACTATTCTTTCTTTCTACAAACATCTATATTCAAATGAAGCCATTCAAAATGTCACCTCAGAGGGTTACACGCATATTCCACCAGTGTTCTCTGGTTAACAGCACTTTTATCAACTTCTTTTTATGACTTTCCTTCAGAGCTTAAGTTAGGTTATCGTAAATATCTTCTGTGGTGGTAAGTTTCTGTATTTTGCTGGTGGTTTTGGTATTTAGAAATGGTCAAAGGGTCTCTCTCAAACTGGGAGAAACAGGGGTGATCACGCTACATAGTAAAAATAACAGCCATAGCCAAGTACATGCTTCCTGCCAAGAGTACTCCAAGTAACACTTACTACACAGTAGATGTCAGCATCCCATTTTACAGATGAGAAAACTAATTAAGTGGCTTGACCAAGGCCATATCCTTAAGTAAAAGAGACAATTCTAACCGAGATCCGTCTTCAAAGCCCCAACTAATGATACTGATTTATCAGTGATGATACCAATACTGATGTATAAGAGGCTCTTAGGGCAATTCCAAAGAAAAACACATCACCTCTCCCTCACTGACACCATAATATTCTGAATAATGACAGCGTTGTCAAAATAAATACAGAAGGCAAGCGGCTGTGGCTCAACCAGTTGGGCGTCCACCTACTGCACAGGAGGTCCCGGGTTTGGGTCCGGGTGCCTCCTAAAGAAGACGAGCTAGATGCCGCACCTGCCGCAATGAGCTAGACACTACACCTGCCCAAACTAGCAGATGCCGCAAGTCAGCAGATGCCACAGCCCGTGGGGAGCGGATGTGGCTCAGGCTATTAGGTACTCGCCTCCCATGTGGGAGGTCCCAGGTTCGATTCCCAGTGCCTCCTGCAGCAGACAAGCAGACACAGTGAGCAAAAACAACAGGCAGACAGACGAGGGAACCATTGGGGGGGATAAAAAAATATATCTATCTATATAGATATATATATAGATAGATAGATATAAATAATAGATAAAAATAAATACAGAAGATTATAGGACAATTTGTTTGAAGAGAACCAGTTCACTTGTGTATATAAATTCAAGTGCGTGTGTGATTAATGCTCCTTAACTTCAGTTATCCCTCATGAGTTCTTTTTTAAGTAGCAACTTTTTCTTTAATGATTAGTACAGATTCCCCCCACCCATGGCTCCCTCATCTGTCTGCTCATCGTCGTCTCCATTTGTCTATTTTTAGAAGGCATCAGGAACCAAACCCGGGACCTCCCATGTGGGAGGTGGGTGCCCAAATGCTTGAGCCACATCTATTCCCAGCTCTCTCCTTCTTTAGCACATGGGCCACCAGTGATAAGTATGCACATGAAAGAGGAGGGACAAAGAAGGAACCAAAGAATGAAATAGAAAAGATAGGTATTGTAGGATCAAGGAAGTCAGTGGGTAAAATGAGATCAGCCTGAAGTGGGAAGTCATTTGGATAAACACTGTTCAAAAGGAAAGCATCTGTTATTGACAAGGCCACTGCTCAAGAACTAAGAATATGGTCTGTTTCTCAGAAAAAAAAAAATGCAACTGGCTTTTTGCTATAAAAAGTACAATTGGTTCTCATTATTTACAGTAGTTATGTTCAATAAAGTTACCACAATCACTGAATTAATGAATACTGAACCACTGCTCATATGGAAAATACGAGGTTAGGTTCCTATGAGCCTCTGGTCACAATATTTTCATCATAATCTTGTTTTATATGCATTTCTGTTTAAAGACACCTTATTTAATATATAATATTGACTCATTACCATTGAACTCATAGCCAACAGCATTCTATCTCTTGTCAGAATGAAGCTTATCTAAGACATGTATTTTCTCTATAAGGCCTTCTTGTGCTTAGGAATACTAGACAGCACTTCAGCACTACACTTGGGAGCCATTTTTAAACAGTGAAATTACCAATTAAAAGCACAAAAGTATGGAAAACATGGCACCATATATATTGCAAAAAGGACACTGGTCTACAGTATTAAGAGATGAAACAAGAAGAAAAACCATCACTTCGTTCAAACTCAGCTGGGAAGTCAGGCAACTCAAAATTTTCTCCAAGCTGTACATGTCTGCAAATGACTGCAAAAGCACTGCAAGTATTGGTTTTGGGGTTACAAATAAATTTTAGCAAGTAAGCAACTTTGCAAATAAGGAATCCATGAACAATGAGGATCAACTGGGTATATTATGGAAGTGGCTTCAATGTTCAGCTACCATCTAATTCTCTCATCATATATGACAAGCCAGGACATATAAAGGGACAGCCCTACAGTTCCAAGTGGAGGCCCATAGCTTGTTTTGGTTGTCCTCCTGGCAAGCAAAATATAATCCAAACCTGCTGGGAAGGAGTTGGATTGATCAGATCAGGATCTTGTCAACAGCTTTAAAAACCACTGTATGTATAGCACAGAGCTAAAATTTGGGGCTTCTGGTCCCAGCTCTCTTATGGACCAGCTGTTATACTTTGTGCCCTTTCTTTTATATCTTCCTTCATCTTCTCTAAAATAAAGGGTTGGAACTAAATGACTCTTTATAACAGGGTTTCTTAACTAGGGGTCCATGGAAAGATTTCAGGGGGTCTGTGAGCTTGAATTGAAAATTCAAAAAAAAAAACCAAAAAACCATTATTCTTATGGGGATGTGTTGGTGCAGGTGTGATATATTTATTAAATAATACACAGTATAGTGTAGACTTAGTAAGGGGTCCGTGGTTTTCACCTGACTGGCAGAGGGGTCTGTGAAACAAAAAAGGTTAAGAACTCCTGCTTTATAAATTTGAAGATTTTGTGATTCTATTCCCTGACTGGAAAACAACAACAAATATGTATTCTTCTTTTGCAACATGCTTTTAGGTGCCTGGAGACAATGACGTGTAAATGCGGGAAGATATCGTCATTTTTCTACTTTTGAGAAGCGGGTTATAAAGAATGGGTATTTACATAACATATAAATTAAGGTGGAGTGATCAAACAGTGACTATAAACAGATGAGACAAAGAAAAGGATGCTGTTGGCTACTGTGGAAACAACAAGCTCACACCACTCTCCTGAAGGCGAGTGTTCCTCCCACAGAGCAGTGTCCTGGCTGAGGAGCCCAGGGGCTGAGGCTCAAGCGACTGCTGTAGGTTCTGGAACAAGCTGCCTCCTCCCAGCCCCTCTGGCGTGGGCTGGATCCTTTAACAGTCACCTAACACCCTCCATACCCATTTCTAGGGCTCCAGAGCATCTTCCAATGTCTATCACTCTCCTTTAGAAACGATACATCCGACAGCCCAATAAACGTTTCAAGTGCCCAGTTTCCCCTGCACTTGCTGAGTAATTCAACCTGTTAAATGTTGTTGGAGCTGCTGGTGGTCTTGACCCAACGACGCAGGGAAGAGAATATGAGTGTGCTCCTTCTGTTTTGCGATAAGCAGGTCTTGCTTTGTTTTAACCTAGGACTTTGATTCTTTTTTTTTTTTTTTTAAGATTTTATTTATTTATTCATTTATCCCCCCCCTTGCTGCTTGTGCTCGCTGGGTCAGCTAACCACGCCATGCGGGCGGGCTTGCCTTCACCAGGAGGCCCCGGGAACCGAACCCGGGGCCTCCCATATGGTAAACGGGAGCCCTACTGATTGAGCCACAGCCGCTTCCCAGGACTTTGATTCTGATAGCCTTTTTCTGGATTGTCCTTTGGCCCACTGCCTAGATCCCCGGTTAGAATAATCTGACTGCATTAGCATATCTAATAAAGAGCTGTCTGTAAAAGCATCAGTTGATAGATACCGCTCATAAGGGACTCCATGCCATTGAGAGCCAAGCACATTTCACTGCTCAGTGGAAACGTGAAGCAGTTTGAAAGGGCTTCTGAATGCAAGGAAGTGCAAGACAGCAAGAAAAGCTGGCTGGCTCCAAGCAGCTCGCCCAGTAACACAGAGCCCTTGCCATCTGACGGCCAAACAGCACTCACTCCTGTCAACTGTTAGGAACTAACTTATGGCCACGCTTTACTCCACTTCCTAAAAGTTAAAGGCCAACCATAATGCAAGAAGATTATGTGTCCGTCATGTTTCCCCCCTTCATAGACACAAGGAAATGCTATAAACTTACTCAAAACCTTCTCAAATCCTACTGTGACTATACTGTCAGCTAGCCAAGTTAAAGCCAATGCAAAAACCACAAAATCCAGGATTGGATCACAGATATAAATGAAGACAATATTGCAATTCTAGAGAAAATCTCTGGTTTGTTGGAGAAAATGAGATTTTCGGCATCGAGGACCCTGTCCTAGCCTACAATTCAGAACCACTTTCTTCTTTTTTTTTTTTTTTAAGATTTTTTATTTATTTATTCATTCATCCCCCCCCTTGCTGCTTGTGCTCGCTGGGTCAGCTAACCACGCCGTGCGGGCGGGCTTGCCTTCACCAGGAGGCCCCGGGAACCGAACCCAGGGCCTCCCATATGGTAAACGGGAGCCCTACTGATTGAGCCACAGCCGTTTCCCTCAGAACCACTTTCTAACAGCAATTTGTATTCCCCAATTCAGATGATACTAGTAATTAAAGCTGGCACCCTCTTTTTCTATCATACAGTGGTGTTCATTCTGCTGCTTAAACTAGTCCCATCCCCTCTATCCAGACGACAAGACAGCATTGACTCCTTAGTCACGTATTCAAGGTCCTTTCCAGACACCAAGTCCCTCCCTCCACATTTACTCACATCACCTACCTTTGTTCCACCCTGCATCTTGCGTTCTCGGCGCCCTGGATGCTTCCGGAATGCACCCTGCACATGCAAAACTCTATGCTCATTCTTCTCGCCTAGCTACACGTAATGGTCTTTTTCATCATCCCCCCCACCCCACACACTCTCTTGCCAAGGGGGTAGTTCTTACTAATTCTTCAAACCCCAGCTCAAAAATCCTCAGAGAAGCTTCTCTAAAACACCCAAGCAGAATCAATCTTGCCCTTTGCTAATGCTTCCAAAGCACCTGGACAAATCTTCATTATGATGTTTATCACCCAGTGCTATAAGGATTTCTTTACAGGGAATATATGTCCCAAAGACAAAGTCCCTGAGGACAAAGACCATCTTCTTATCCTTGGCATTTCAGACATGACCTGGCATATGTGCGATTAACATTGAAACATGAAAACATGAAAGAAGGAAGCAGGACTCACCAGACGGCATGTTCCAAAACCCTCCACACGCATTCTCCCTCTTACCTGTTCAGTGCAAATGCATAGTGGAACTTCATATTATGCTGCTCAGCCATATCACAGGTAGGCATCATTTCCAGAGTTTCTACCAGCTTCACCATTGCATCATAGTCCTGAGGGCAAGAGGTCCCGAGGTAAGAAAACCAGGAAGCAAAGCTCTTGCCATGTTTTTCTGAACAGTTATAAACATGAGACAGCCTCAGCATTTAAAGACAAGCCTTCCCTTCCGGGGGGTGGAATTCAGTGAACTTGGAGCTCTTAACAGACCAAAAATAAGCTAAGAAAACAAGATGGATGGGATAGAGAGGAGGACAGAGAAGGAATTCATGCTGCCAAAGGTCACAGAGGGATCAAAGAAAAAGGGTGAAAATGAAAGGTAACAAAAGCAAGCAGTGAGCCCAGCATCCGGGAAAAGCTACCCAGGGGAGGTACCACCACCAGCAGAACTGTGAGTAAAAATGAGCTGGACGCAAATGCACAAAAAAGTTTACAGTCACTCCCTATTTCAAGGGAAAGGTCCCAGTCCTTCCTACTTGGTTGGAAATAACAGAATTCATCTAAACCAGGATTTCTCAACCTCGGTGCTACTGACATTTTGGACTGGATAAATCTCTGTTGTGGGAGTTATCCAGTGCACCCCTAGTTGTGACAACCCAAAATATCTCCAGACACTGTCAAATGGCCATGGAGGAACAAAATCACCCCTGCGTGAGAACCACCGCTAAGCTTTGCATGAGTCCCCAGGGAAAAATCACTACCATGTTCATCTCTGCTGGGTCTTCTCTCAGCAGCACCAGCTGCTACCCTTCCGACCAGGCTCGGAATCATTGGGAAGGGCCAGCACTTCCCACTGCAAACTCAAGCCTGTCTGCTGGTTCTGCACCTTGATGCTGTTGCCCCAGGAAAGAGAAGGCAGCGTATTCTGGGGACCTCCCAGCTCACCTTTGAGCCTGAGGCCCCCAGTGGAAGGCTGTGAAAAGAAGAGATGCACGAAGGCCAGGAGAGGAGACGGGCAACAGCTCAAGGTGAGAAAGACTTCAAGGAAGGCCATTCCTGTTCTCTTGTTCCGTGGGTCACGATTTAATCACTGGCACAACCCCTAATAGCACCTGCTATTAAAATCAGATGAGTCTCTGTAACTAGGGGCGTGGCTGCCTTAGTGGTCGACTCTGCTCTCAGTTTACCATATTTCTCCCAAATTTGGAAAAGAGCTTCCCTCATTTAGATTGCAAGACCAGTGGCCGACAACCTCCAACAGGCTCGGTAGAGTTCTGCAAGTGGGTACATCACCCATGTTCCTCCAGAGGGAAGGCGGGCAGGATTCCCATGGCAATGGCTCAGTGCCATTAAACTTGGAAGGAAGAAAAGCTTGGTTTCCTTCATGGTACCCCCTCCCACAAGTCCTGTCTCAAGAACTCTCCAGAAGCCTCTGGCACTTGTCTTGGAATATAAATCCACATTCCCTGGGTCCTGAACTTGCCTCCACTACCTCCCATTCTCCCCGTCACTGGTGGGTGGTGGTAAACAAAGAAGGAAGTGATAAAGGGTGACAGGAAGAAGCAAAGCAGAGAGGTAAGAGCAAGGACAACGGAATCAGCCTGCCTTGGTCTGAGTCTCAGCTTCACCAACTGCTGTGTGATCTTGGGCAAGTTACTTACCTTTTCTGTGCCTCAGTTTCCCAATTTGTAAAATGGGGATAATCAGAGTATATGCCCCATAGAGTTGTTAAGCGAGTTAAATGAACCAGTATTTGCAACAGGCTTGGAGAAACACCTAGCACAAAGTGCTTATAAACTGTTAAATTCTGAGTTTCTTATACCCCGTGGGCCTGTATATACCATTTTGTTGGGGTGGCCTTCTGGATGCACGTCAGCCCAGATACGACAAATACCCTCCAATGTCTCCACAACAGATACGCTGGGTGAGCTATGACCCAGTCCCATACCTTCCCACAGGCATAGCATGAGAGCACTTCATAGAAGGAGTTTCCTGCCGAGGAAGAACTCAGGATGTTTTAGCCTTAAAACATATTTCGTACCTGGATATCGCGGTAGGACAGCAGCAAATTAATGACAATGTCTGAGGTCAGAACCTCCGTGTTATCCAAGCGGAGTTTGATCCGAGCTAGCTCCTTTGCCAGTTCCTCGCCCTGGTATTTCTCTCTGGCTTTCCGAATGTCATTTAACAAGGTTTCTTTGTAATGAACACTGGAGAGGGAAACACAGAAACCTCCTGTCACTTTCACACGCATCTAGGACCCTGCTTTCTCTCATAGGTCAAACAAACGGGGTTCTCGCTGGCGTGGCTTAGGTCAACACACGGGGTCTCAGCCCAGACCATCCCTGCGCTAGCAAACAGGAGACACTTGCTGCTTTGTTGTTCACATTTTGCAGATAGTAACCACTTGACAGTAAATAAATAAGTCAGTTCAGTATAACCTTGACGATATTTTCGAAGTGGACCCAATATGTACTTGGACGACACATAGGACTTGCTACCCAACCCACTTCCTCTGGTATTTTCAACACATAGAAAGCAAAAAGGTCCCCTACTTGAATATTTATTTTATCAGCTCTAGCAGAATATCACAAAGTCAAATAGAACCCCAGATGCCATGAAACATAGTAAAATGAGAACTTTTTAAAAACTAACTTCTCTATCGGGGGTCCCATAATAGTAATCACGAAGCTTCTTGCAGTTGATCAAGAGTCAGACACTGGTATCGTGTCCTTGAGCAATGCAAAAAGGGACATACAGATGCCCCTGGAAGTTCGAGGCCAACCTTATCATTTACCCCGTCACTCTCACTCACTGTCATTGTTGGACCATCAGAATGTTTCTGTAATGTAAAACCTCCTTCGTGTGGGCATCTAGATAATGACGGGAAAGTTTAAAAACATGTGAAGCAGTTTAAGACCCCATTGCAATGTTTCACCCAGATCCTCTCAAAGAACCAACACTAGGATCTGGTATGTGGTTTTTAGGGGTTGAATTATGTCCCCACAAAAGATCTGTTGAAGTCCTACCCCTGGTACCTGACACTATGACCTCATTTGGGAAAAAAGAGGGTCTTTGCAGACATCTTCCAGTTAAGATGAATCAGGGTAGGCCCTAATCCAATATGGCCAGTGCCCTTATAGGAGGAGAAGGTGGCCCTGTAAAGGCGGAGGCAGATTGCAGAGCGATCCAAGGAGTTCCAAGGATTGGCAACAAAACACCGGAAGCCAGAAGAGGCAAGGAATGACCCACCCCTAAAAACTTCAGAGAGAGCACGACCCTGCCTTGATGTGAGACTGTGAGACAACTCATTTCTCGTTTTAAGGCACCAAGTTTGCAATCATTTGTTGCAGCAACACTAAGAAATTGAGACAGTGGTTTCAAACCTTTATAAATGACCTACCTTGATGTTTTGTATACAAAGGAAGATGTGCAACGACCACAGATTAAATATCTTGTCTACCTTCTAAGCCGTTTTTTTATGGAGGCTGTGCATTGCCAAGCAGTAATACTGTCAACCCATTAAGTACCTGGAATGACCTACCTGCAAGGAGCAAAGTTAAGCTGTTCAAACTAAAAGATAGTTTACTAAATGAAGTGATATTAATTAAAGAGAGTAAAACGAAATTAAATGATAGTCTCCAGAGAGAGAAGCAATAGGTGAGAATGAGTAAGAACAAATGTCACTTCCTATTAACAATCCTAAGGCCAGGCCAAATAAATTTGCATACAGCACATAAACTGATCCTGTGCTCATAATAAGACCTTAATAAATATTTAAAGAATGAGGTGATGCCCCATAGGAAGGGCTCTGACATAAAAATATCAGCACTTTAACTTTTAATTTTCATATTTGCCTGGTGCACTGACGAGCAAATTAGCAGATTCTGCTAGTGTTTAAAATTCTGTCATTAATCTAATGAGTCATTAGGTTGGGTGAGAGCCACGGTCCATTTGGTGGACAAGAAAGGCATCAAAGCTATTAAAATGGTATTCATTTAGCACGAAAAGTAAAAAGCCAGTTATACTTTTTATTCTTGTTTTCGCAGGTAATTCTGAAAAATAGTTTTAATAAACTAAGAACCGCTAATAAGGACAGTAACTTTTAAGTAAATAAATGAAACACAGAAACGAATATGGTTCAGGGACATCAGATATGCAATAAACACAAGGCCATTTTGCCCCCTGATAACCAGGGAAGATATTGCTAATCAATATGAACTTGGAAATGGCTTCAAATTCCCTTTTAGCACAGGCCTCTAGGGAGTCTTTATCTATCGGAGTTGGTACTGAGCTAACAGCCTCCCTTCCATCACCATTATAGAGGTTCTAAACCCTAAGTACCACTGGCCCTCTCACGAACCACTGAGGTCTGCCAGGTCATGGGGTGGGGAAAAAAACCAACAGGTCTTTCAAGACCTTTCAAATTAAACCAAGCCCAAAGAGTTGTTTGCCTACTGATGAGTACACTGAATACGTAGCAACTCTGAGTCCATTTCTTGCAAAGAGCTGACTTTTCTGGCAGATTCAAGCTAGACTAACTCCTTGCCAGACTTGAAAATATGGTGTTGGGAGACCTCTCAAACGTCACTAAAGTGAGTTCTGCAATGAGACAATAGTTTGCAAGGTGGGACTCGATGAGGTTTTCCAGGAACGTGCTACAAAATGTCTCCCATTTGCTTTCTTTTTGGGTCTGTGATCACACATGCCTGGGTTTCCAGTCTTCCTTGGCCATTTAAAGTCTGTAAAAGAAACTGAGTCCAGAGAAGGAGTTACGGGATAGAAAAGGAAAATGGACTGTTCACAAGTATATACTTCAAACAAATACTGTAATATTAGCACTCCCCAGTTCAGGGTGCTAGAATGTAAGCCCACGTACACTGTGCACTCCTTGAAATTTCATTATAGGGTAGTTCTGCCAGTGCTTATGTTAATTTCTTTTGGAAGGCAAATCCTTCTTGTGACATAACATGCAGGAGTAAATCGTTTAAATTGGCTTCAAGCAAAATAACTTGCTCCTTCAGTTGACTACAAAAATTTTTCTGCCCTGGATTTTTGGAGTAAGAAAAACGTAAGGTACGGTGCCTTGAGAACTGAGGCTCCAAATGATGAGCTGGCTTTTACAAGTCTACACAGGTAGAGGTTGCCTGGCCCAGGATTCAAAGCTAAAATCTGCCCACCTCTGATTCAGTATTCCACACCACCCGTGACAGAAATCTAAAATGAACACGTCACAGTACCTCCTGAGGTCAGAATAACTTCAGCTTGACTCGGTGCGCCTGGATTTTTACAGGACAAAAATGTACGTACGATCAGAAGGACCTTGCCAAGGCATTTTAAGAACCTCCACAACTAAGTGGGGATTAAATCTTCTTCAGAGACTGTCCTTACACACGGAATCTTCGAGTTGGAAGAGATGATTTTAAAAAGTCACTGACTTACCTTTCCTTATTATATGCTAGATGAGCAAACAGCTAGAGAGAAATGATTTATCAAGGTCACAAAAGGGTCAAGGCCAGCCTCAGGCCCAATCCTGACTGCTAACTCCACTTCCACTACACCTCAGCGGTGAGGGGTAAGAATGGATTCCAGGGAAACGGACGTGGCTCAAGAGGTTCGGCGTTCGTCTACCATATGGAGAGACCGCGGTTCGATTCCCGGTACCTCCCGGTTAAAAAAAAAAAGAATGGATTTCAGTATGATGTTAAAAAGACTGGCCCAAGAAGCCAGACACAAAAGGTCAAACGTTCAATGAACTACCCAGAATAAGCAAATTTGCAGAGACAGAAAGTAGATGAGAGGTTACCAGGGCTGGAGAGAGAGAGGAATGAGGAGTTATTGCTTAAGAGGTACAGAATTTTTGCTTGGGACAATGAAAACATTCTGATGAACTAGATAATGGTGACGGTTATGTGACATCGTGACTATAATTAATACCATTGAATTGTTCACTTAAAAATGGTTAAAATGGGATCATTTGTGTTAACATATGTTACCACAATAAAAAATTTTAAAAATTGATTGGCTTCTTGCTTAATGGGTATAGAGTTTCTGGTTGGGGTAATGAAAAAGTTTTGGTAATGGATGGTGGTGACAATAGCACAATATTGGGAATGCAATTAATACCACTGAATTCTATACTTAAAAATGGTGAAAATGGCAAATTGCATGTTATATATATGTTACCACAATTAAAAAAAAAATTGGCCCAAGTTCCCCATTCTCTAAGCATTCTGGTTATTTGAGGGTCTACCGCCTCCATAAAAGTGAAGGGGAAGTTGTGTCAAGGTTCGTGGGGATGTTGGTGGCTGATGGGCATTACCGTGAGGTCACGTGGATGTCCTTGAGGAGGCTAGTGAACCTGTCCACCAGGGGCACACACAGCGGGCCCAGGATGGTGTCCCAGTTGGGCTGCATGTACTCCGAGGCTCGCCTCTGGGCATCACTCTCGCAACAAAAATAATCAGCGCCCGGTGTCAGGATGTATGGGATGAAATAATAGTTGCCACTAGATGCCTGGAAAAAAGACACAAAAATGTCTCAGCAAGTAATTGGCACAGAAGAGGAGCTGTGGCTTTGGGCAGGTGAGGCCCGGTAGGATGGAGAAGGAGATCATGCCTGTGTAGATGAACCTGAGTACGTATCGACCAGGCACAAAAGAGGAAACCACACAATTTCCCAAGCTCTAACACATAGACGTGACATAAATTTGGTTTCAAACACTGACCCAGACTGGGTATGACTCTGAACTTCTTTGGCAGAAATTTAGGGGCTTTAAGCCTCGGAAATCACATGGTTTCATTACTTGCTTCCTCCCTCCCCCCAAAAACAGAGGGACCTTGAACCAATTGATAAGCAAGGATTGCAGGGTGATCTTTCCCTTTTTCAGCATAGATGGAGCATATAATATTTGATCATTTAATGAAAGGTGGACTATTATAAACTCTGAGCAAAAATTGTTTTTGCAGGAAGTAGGCACTAATAAATATGATGAGTTGGAGATGCTGTGAAGAGATGTTAGTTTTTCACAATCAGACAATTCTCAGGTAAAACTATCTTTTTTCCCTACGGTTAAAGAACATGAGCTCAGTGCTCATGTTTTAGCATATTTGGAGGATTAAAACACATTTTTATCATCATAGTCCATCGCTTGTCTACACTGTCATAAAAAGCAACTAGCTTAAAATTTCAGATTTTTAAAATCCTCTCTCCACTAAGTTTTTATGAATGTATATGATTCAAAAAACAATTCTTCTGATTTCTTCCCTCTATTTTTTTTAACTAAACTAATGGATTTACCTAGGTATTTCAGTATAACACAGACATAACCTTGGAAAGTACATTTTTTTCCCCAAGAACAATAAGTCAAATAAGGGATAAGTCTTTTTCTAAATTAAAAAGAAATCCATCAATTACAGAAGTAGCTGTCAGAATGCCACGATCTCAGATCAAGCGGCAGCTTTGGGAAAATTTACAACACTGGGGAACTAGTTTCAAATTCATTTTTAAGTTTCCCTTTTGAATAAGATTTGCTTGCACCAAGACAAGTAGCATTCTTATTTTGATCTGAACTCAAAATATAATAACTGTCCTCAAACTCTTTCTCTTTTGTAACTTGTTGGGCCTCTACAGCCCTGTTGGGATATATCTTGGGGCCCTAAAAATATTTTGTTAAGAAGAATGACACGTGCTGCTTCACTGAAACATATTTTAGACCAGGGATCAGCAAACTTTTTGTCTTGGGCTAGATAGTGAATGATTTTGACTCTGGGGGCCACACAGCCTCGGTCGCAACTATTCGACTCTGCTGTGATGGTGCAAAAGCAGACATAGACAGCGCGTGACAAATGGACGTGGCTGTGCTCCAGTCTACTTCTGCTTATGGGCAGTGAAATCTGCATTTCATATTTTCACGTGTCCCGAAATCATCACCTTATGATTTTCCCAACCCTTTTATCCCCCAACTCTTTTAAAATGTAAAATCCACACAAAAACAGGCAACAGGCCGACCCTTGTCTTAGACTAAGCTTACTGATATTCCATGATCCTGGAAAATAGGATGTGCTGAGAATACTTATCCTGCTGCAAAAGCAGCTACAAACTGCCCCTGTGGGCACCAGCTATTGAGGTTATTAGACCCTTCAAACCACAAATGCCAATGTGGTATAAATAAAATTTAGGGATACGGATGATTACTGGGGAGCAGGGAAACTGGGCTCATGGCTACTTCTTCACAATTACTACCAATTGCTGACAGCAGAGGACCAAAGACCCAACTCTCCCTGGTAATGCCTTCAAATTCTCAAGGAGAGACTCACATTGTCCAGCAAACTAAATGGTTTGGTAGGTTCGAGACAAATTTCTCCCTCATCTATGCCAAGAAAGTTATGCTGCTAAAGCAAATTAAACACCTTTTATATGTTCAAAAACTAAACTGCTTGTTTTTCTACCTGAAACAGGTTGAGAGTGTATGGTAAACGCCTCCCTATTTCAGACTGCGAAGGGCAAAAGGGCTGTGTGGATCCGTGAAGTCTGGATAGTTAAATACATTTGAAGAAATGTAGTTTGTTTACTTTCAAAAATTTGTAGCTGGAATGGAGGTGTGACACAGACCCTCTCCCAAGCAAAACAACTATAACCTGAGAAAATTATTTTAAAGCAACCCTTTAAAGTCTCCCCATGTTGTCCCAAGGGCATAGAGAAAGCAGAGAAATATTATTCAAGAAGATCGACTAAATCTTGGCAAGTACAGTGAGACTCTGTAGCATGTGAACCATTACCTTCTCCTCCATCACACCCCAGCTCAGAGTGACAGAAGTTCTACTCTGGTTAGGCATAGCTGAGAAGGCAGAGCTCCCTCTCTCCCTAGCTCCCAGTCTAGGCCAGCAGTTTCTCACTGGGAGGGGCACAGCATCCTCATCCTCCCCAGCCCCAGGTACAGTACCTCTACTTCAGGCAAATATGGGCTTGAGGACCAGGACTCCCTTTCTCTCCCTAGCTCCCACTTGTCTACTTGTAGGACAGAAGCTTTACCCCAGGTGAGACAGGCTGAGAATACTAAGCCTCAACTGCCATTGCCCCAATTTGCTTCTAAGGCGAAGTTCCCATGCCAGGAAAGGCAAGCTGAGAAGACTAGAGGCTACCACCCCTGCCTGTATCCCTTCTCCCCATAGAGCAGGACATCATCCTGAGAGAAGTAGCTGCTGTCCCTACCTTTAGCTCTGAGGCAATGGTGCAGAAGTTCTGACCAGGGTGAGAGGCAGGTGGTAAGAACAGAGAACTCTGTGGTTCTCCCCAAGGGACTCACTTTATCTGAAAGAACATGTACAGGTCTAAGAGTGCTGTCAAAATGATGGAGATTTTTATGATGAGTGATTAGGAGGCGGCTGGCAATTCCATGATAACAGCAAATGAAATGGTAGACCAGCCAGAAGTTTAACAGAGAGAACCATAGAAAGATACAGCTAAGGGCTTTCCTGAGGTCAGAGCAAGCTTCAAAGATTGTCCTCAAAGACTACCCCTGCATATCAGCCAGACTTTAATTGTGCCAGACTGTGGAGAAATTTATGCCTCAGTACATTGTTTAAAAAAAAAAAAAAAAAAAAAAAAAAAAGAGCAATCACCTAACAATTAGGGGAGGCTAACAGCTGGGTGTGATACCAATAGAGGAAGACCAGCAAGAAGCTTAACAGGAAGATCAGGGAAGACAGAGAGCCTAGCTAAAACCTCTGTCATCCCTGGGGACAGCAGAGGTGAAAGTGACTATGCACAAGCCCAAAGCTGTACCTTCTGAAAAGTGACATCAGAAGCTACATACTGCAGAGGATTAGTCCATTGAAGACACTGAATAAACATCAGTGTCTTCAATGGACCATCCCTGGAGTCAGGAGAGTGGTGTGTGTATGTGTGGGGGTAAGATTAGTATCCAGAGTTACCAAAATATATTATCTAAAATGTCCAGATTTCAACATAAAATTATAAAACATACAAAGAAGTAAGGAAGTGTTACCCATACACAGGAAAAACAGGAGGGATCAGCAACTTGAGAGGACCCAGATGTTGGACTTAGCAGACTTCAAAACAGCTATTATAAATAGGTTTCCCCGAAGCAGGAAGATGGGGTTATTTGAGAAACATTTAGCCACAGTTAGAGAAAAACGAGGGCAAAAGACAGGGAATGCATGCACTCTGAAACCAGCTGAGTGAGTTTAATGAACAGAACTGGGGAGATGTGGGTAGGGAAAAATACTTTCTTTGAAAATATCTTTTATAAGGTATACACAATTTTAAGAAATGCCCCAAAATTTGACAGGAAAGAAATTGGGAATAATGACTCTACATTTTAAAAAGTGATTCATAAACTACAAAATGAAAGCACAGACTTTTGTTCTAACAAGGATGAAGACAAGGCCTAAGCATCTTCAAGTGCTGGAACACGTTCAGATATTTTTTTTGGTGGGGACATCAGAAATTAAAAAGAAAAACATTGATGAACATAGTGCATGTTCAACAGTAAACTAGGATCAGATATTTTTAATAAATTATATTTATAAAGGGAAACATCTCAAGAATCCAGCTAATTAAAACAAATTTAGTGGGAAGCGGATGTGGCTCAAGGGATTAGGCTCCCATCTACCATATAGGAGGCCCAGGGTTCGATTCCCGGGGCCTCCTGGTGAAGGCGAGCTGGCCCACGCAGGAGTGCTGGCCCAAGCAGAGAGCTGGTGTGGCAAGATGATGCAACAAAGAGACACACAGAGGAGAGACAATAAGAGATGCAGCAGACCAGGGAGCTGAGGTGGTGCAAGAGATTGAGCCCCTCTCTCCCACTCCAAAAGGTCCCAGGATTGGTTCCTGGTGCTGCCTAAAGAGAAGACAAGCAGACACAGAAGAACACACAGCAAATGGACACAGAGAGCAGACAGCGAGCGCAAAAACAACGGGGGTGGGGAATAAATAAAATCTTAAAAAAAAAAAAAAAAGTTTAACAAAGGCATCTTAGTTTCCTACATAAAGAGGCATTAGAACCAGTATACTAATCACATTAGTATGTAAACCCTTGTTCTAAACACTCTCCAAATATTTCCAAAAGGATGATTCTGTTACAGTAAGTGAGGTTAGAGGGCAGAGTAAAAACCACTGCTCTCTGGTACTGAGGGGTGGGAGACTCTGTCCTCTTGAAGTTGTTGGTGTCTAACTTGGCTATTTACATCTACAAATATCACCATGATGAACAGCCTGCCTGATATCATCCCGAGGTTTAATAATAGGTCTTTTTTTAAAAAAGACCTATTACAAAAGTTTAATTATATTGTCTTAAATGTCATACTTTGAAACAGCTGCCTAATACTCCACCAGGTAATTTCATACATAGTATAATTAACCATTCGCCTATGATTTGGCTTTCAGTTTGTTTTGAAATCCTCCTTCCTATAAGACTGAGTTAAACATCTTTGTGCAGATGGCATCTTTATACTGTGGCCTCTTGCTAAACAAAGCTGCCCAGGAGTGAGATTACTAGAGCAAATTTAAGGTTCTTGATAGGTGTGGCCCAAGTGCTTTCTAAAAGGATGGAAGGATGGAGCAATTTACAATCCCACCCGCAGCAGATGAGGGCATGCCTCTTTCACCAAGCTCTCGCAAGAACTGGGCAGTGTTTCATCGTTGCTATTTCCTAAGTCCGGTGAAATACATACCTTATCAATATTGAAATAGGAAGTCAGTATAATTTCAACTCCAGCATAGCAAGGCGGTGAAGAATTCAGAGGGGCCTAAGACTGAATCCCAGCTCCACCCCATACTATATGTATGACCCTAGAAAATGTACTTACTATGCCTCAGATTTCTCATCTTTACAATGAGGAAAATACTAGTATCTGCCTTATAAGGGGGCAGAGGCTTAAATGTGGCCACTTGTGAAAAGTGCTCTGCATAGAGTAGGCACCCAGTAAATATTAGCTCTAGACCAGATCCAGGGCTCTGAATCCAAGTCCATTAATTCTTGGGAGGCGGGGGTGTCTTTGAACTTGACCGAGAAAAAAATCCCCTCTTCCTGGTCATCTGCCTTTAACTAAAATGCAATATTCCTTTCAATTAGGAATGTCGGTAACACACCACAGGAGTATCAGCAGGACCTGGGACTTTGTCACCAATACGTAACACAGATATTTTCAGATCATATAGTTCCTGCAGAGATCTCAAAATAATTTTTTATCCATCACTGCCCCAAAATTATGATAGTTTTTGGACCTGCTGTTTCATCTTAAGGCATTATAGAGAAGCCCATAGATCACTACATACAACTTTAAAAAAATACTTTGATGACTATATTTCCACGGAATCCTTTGTATTTATTTAAGCATTTAAAGATATTCTGAGAAGGAATCCATAGGCTCCCCCAGACTGACCAAGGGGTCCATGCCCTACCCCCAAAGCTAACACCTTCGGCTCTACAGTCTCAGCAGATGTTTTGCACAGAACATTCAGGCTGCAGCCCTAAAACCTCAGAGTCCTTTCAGTGGGTTCCCACGTGAAGGTTTCTGTGACTCACGGCACAGCTCCCATCCACAAACAGCCGCCTGCTTCTGCACGGCAGCCCGGGCCTACAGTTTCTCACCAAGGACACCTAGGACTTCCCCGCCCGTGGGCTCTCCCTGCAAGGTGGCCAAGGGTCCAGAACGGCCAGGGTGGAAACACAAGCCCAGGGAGCTGCTTACACTAGCACTTTTTATTTCTAGTTAGCAGCAGGCGGCGACGTTGGTCAATAAGAGCACAAAGTTTATCGATTCTTTGGCCCAAATAAAACATATGAATTTATCTTTGCTGATTTTAGAGCGAGACTTTCAGCTTGACCTTCTGGAGAACTTTTTTTTTTTTAATGATAACAAGAATTTAAGTAACATTTATATCATCTAAATATCTTTTAAAAAATAAAAAATTTTAGAAAAGAATTTAATAAGTCAACAAATTGCCTAGTTGAAAGGGGGGGAAGCATGTAAGGCAGAAGTGGTTTAATGCTACCCAACATGAAGTGCTTTCTGAGCACTCGTGCAAGTCTTGATTGCAAGTCTTTGGAGCTTGCATCTTGTGATGCAAATGGGGTACAAATCCTTAGTGAAAAACAAAAACAAAACTGAAAAATCTCAGAAGACTGTACCCAGGAAAATTTAGGGAGCAAAGGAGCCAATGTGGGGCAGTAATTTTTAAAAAGTTATTTAACATGACTAGATTAAGGCAGAAAAGGCAAATTGGATGGTACTACAAAAGAAAATGACAAGCTTTATGCCGAACAATAGATAGAATTCTTTGCCTCGCCAGTTAAGGGAGAATTTTCTAAATCAGCACTGTGCATGTCCAGAGAAGGGCAATTTTCTTTATTTTTAAGATGACTGCAAATAGCATTCTACACTGCTATGTTTCTACATTTATCTTGTCATAAGAGGAACAAACAGACACTGAATAACAATTTCAACTGGAGGATCAGGCTCTTGGGCAGTTTAAAGGTAAATGAAGCACTTCCTGCTGGAAACATGCCAGGTGGGGACAACGGAGGTACTGTGATAGTTTATCTGCTTTGTTCAAACAATGGAAATAGACATGCTACAAATTGTGGAATTATTTTAGAGCTGGCCTGAATCTCAGAAGTCACCTAATTAAGTGTCTCATTTTATAAAGGAGGAAACTGAGGCCCAGCAAGGTCAGCCAACGGGCCCGGCACAAATCTCAGGTCCGCCACTCCCTTCCCAGGATTCTTGTCCCTGTCACTTTAGCTCAGTTCTGAAATATCCTTAAATATTTTTTTTTTTTTTTTTTTACCAGGAGGTCCCGGGGATCGAACCCGGGTCCCTCCATATGGGAGACGGACGCCCAACCAGTTGAGCCACATCCGACCCCTGAAATATCCTTAAATAAATAACACTGCAATACACCAAATAAAATGCCCAAAGACAGATGGGTTGCCAGGGGCTGGGGGAGGGTATGTGCAGAGTTATTGTTTAATGGATACAGAGTGTGTTTGGGGTGATGCAAGTTTTTCAAACAGTAGTGATGGCTGCACACATTGAGAAGGTAATGCCACTGCGCTGTACACTTAAAATTAACATGGCAAATTTTACGTTACGGATATTTTACCACAATAACTTTTTTTAATTAAAAAAAAAAAAAAAAAAAAACCCAGATGCGTGGATGGTAAATTTTATGGTATGTCAACTATAACTTCATTTTTAAAATCCAGATGGGTGCCATGGGACACCAAAGATTTATTCAGTTGGTAGGAAGAATTCAATATTTAGAGTTTCGTTCTGACACTGTCCCCCTGCTACTTGCCATTACCCACTGTGATATCCAAGACGTACCTGGAGAGAGAACTGTTTGTGGCTCACACCTGCAAACTACTGCAATTAATCTGAGAGGGCAAACAGGCACAAGACCACAAAGAGGAAAAGAGCTGAACAGGGAATTTAAGGTGAGGCAGAAAGAATAGAAAATAGAGAAACCGAATAAATACTTAAAGAGCAGGAGTTTTATTTTTACATAAATCATGTTCTATGTGTAAAATAAAATTCTCCTTCTCCTCTGGTGACACAGACCTCTCATTTGACATTATAAAAGTGGCAGAGATCTTGATTTTGAACTCAGAAAACCCACCCGATGTGGCAAGGAGAGAATAAATTGAGCTGTCCTTTTCCCAGGTCCCGGCACAGTCTCTACCACCTCTGATAACTGGGCTCCCAAGCCATAGCAAACGAAAGAGCTGAGGAAGGCCAGAGGGACAGAGCAGGCCAAAATCTGCCGCACCAAACTCCATGCGGAACCCTGTGGCATAAGCCAGGGCAAACACTCCCAGCTTTGCAGACATTGCCCCGAGAACTGCCAACGTCTGCTGCTCAAAGCATTTACAGCTTATGGGCATTAGAGAGAGAATCATTTTGATGGGAACTATGAGTTTCTCTTAAATCTCATTGACTTTCCAGGAAAAAAAAAAAAAAAAAAAATCGCCGAGTCCAGGTGTCAAGAACCAGATTCATTTTTAATAACATGCTTTTTTAACAACATGATCCTAGCTTGGAAATTTAACTTTTTTTTATTTTTTTAATGTTTTTTTAAAGCAACTGAATTTGGGCTTTAGGATATGGGAAATTTTTCTATAGTAAGGTCTAGAGGCTTTAAAATTGAGGTAAAATTCACATAACATAAAATTAACCATTTTAAAGTGAATTCATAGTTCAAAAACATTTGATCAGCCCATATAGTGTCCTTTTAAGGGTTCCTTCCACAAGTCTTAAGAGGGGCACCTCCCATCTGTCCCAGGAATTTTCCTGGGGTCAGGGAAGATGCAAGTCCCCGTGCTTGCTCTTGGGTGAGGCGAGGTCACATACAACTTTCAGGTAGCTGGCTACCAAGTCAATAGAAAAAATACTTCTGTGCCTATCATCCTTGGGGAAACATTCCCTAGTCTTGGGGTACATGGTTTAAACATTTCTCAAGCTAAATTATACGGTGGTGGCCCCTCTGCCACGACACCCAGATTCCCCTTCAAGGACATATTGCCCCAGCTGCTGAGAGCCTCCCCCATAGCTCTTCCAGAATTGCCTCAATTGCAGAGAACAAGGACCGCTCCCAAGGTCACATGCCTTCCAATGACCGACTGATACAGGAATAGAAGGGCAGGGCCATCTCCTCCCACCTCGGGACACCTCAGACAGGCCATTGTTGCTCTAGAGCGCTCCCGTGCGGCTGGCCCAGGCTGCCCCCCAGCCTGCATCTCGGCGAGACATCCTCCCTGTGCCTGCTCTCCTCCCCGCCCTGCCCTGCCTCTCCCCAGCATTGAGCCCAAGGACACTGGTCATAAACCTCCTGTACCACACTCAGTCTCGGACTCGGCTTCCTGGAGGAACCCACATGGGAAATACACAAAACTTCCAAGGTATGGCTATTTTTGCAAAGGGAAAGTAAAGCAAAAGTTAAAGAATACCCGTGGACTATGTATACTAATGCCAACCTACCAGGAAGTTCCAAGGTTTAATTGATTAGTAGCCTCGGAGGTGGCTATATTTTCATTCTTGCACTTTCAAAAAGATACAACCTTGATCTGTCATCATATAAACATTTTCTGGAGCAATTAAAGTGGTTATCTTCATTATCTTGAAAGCAGCATAAGCTGCTTTAGGCATGAAGAATATACAAAAAGCAAGAAGTCATTTTCTATTGAACTCTGACCAAAACGGAAGTATGAATTTAACTCAATCATATATTGAATTATGAAGCAAAATTTGATAATAGTATTTAAAAGATTTTTGTTAAAGGTATTTGAAAAAATTGTCTTTAAAAAATATTTACAGCTTCTAAAGTATTTACTTCTCATGAAACAAAATATTAAGTAAAATACTCAGCAAAAATGATAATGCCCATTTTGCCATTTGACTTTTTCTTAACTTTTTATTTTGAAACACTTTAAAACTTACAGGACAGTAACAAAAATACAAACCCCATACAGAGAACTCTATCATACCCCTATCCTCTGCCTAGACACCCAGACCCACCAATTTTAACATTTTGCCACGTTTACCTGTATCATTCTATCCATCTGTATTTATCAATCCATTTTCTGAACAGTTGGGTGTAGGTTGCACATCTCACGCTCCTTGAACACTTAATACTGCCATGTACACTTCTTAAGAACAAGGAGATTCACTCATGTATTCACCTTGAGTACATTTATCAAGTTCAAGGAATTTAACATTGATATAAAGTTTAGAGCCTATATCCCTATTTTTCCATATGTCCCTTTGAGCCTTTTCTCCTCCCTTGCTAGATCTCATGCAAGACCTTGTATTGCATTTGCCACTGTATCTTTAGTTGTTTTGTTTTTTTTTCCAATTGTGGGAACATACATATAACTTTCAGTCATTCCCAAGCATATCATGGAATGGAATTATCACATTCACAATACTGTAGTATCCTCACCATCTTCCATTACTCCCCAAACAGAAACCCTATACCTCTTGTGCATTTACTCCCCATTCCCTTTGTGCCCCGCCCCTGGCAACCTGCACTCTAAATTCTGTCTCTATGAGCTTGCATATCCTCCAATATGTTCATTGTAGTTACCATGGGGCTTAAATTTAACATCCTAAATCTATAACAATCTAGTTCTTTGATACCAACTTCAATAGTATACACAAACTATGGTCCTATAACCCTCCATCTGCCCATCTTTATGTTGTTCTTGTCACAAATTACACGTGAAGACATTATGAGTCCAAAAGCATTGATTTATCATTGTATTTTATGCATCTGCCTTTTAGATCCTGTAGGAAGAAAGAAGTGGAGTTACAAACCCAAAATACAGTAGTATTGGCATTTACAATTATCCCCATATTGTTAACCTCATCTTTATTTCTTCATGCAGCTTCGATCTATTATCTATTGCCCTTTCCTTTCAAACTGCAGAGCTCTCTGGTCTAGTGATGACAAACTTCCTCAAGCTTTTGTTTATCTGAGAATGTCTTAATCTCTCTCTCTCTCTTTTTTTTTTTTTCCCAAAGGAGGTACCGCAGATTGAACCTAAGACCTCGTACGTGGGAAACAGGTGCTCAACTACTGAGCTACATCCGCTCCCCAATGACAGTTGGTTTTTTCGTTTGTTTTTTATTTTGTTTTTAGGAGGTACAAGAGATCAAACCTGAGACCTTGTGCATGGGAAGCAGGCACTCAACCACCTGAGCTACATCTGCTCCCTCTCCTTCATTTTTGAAAGACAGTGTCGACGGAGAGAAAATTCTTGGGTGGCAGTTTTTGCTTTCAGCACTTTAAATGTCATTCTACTGCCTTCTTGCCTCCATGATTTCTGATGAGAAATCGATACTTCATCTTATCAAGGCTCCCTTGCACGTGACATGCCGCTTCTCTTGCAGCTTTCAGAATTCTCTCTTTATCTTTAGCATTAAATGGTTGATTATAATATGCTATGGCCTGGGTCTATTTGGGTTTATCCTGTTTGGAGTTCGTTGAGCATCTTGAATGTGGATATTCATGTCTTTCATTAAATTTGGGAAGTTTTCAGCCATTATTTCTTTGAATGTTTCTCTGCCCCTTTCTTTCTTCTCCTTCTGAGACTCCCCAAATGCATATATTGGTGTACTTGGTGGTTCCCACAGGTTCCTCAGGCTCTGCTCACTTTTCTTCATTCTTCTGCTCCTCAGAATGAATGGTTTCAATAGTCTTATCTTTAAATTTTCTGATTCTTTCTTCTGCCAGCTCCAATCTGCTATTGAACCCCTCTAGGAAACTCAATTTCTGTTACTGTGGTCTTCAGTTCTGTTTGGTTCCTTTTCATAATTCCCATCTCTCTATTGACATTCTCTTTGTGTTCATCTATCATTTTCCTGATTTCCTTTAGTTCTTTGTCCATGTTTTCCTTTAGCTCTTTGAACATATTTTGGACCTTTTTTAAAAAAGTTTTTGTCTGGAATGTTCCAGGTCTGGTCCTCCTCACTGATGGTTTCTAATGCTTTAATCGTCTCCCTTGCCTGGGCCATGACTTCCTGTTTCTTTGTATGTTCTGTAATAGTTTGTGGAAACCTGGACATTTTGAGATTTCAGCTGGACTTTGGGCTCCGAGGCACCCATTCCTTAAGCTTGTATCCAGCTACTGTTATCACAGATCACAGAGCTTTCCTTGAATGCTAGAGCTAACCTAAAAAAAAAAAAAAAAAAAAAAAAAAAAGCATTTTTTCCCAGTCTTTGCAAGTTGACCTGTCCATTGGCACTCCTTCAAGGCTGATCCATACAATGAGTTTCAAGAACAGCTTCAGGCCAAAGCATAGGGGCCACCCTGATCCTTTCTGCCCACGCAGTTTGTCTTGGGCATGTGAACGTGGCCCTGGGAATTCCCCCATTTACATGGTTCTAAATGTCCGCTCTTCCCTAGGAAACAGTTTCCTCACAATCCGGGCATTGCACTGTGTGTCCGACAGCCAGCAATCCCTTGCCCCAGGCAGCATGATTTGACTGCTCTGCCACAATGTCCTGTAGAAGAGCTTTTGGTGAGCTGCCTTCTACATGCAGGGCAAATCCTGGGATGGCATGTCCCTCAGGCCACCACCAGGCAGATTGGGCCAGATCTACATAGCTTCCAGTATGTCTACAAATGTTACTCTGCTCCCTCCAGAACTGGGACCAGGGAAGTATATGCTGGCTCCAAGCCAAGCCAGTGGAGGAGGGGCCAGCGAGGGCACCAGGACATCCTACGGCTCTAAGTAGCCCTTTTCTTGATTTGGCGCTCACCAGTCTTTTTCTGGAGTTTTGAGGAGGATGTTACTGCCATTTCTTGCTAGTTGTTCAAAGCATCTGTACAGAGATGGAGCCCTGAAATGTCTCATTCCGCCACCTTGCCATTTGACTTTTAAAAGTATATTAATAAAATTATTACTTCAGAATCAGGATATAAATAATGAGTATGGATTAATGTATTTGCATCAATATTAAAGTGATACAAATCTTGTCACTTGTTTGCAATGTGACTTTGGGCAGGTTACATAACTGCTCTGTGCCTCAGTTTCCTCATCTTTAAATTGTTATAAGGAATCAAAATGAGCTAATATTTGTTAATCACACAAAACAGTGGCTCACACAAAGCACTATATGTACATGTTATTTGAAAATTAAAAATAAAATATATTAGTATAAACAGACATAATCTTACCCAACTTTTTAAGTTAAAATGAAATCACATTATAATACAAATTGACACTTGTGATTTAATAGTTATGATTTAAATGATCAGTTTAGGTATTCTGAGTAGCCTAGATTTGTTTTCTCATAACAGCCAAAATGATTACAACATTTAAAAATATATGTCTGTCAAAATATCTTATACCATCAACTTTTCAATAGCCTTATTAATTTTCCTAAGTTTAAATAAGTTTAAATGTATAAAATTTACAAATTTTGCAATTTGTTATATCCATGCTGTTACTCTATCCTGTAATACCAAAATCTCATATGCAACTTTTACTTTTTCCCTCAGTGATCCTTTGAGAGAAAGAAAAGACACTGTGCAATTAATGCAATGGTTTGAGTCATTATTTTATTATATATTTTTTTCAAATCTTTCATACCAAGATTCCAAGAGATTTTCTAAATACTGTTGTGTCCTGTATAATTCCCTACTTAATGACTAAATTGAAATGTTCTAGGACAAATGCTCTCAACAAAATGTGGCTTGTGTCCTGCATTAGAAAAACTGTCCTGATATGAAGTACTTTCCTTTTTTTTTTAAAGATTTTATTTATTTATTCATTTATCCCCCTCTTGCTGCTCGTGCTCGCTGGGTCAGCCAACCACGCCATGCAGGTGGGCCCGCCCTCACCAGGAGGCCCCGGGAACCGAACCCGGGGCCCCCCATATGGCAAACGGGAGCCCCACTGATTGAGCCACAGCCGCTTCCCATGAAGTACTTTCCTTTTTAAGAGTCACAATAAAGACTCCTATTTTTGCTCCAATTCTTTGAAAAGTAAATCTTAAAAGCTTATCTTCAGGTTTCAGATAAGCCATTATTTTAAGGCACATGTTTAATGTCTGCTTTAAAGTGTATAAAAGGAAGAGAGAAAAAAAATAACAGGTTTACCAGCTGGTCAAACAGATTCCAAGAAGACAGAAGTGGGGCAGAGGCCAGGGATTATAGTCTCTATCAAAATCATAGACTTTTTTTCAGACCTTGAGAAGCTGATTGTAAAACTTATGTAGAAAAGCAAAGGACCTGGAATAGCCAAAGTAATTTTGGAAAAAAAGAACAAAGTTGGAGAACTTACATGTCCTGATGTCAAAATTTATCAGAAAGCTATAGTAATCAAAGCAGTGTGGTACTGGCATAGGATAAATATATAGATCAATGGAATATAATTGAGAGTCCAGAAATAAATCCTCTCATCTATGGCCAACTGATTTTTTGACAAGGGCCCCAAGACTATTCAATGGGGGAAAGAATAATCTTTTCAACAAAAGGTGCTGGGACAACTGGATATCAACAAGCAAAAGAACGAATGTGGACCCCTACCTCACACCATATACCAAAATTAAACTCAAAATGGATCAGTGACCTAAATGTAAGAACTATAAAACTTAAAAGAAAACTGGAATCAATCTTCCTTAGCCTGAATAAGGCTAAGAGTTCTTAGATACAATGCCAAAAGCAAGATCCATAAAAGAAACAATAAAATATCTGAGAAGGGACTTGCTTCCAGAAAATACAAAGAACTCATAACTCAACTGTAAAAAAGACTCTTTTAAAAATGGGCAAAGGAACTAAATAGGCATTTCTCCAAAGAAGATGTACAAAAGGCCAATAAGCCCATGAAAAGATGCTTAACTTCATTTGTCATTAGGAAAGTGCAAATTAAAACTACGAGATTCCACTTGTTATATATGTTACCACAATAAATTTTTAAAAAAATGTTTTTACTATAAGAGCTACATTAAGGCAAGGAATGAGAGAGAGAACTTTTTCTTTTTCCATCCTGACTGTTGGGTGTATCAGAGCTTGGAAATCTCCTTGTCCTCTGGGGACTTAGTGTCATTCTATTATGATTCCACTACACACATCCCTGTTCTGGTACATTATCCTCAAAGACAGATACCAAGTATCAGCAAAGATGGAGAGAAACTGAACCCCTTATTGCTGGTGCAAATGTAAAATGGTAGAGCCATTTTAGATCTATTATTTTGGCAGATTCTTAAGAAGTTAAACATATATTTACCATATGACCCAGCAATTCCACCCCTAAGTATCTTACCCAAGACGCATGAAATATATCCAAAGACTTTTACACGAATATTTATAGCAGCATTATTCATAACAGCCAAAAGGTGGAAACCATTCATATGTCTACCAACCGGGGGAATGGATAAACAGAATGTGGTACAGCCCTACAACAGAGTACTGTTCAGCAAAAAAACAACTACTGATACATGCTTCAGCATGGGTGAGTCTCAAAAACACCATACTCGTAAAAGAAATTAGATGCAAAATATCACATGTTATATGTGCCCATTTACACAAAATGTCCAGAAAAGGCAGATCTATAGGACATGAAGCAGACTAGTAGTTGCCTGGGGCTGGGAGACAGGGATTGTCTACACACAAGGATTTTTTTGGGGGGTGATGGAAATATTCTAAAATAGATTGTGGTGATGGCTACACACTTTTTAAATTTACTAAAAAACATTCAATTGTGCACTTAAAATAGGTAATTTTTTTATGCTATGTAAGTTATACCTAAACAAAGCTGTATTTTAAAAAAAGTCTGTGAGAGGAATATGGGCATCATTTGAAAAAGAGGTGAGCACAAACGGCGATCCAGTGTTTCCAAAGACAAAGTATTCCCAAATGACAGCGGTTCTAGGCCCAGAGGCCAGCTTCCCAATCCTCTACATCCCTGCAATGCAACTGCTCTTAGAAATGGAAGCAAACACGCCCATCCCTCTGCCAAATGAAGCGGAATTCAACACATCATCAGGTTCAATTCTAGAAACATAAAATGACTCTCTGAAAAAAAAACAAAAAAGATCTTAAACCATGTTGGTTTTCATGTATTCATAAATCACTGTATGTGCAGCGTGTGGCAACTGATCTGTCCACTTCACTCCCAGGGCTTTATAGTAAAATAAAGCTTTCCCAAATGATCACAGACCCACAATTCTACCAAATTCTAAGAATCTCTGAGGTCTTACAGTCCGGGCCTGTGCTTCCAAGCAGTATTATCCAATCGACAAGTAGGGGGCAACTAAGCAAACCATCCATAAAAATCACTAGATTGACTTTGACATTCCATTAAAAAAATTTTTTTTAAAGATACTTATATTTTATGTAAGTGGGATCATTCGATATTTGTGCTTATGTGTCAGACTTCTTTCACTTAATGTTTTCAAGGTTCTTCCATGCTGTAGTATGTATTGGAACTTCATTCCTTTTATGGCTGAGAAATATTCCACTGTATGTATATGCTACATTTTGTTTATCCATTCATCTGTCAATAGACACTTGAGTTGTTTCCACTTTGTGGCTACAGTGAATAATGCTGCTATGAGCATTGGTATACAAGTATCTGCTTGAGTCTCTGCTTTTCAATTATTTTGGGCATATATCTCAACATAAATGGTAATTCTATGGTTAAATTTTTAAGGAACTAAAGGAATAACTTTTTCATAAACATTTCTTGCAGTAAATCCAAGTTCCATCTTTTCACTTGTCAACATATATGGAATCACAGAAATGGATTCTTGGAAGGTATCTATGAAACGAGAGAGTTCAACCTGCTCATTTTTATCTGTGAGGGTACCTAGGCCTAGGGGGCACAAGATGACTGCCTAGTGTTACTTCAAGATGGGACTGGGACTACAATCTTGTGCTTCCTAGACCTCAGACCCAAACTCCTTCAACCGTACCCCATATGTCTCCATGAAGGAGGTAATTTAAGAAATCAAGATCTAGAAAAAAACAGGAAAGACCCCCACTGATAGACACTATCAATATATAAATTGACAAAATGAAACAAAATATCTTCCCACCTCTTTTCAGAGAGTCACTGACACCATCTTGAAGACTGATTTTACAGGTCTCCTTGTTAAATCCATGCTCTATACAAAAATGACCTCATTTGCCTTTTTCTCTAATGGTAATTATATAAAGAATACCACTCGTCTTACTTCTAGAACTTCACCCTCTGGCTTGGGGGAGAAGGGTGAAAGCTTCCACCTTTGCTGGTGTCCTGGAGAAGCTAGGGTAGGACCCTTCTGGAGAAGAAAAGCTCCTGTTCCCCTGCAGAGGGAGCCCTTGAGAGAGCTCGGTCTCCTGGGCTCTTTTCTCCTTGGATTCCCTCTCCCAGTACAATTCCGCCTGGAATAGGGAAAGAGGCTGAAGGCCCCTTACCCTTAGAAGGGCCATTGGGAAGGAGGCTGAGGCCCAAAGGAGAGGGCAAAGGGCCAGCCCTTAGTCAGGGTCACAGTTTCTCCAATCCCACCACCACAGGTCTGGGGGGTTGTGGCAGCTTGGGGGGAGGGGGGTGGCATTCAGAAATACAGGATAACCTTGGGACAATTTCCAAGGACACTGATTTTGTTAGAATATTTTTAGGGTGGGGGTTTCATTATAATAGTCAAACAAATGTGGCTATTACTATATAATTGCAGGAACTCTTAAGCCACATTAGGAGACTTCAGTACATAAACAGGACAAAATGAAGTAGAATTTCTTCCACTTCTTTTCAGCTTGTGGCAGGCAACTTCAGGCTAGGTCCCTATATGAACTGGGATACAAGTTCATGTTCCTCCATCTTTAGGGGAACTTGGGTAGGAAAACAGGGGAGGAACTGGCTCCAGCAAAAAGAATCTTGGTGGTCCACAGGAACACCACCCCAGCTCAGAAGACAATGCCCAGATGGCTCCAGGCTCCAAGCCCTCATGGGTAATGAAGAACACGCCTTTGCCTGACTTTGCCTTCTGCCCAAAATATTCAATGACTAAAGGGGCGTGAGCTGGCTGGCAAGTTGAGGGGTAGGGGTTTTTTAGCTGTCCTCCTTAAAACACAACTAACAGGCCAGATTAGGTCTGGGTAGAATCTATGATAAGGTGGATGGGGAAGGTTTGGCAGTGAATGGGGGTGATAGTGGTGCAACAATGTGAATGAGGTGGACAATGCTAAAGTGTGAGCAGAGTTGGGGGTTGGTGGGTTGGGCTATCCATGGAGCTGGGGGGAGGGGGGAGTAAGGAACAGGTGAACTCTGGGGAGGTAGAGGACTGTGGTTGAAAATATACTTGTGGGAATGTTCTTTTGGCAACTATGGCAGGGGAGGTTCACTGGTACAAGGTGTCAGTGATGAGGGGATGTATGGGAAATGGTGTACCTGGGACATGCCTCTATGGAATATGAATGTGTTCATGTTGTCATAGGGTGTTATGTCAGTGGATGGAAACCCACACAATACCAACAAAATATTAAATTCCCATCTTATAGAGTCCTGCTACATTCTCTAATAGAGTGCCAAGAATCTCTAGAGTACATACATAGGGAGTGCCTAATAAAAGAAAACAGACCAATATGCCAAGCCCTTGATATTATGAACCTTATTCTTGTAAAATTGAAACTTCGCCTAATAATATCTATTGTCTAAGAGTTACCTCCTGAAAACCTCCTTGTTACTCAAATGTGGCCTCTCTCTAAGCCAAACTCAGCAAATAAACTCACTACCTTCCCCCTCCCCCCGCCACCCCCGACCCCCTGCATGGGACATGACTCCCAGGGATGAGCCTCCCTGGCACCAAGGGATTATTACTAAGTACCAACCAGTGATGCATTTGGAAAAGACCTTGACCAAAAGGGGGGGGGAATTAAATACAAGAGAGTTTTTATGGCTAAGAGATTTCAAAGTGAGGCGGGAGGTCATTCCAGAGGTTACACTTATGCACGTCTCAGGCAGATCTCACTAACTGCCACAGTGAACAAAGCCTCAAACAGGGCACACCCAAGGGCTCTAGAGACATCTGGACACTATAGGCAGGGCACACAATCCCTTGAAATCAGCATGCCATAGGTGGGCCTTACCTTGAAATATATGATAACCTATTTCCCTGCTGTAACAGAGTTAGGCTCATTTATAATTTCCCTACACACGATTCTTCTACCCCTTTTATTTGAACCTATAATAAGCACTATACCTGTTAAATATAAATCCCAGAGATGTAAATCTTTGGTCTGTTCATATGCCAGTTGAGCCCCAAATTTCAGTAGAGTTGCAGCCAACACCTACACTCTAGTCCATTGGACTCACCCAGGACAACTAACTAAATGATGATGATGAAAAACCCTTATCCCAAATAGCAAGGAGTATCTACAACTTCAAGCAAAACAGTTCCTTCCATCTGCCCCATAAGATCTAAGCCCCTCTCAAAATGAAGCAGTGAGGGCATCACCATCCCCAAGTCCTCAAGACTGAGGAAAGAACAAACATAAGGGGGCGGGGAATACAACCATGGACCAAAGTAGATTATTATTGTAGTAACGGAAGAACTTGTAACATAGATACAAAGATAGTGGTTACCAGAGGTTCTGAGGGATGGGGGAAGGAAGAATGGGTGGAACATAGGGTATTTTTAGGGCATTGGAATCGTTTTGCATGGTTTTGCAATAATGGATACAAGCCATTATACATTTTGTCAAAACCTATAAAGTTGTATGGTGCAAAGTGTAAACCATAATATAAACTATAGACCATGGTTAGCAGCAATGCTTCAATATGTGTTCATCAATTGTAACAAATGTACTGCACTAATGCAAGATGTTATTAATAGGGGAAAATGTGGGAGGGGGAGGGGCTGGGGTATATGGGAATCCCTGTAGCCGTTTGGCAGTTTGACATAATTATGAATTCCAAAAATAGATATTGGATTATTCTTGTAAACTGGTCTGCTAATATGGACACGATTAAGTTATGATTAGGGCATTAACTGCGCCACATCAGTAGGGCGTCGAGCCCCACCCCTTGGTGGGTGAGGGAATCAAATATAAAAGGTATGGCAAGAGCAGAGTTGAAGCAGTTTTGACGTTGGAGTTTTGATGTTGGAGAGAAGGCCCTGGGATAGAGATGAGCCATTCGCCTGAGAATTCATAGCTGGCCTTGTGGAGAGGGGCAATGTCTAGAGAGCCTCGTAGCCTACAGCTGACCTTGTGGAGGAAACAGGAGCTGAGCCCGGAGAGAAGGACAGCCCCGGGAAGAGAGGAACCCAAGAAGCCTGAACCCTGGCAAACGTCAGCAGCTGTCTTGCTCCAGCACGTGGCAATGGACTTTGGTGAGGGAAGAAACTTATGCTTTATGGCCTGGTAACTTCTACCCCAAATAAATACCCTTTATAAAGACCAACCCATTTTTGGTATTTTACATCAGCACCCCTTTGGCTGACTAACACAATCCCCTATATTTTCTATGTAACTTCTGTAATCTAAAACTTCTTTAAAATTAAAGTTTGAAAAAATCACTTTGTGCTCTGTGTTATTTTCAGGCAAACAGTTCATGATTGAGGCTAAAAACTGAAAATGTAATACTTACTGTGTTTTTTTGAGTGACCACATCCTAAAAAAGAAAGAGATAAGATGATTATAGCTTTTTTCAAAACAGTTCCTTTCCATCAGCGTTTAGCCAGCACTTTCTTCCCCATCATCCAGCCCCGGCCTCAGAGCAAGAATCAGCTGAAACTTCCTGAAAAAAGCTTCAAGTAGGATGAGCCTCTGGGAATTGTAAGATTCATATTCAAAAGAAAACCGATCATAATCAGTTAGCTTTGCAACGAGTGGGGGGCATTGATGTTTATAAGGATTTTCCCATAGCAGAGGTATTGCTTTTTGCCCAAAAGGTATCTCGAGACTCAAGTCTGGGACCTCTGAATGCCTTGGATCTCGTCTACTGGAGCGGCAGTGACTGCAAGGAAGCTCTGGGAAGCACCGTGGTCCGCTCAGGTCTGGAGCATGGCGGGTCCTCAGTCGCCAGTGCTAGAATGAACCAATGCGAAGGCTGCCAGCCACCCCGCAGTGAGCCTTCCTACAGAAATGGTGTCGCTGGTAGGATTTTCAAATTCAGTGACGAGTGTAATCCGTTAACTTGGCGTGATGGTTATACAGCCACTGGCTATATCATCAGGCACTGAAAACAATCATTTACCCCCAAAAGAAAATATAACTAAACCGAGCTGCCCTACAAAATGTGTCCTGACATTTCTATTTTCTGCTGACAAACACAGATTGCTCCTGCTGCTATCAGATATAACTGACTACCCGTTTCTGTTTTAGACAATATTTTTCTGTATCCTTAATCTTAACATTGTTATCTAAGTCATAGGACTTTGCAGAGAACTTGATTAAGATGTAATTGAGGAGGGGGACGGATGTGGCTCAAATGGTTGGGCATCCGTTTCCCATATGGAGGGACCCAGGTTCATTCCCTGGGACCTCCCGATAAAAAAAAAAAAAAAAAAAAAAGATGTAATTGAGGGGGTAAATATATTGAAATGGGAAAAAACATTCTAATTTTATGTTTCTATTAAAATAGAAAAGTGTAGACTATATTTTCTAGGTTCTAAATATTTATAAGCATACCTACCTTAGTGAAAATCAGTAAAAGAAAACAAAATTTAATTTGACTGATTTATGACCTTTTTGGAAACTATTCTACAATTTAAAGTACAGCAGTAAAACAGTCTCTTCTTTCATGTCATATGAATTACTTAAAACACAATAATGTGCTATAATCACAGAGTATACATCTATGCAGTATCTAATTTATAACACATACAGGTTACACATTTGAAACCGGTAGTATTTCTACCAGGAAATAATCCCAAATCAATATAGAAGCCCAAAAATCTGGCTAATATTAAATTTGAAGGAAAACAACTAAAAATGTCCAATTTGGCATTGCAAAATTATGCTATTTAAATACTAGTGACTTTCAATACTGAGGGAGATGGACATTTAGAAATGACACCCATGAAAGCTGACTCTCTAAATCACTGGTGTCCAATCCTGGCTGCATATTGGGGAGGTTAAAAAATCCCAATGAATGTACAACCACCACATGACCCAGCAATTCTGCTCCTAGGTATATACCCAAAAGAATTGAAGACAGGTGTTCAAACATGTGTACACGCCCACTCATAGCAGCATTACTCACAGTAGCCAAAAGGTGGAAACAACCCAAATGTCCATCAACTGATGAACAGATGAACAAACTGTGGTCTATCCTTACAATGGAACATTATTCAGCCCTAAAAAGAAATGACGTTCTGATATATGCCACAATACAGATGGTCCTTGAAAACATGATGCTAAGTGAAAGAAGCCAGAGACAACAGGCCACATATTGTATGATTCCATTTATACGAAGTGTCCAGAACAGGCAAATCCACAGACACTGAAAGCAGATTAGTGGCTGTCAGAGGCTGAGGGAAAGAGGGGAATGGAGAATGACAAAAGGTACGGGACCTCCTTTTGAGGTGATAAAAATGTTTTGGAACTTGATAGAGGTGGTGATTGGACAATATTGTAAATGTACTAAATGCCATGGAATTGTCCACTTTAAAAAAGGTTATTTTTGTTATGTGAACTTCCCCTCAACAACAAAAACATCCCAAAGCCCTCTGCCCAAGGATTCTGGAGGAAGGGGTCTGATTCACGGCTTGGGTACTGGGATTTTACGAAGCCCTCCGAGTGATTCTGAAGTGCAGTCAAGGCGAGAAGCACTGCTGTAAACAAAACTACTATTTTATTCCAAAAAATGATTTACTATAGACTAGGGTTTTCTGACTAGTGCTAAGATATTCAACAATGTTGACTAAGGTGGAATAATTCACCTTAGACATTTACAATTCACAAATGTGAGTTTTTTTTAAATGCCATGTCATCCCCAAAAAAATTGGGATCTACCTTGCACAAATATGTTTTTTAAATTCTCAGTAATTACTGAGTTGAGCAAGAACACCAAACTCTCAGTTTCACTTTGCTTTAGACTAGGAAAAAAAGAACACGTTAAATGCAGATGATGCAAGCGCTAACATTTTCTGCCTGTTTTTGGTCACTGCTAAATGTTTTCATATTATCAAACTTGAGAACTGATTTTTTTTTTTCCACATGGAGATTCGGGTCAAATTGTCCATCAAGGGATTCAGAGAAGTGTGTCTGCTTCAGCAGCTTCATGGATGTGGACAATAGAAACTAACAGGAGTTTTTGCCTTCACTCCTCTAGTGAGCCTAGAAATGTCCGAATGCACATCTGTAGCACAGATTGGTCACACAGTGGCCAGGAAGTCACCTGTGTGAGCTAGAACCCATGGTGGGAAGGGAGGGTTCATGCTTTTCTCCAATCTCCTGTGCTACAGTTCCTTTTCAACTGAAAATACAATGCCACTTCCCCCAAACCAAGTATTCAGGAGAGGGTGGCCCATGCGCTTTACCTTCAACGAGAGAGCAGCGTCAGCGTCCGTGTCATGGTACAGGATCACGTTATTGGCCATGTCGAAGCTTTCGCGGACTCCAAGATGGTAGAAGAGGGAAGGCTGTCTGGAGGCATCGCTCATGTCCACCACGGCAACATCTGAGATGACCAAGGAGAGGACAGGGTCGGGGGCAAGACATGCTCCGTCTATTCAATCTACTTCCTCATGCTCGCCAACCCGGAACTACTTCGATTTGCATTTCTACCATCAGCCTTTTAGGCAAACCAAAGAGAGGGAAGCTTTGATTCAAATTATCCCATGAAGTATGGAAGAAGAGCAGTAAGAACCAGAAAATCCCTTCTCTGAAGCACAGGGGATGCAGCCTTACTTAGAACCCACTGACCGATTTTTAATTAGGGAATATATCATATAGCCAAAGAATATATTTAGCCTGAAAAATCATGCAGTCCAAGACACACGGAGCATTACCCTTCCCTCTGGCCAGAGAAAGCCTCTATTCTCACCTCTGTATTTATCATTTCCCTACTTTTCCATTTATATATACTGTGTGTGTGTGTGTGTGTGTGTATAAGTGTGTATATGTGAGGGCATGGGAGTAAATATGTACTATCCATGAATATGTATGTGTATGAATTCCTAAACAGTACATTTTCAGTTTTGCATGTCTTTGAACTTTATATAAACAGCACCACACTATATGTTCTTTGACTTGTTTCTTTTGTTCAACTCTATGTTGGTAATTCAATTTGTATGTCTAGCTCTAGTTGATGCATTTTCACTTCTGTATAGTAGTCCAGTATATGATAACTAGACTGGTCTCCCTGTCTATGGACATTTTGGTTGTTTGTTTTCTTTTCCCTTTTTCAAACTGCTGAAATACTCATTCCTTTGTCATCAGTCCTGGTACACATGTCCACCTACAACTTGACAATAAATATAAAATGTTGCTCTGGAATTGTGCCCTGTATTCAAAACAGAAAAGCAGCATACATCAATATGCAGCATGTTTAAATTTGCCTGTTCATACTGGACACCATTACAAAAGTCTTTTAATTTTGGAGAGGATGTAAGAGTTGCAAGTTTGATTGGCGATTCCCCACCATGTGCCATAGGGTTATGGGAATGTAGTTTCCAAACTTATTGCTTGCACTTTCATGACTCATAGGAAGTTACTCCAATGAAATAGAATAGAGGAGAATTTAACAGGGGCATGAAGAGACAAGGAGGAAGGCTGAAGGTGCATCAGTACCAGGCACTGCTGGCTTTGTTCAGGGGCCTTGGGAGACCTGTGCCTGAGGGTCAATAAGCACTGGGTTGGGCCTTTCATTCACTTATTTAGTGATTGCCTGCTATGTGCCAGGCATTGTACTGGACATGAGGGATAGAAGTATGAACAGGGCACTTCCCTCAAAAACATACATATTACAATGGGGATGACAGACAAGGAAATGCATGGTTAGAATCACCATGGGGAGGGTTAAAATGAGGGAAATAGAGCGAGAGAGTCACCCACAGGAGGGGACCTAACTGTCACTCGGGCAGAGGGTGGTCAGGGAAGGCCTGGAGGAAGTGAGGTTTGGTCTGTGACTTGACAATCCTAAGAGTAAAGCAGGCAAGTCAGAGTAAGGATGGGAGGGTGGAAATGGAGGGAAAGGAGTGTTGGAGGAAAAGCAAACAGCAGTTGCACAGGGCCAGAAGCAAGACTGGGAGTGTCAGGGCAACTGCAGATAATGTTGTGGAGCCAGAACACGCCAGGAAATAAACCTAGAGGAATTAGCAGGTAGCAGATGGTGAAGGGGCTGAAGGCCACATCAAGAGGGCTGGATTCTACCCTGAAGTAAAGGGAAATCTATGGTAGGTGTTTTTTTTTTTTCCTTTTTATTATGGAGAATTACAAATGCATATAAAAGTAGACAGAATAATATAATGAGACCCCTGTACCTATAGTCCTACATCAACAGTCTTCACCTCACAGTCAGCCTTGTTTCAACTCTACTGCCATCCACACCACCCCCTTCCATATTATTTGGAAGCAAATCCCAGACACCATATCATTTCATCCCTAAATATTTTAGTATATACCACTAAAAAATGAGAACCCAAAGAAAAAATATATAACCACAGTATCACTGTCAGACTTTAAAAAGTTTTTAAAATAATCATGACGGGGCTTTAAACAGGGGACTCTCATATCCGAATCTGCCCTTTAGAGGTCGTTGCTCAAGAAAGAACCATATGATGCTGGGAGTACACTTTACAACCTGGCCTGGCCATCTTACCTCAGATGGATAATTCTACTCCCCACAGACATTTGCTTGGAGTCAAAAGTAACACTGCAGCTGAGTAAATTAGACATTCTTCCTTGTTCCCCAGACTCTACTACCTACCCCAATTAAACATGTTTTACAGCGATGCTATGTGAAATGTGGTAACCCAGACCCTAATCCCAAGGCCTTGGTGACTGCTATCATTAGTCGATAAAGGGAAGGGCACAAACTGAGGAGGACAAAGGAGAGTGGTGGGATGGGGCAGTGGGCAGGGATGAAGGACAACCACCCCCAAGTCACAAGGATTCGCTTTCTTAGGAAACCTAGAACTCAGTGGAGTAGCTTGTTACTGAGTCGAAGTGTCCATCTGGTGAAAGGACTTCCTTCCTTGCCTCTCTCCCCTCCCCTCCCTCTACCTCAACATTCTGTGCTCTGCCCTTGCCTCATTGCCAAGAAGGAACCCCTGCGTGGCTCCACCAAGGGTTGGGTAATGACCTCTCAATGCCTACTTAAACAGGACAGACTTTATTGCCAGTCAACAAAAATGGTAATAGGAAAGCTGCCTCAGTTAAAATTTTTGCCTGGCATTTGTTACTCAGGCCAGCAGAGTGAGTTTGCTTTGAGGATTTATACCAAAACAACATACAACCAGCTTATATTTTCAGAACTTATAAAACACTAATTTAGCATCAGCTTTATAAATGCTAATTCCAGATTGGAATTTTTGTGATATACAAGAAATCAAGATTTTTTTTTTCCCCCTCCAAAGAGACCAGAGATTATTCTAAAAGTGTCAGTCATTACATTGGTCTCATGCTTGGCCATTGACAAAAGGCCCCTGTGGACATCTGGGTGGACTCTCAGAACAAGCCTGGGGCCTGGGCAGGGCAGGGCAGGGATCAGCTCCACTCTTGGGGGGGGGGGAAGCGAAGCACAAACAGGTGAACACGTGTGCCCAGGGTCACTCGGCTTTCCTGCTCCAAGTCCTGAGCTCCTGGTGCCTGAGCGAGGTTTCCTACCTTCCTGATGCACTTTCTGAACTTTAGCCTTTAGGAAGCAATAAGTTAACTTATTTATTAGGATAAATCTTGGGCAAACAGATGGCAGATAAAAAGGCAGAGAGAAAATTGGTCATGAGCGGCACCACACAGCACCCAAGTTTAACAAACTTCAAGAAGTGACTTGCAAAAAGCCAAGACTCTTGTTAAAATCTATTCTTAGCAGGAAAGTGTCTGAACTTAGGAACAAAGTGCCCCTCAAACAATTCAAGAACCAATTACAACGATCTCACTATATGCTAGTAAGAAATAAGAAAGGTGAACACATGATGTATAGGATTTTAGTTCATTAAAAAGGTTCGCACACCATCTTGAACATGTTTGTTAAATGTTTCAGGGGTAATAAATAAAACTACAATTTTCTAGTTTGGTTTAAAAGTATCTGATTTCCAAAGCAAAGCACTAGTCAAAGAAATGATATGATGGAGAACGGTTTAGCAAATAGGGATTCTATGATCCCACCAGTCATGCCAATCTTTAAATATATTCCAGGTCATCTGTGAGCTGATCCCACTTCCCAGCATAAAAAAAAAAAAAAAAAAGAATATAAATAAGACTTGTTGTGTCTACATGAAAAGAGCTAGATTTAGAATAATTTTCCTGTCAAAGACATTTAAAAAAATCTGATTGGGCTTATGGGAACATCAGCCATCCAAAGGCTATCTAAAGAAACGGGGCCCAGAGTGACTGGACAGAAGGCCCCTGTGTCAATCCCTACCGTAATTCAGATCCTCCTTCTCCCGCTGCTGCTCATTTCAAACAGACCTGCGTCAAGGCCAATGGAAAGATGTTGTGAAGTATCATTTAAAACCCAATCTCCCAATCTTCGAAGGCAGAGACAACCTATCCATTCAGTGTCAGGTGGTCAGCAAATATTTACCGAGGACCATATTGGATGGGTACCCCAGTTGCTTGGAGCATGAGTTTCAACTGGGGGACAGGAGGGTCGGGGACATCAGGAAACTATACCTAGTCTCCTATCTTTGGCTTCCCAGAATCTTCTTTTTGTAAGAATGACTAAAATCGTTTTTCTAATTCTGAAAATTCATCTAAACGTGACTACCACCAGTTTCTCAAAAAGAAACATGCTCAGGGAGCAGGTGTAACTCAGTGGTTGAGCACCTGCTTTGCACGTACGAGGTCCCAGGTTCCATCCCCCATACCTGCTAAAAACGAATAAATAAAGCTGTATATTAGCAAGCTACATTTACTCACTGAGATGGACAGACTCATTGGGCTTCACTTCAGACCACTCACAGTGAACGACCTGTGATAGAAAGTGTCGCATACTTTAAGCCACGTGAGTTTTCGCACATACACGTTGCTATTCCAGCTAATGATGCAGAGAAAAGTCAAGTATTAAACTACATGCTAGGTCGCATCCCCCACTTTACATGGCGTCAATACCAACATCTTTATCCTTGATGCCACACTTCAGAGTTCCAACGCTGGGTTTCCAGTCTCTGAACACAATATTGTTATGTTTCTCACCAGAAGGTTCCGCTTCAGCTTCCTTCAACCCTTTGATAAAGGCCTTGCTTTGACATGACTACTCTGGCAAATTTTTTGGAGACATATTTCTTAGAGGCCTTTCTCACCAGCAGATAATGGCCTTTTTCTTCCCAAAGTTCTATGCCATCCACCGCCTTCAAGATGTGTGCTGTTTAAGAGATGAACAGAGTGTGACGTGCTGCTGCCAACACCGCAGCTGTGACGAGCTTTACTATTACAGTGACAAAGTCTAGGAAATGGCCCCTGTATTTCTTAATTTGTTCTCTAACTGACTCATTAAAATGAACCTTAGTCAACAAAAGACAACTCATGGCTTTTACATCTGCTTCTCCAACAATACATGTTCTTTCTCTTAAAATCAACTGCTCCTTTGAGAGCACTAAGCATCAGGATTTGTGCATGACTGCCGATTTCACCCACTCTGTGCCATCTGCTTTCTCAGTGGTGTCCTCCCCCCATAGCCTGTGGAGGAGAACAGAGATCATTTGGTGATCACGGTGAGAACTTCCTGGATATGGAGCCATTTTCCTCCATCTTTTCCCCGAGTTTCCCTTTTCTTTCTTGCATGTACCAATTTCCTTATTCTTAGATGGTTCTTTGAGAATGAATGTACAGAGTTTATGGTTTGCATCAAGCATGCCTCAATAGCTACAGGCTTTACGAAAATTACTTATTGTTTGCTTCTTTGGAAGGATAACCAATTGGGATGCAGGATTCTTACTCTCAAGACAGAGAACTAACTTTTTAATAGACCCATCCAACAAGACTTGAAGCTTTAGCCCCATGAGATCCAAGTACAACCCAATGGTCATTCTTAACATCAAACTGATCTGTGCCTCCAGCTCACAACCAAAATATTTAGGTATCTTTACAGTATCAACCATATCCATTTCCTTTTGTCTATTTGTTAGCGGAACGCTCTGGGTTCTGGGCTTCTAGGTCGTTGGTTTATGTCGCATAAAAGAATTTAAGGACGTGCCGTAGGGTAGGCAAGGGGGTAAAGAGTTTATTAAGAAACAAAACTAGAAGTGAGATAAGTACACACCCAAGACATGGGTGCAGGCCATGTTATAGGTAAGATGCGCATGTGGGGCCCCAAGTTAGGCCTTTTTGAAAGTCTTTCCTCCTCTCCTTTCCTAAGGTTTGGGAGGGGCCCCAGCTGTTTGCTGTTCTGATTGGTGGCCCCACCTGTTAGCTCTCAGGGGCCCAATGATGAGGCCTTTTGTTTGGAGGTATCTGGGACCAATGGGGGGGGCCTGTTTGGAGTTATCCGGGGCTTCCCTTTGACCCTGGAAAGAGTTCCAAATGGGACCTCCTGGCCAGGGTCTCGTTGGGGTCTTTCCAGCTTTGTTCTTAGTTGCGGCCTTCCCTCAGGGGGGTTCTGGGTGGGGTCTCACGGCCCTGTTCTCATCCAGGTCCCAGCTGCCTGCCTCACCTTTATGCCACTTCTTTTGCTCTGACCTTAGCAGCCTTACAGGGCATGTTGTACAGATAGAACTTGTCTGATACACTGCAGCTGACATTCAGGTTATTTTGGCTTAAAGGTAAGCTTTATTAATAAGACACAGAGATCTTTTATTATATTCTGGATACTACTGCTGATAAGGGAAGTGTCGGGACCCTAACCCCCCCTCAGCAGAAACCCACAGCTTTAGGAAAATAAACTCCCCTTGGTCCCTGGTCCCTTTCTCCCTTCTCACCCCCTTTTTCTCCATGGAATCCACATCAGGAAGTTAAGCACTCCCGACTGCCCCTTTGAATTGAAATTTACAACTCTAAGAGATAATGACTCTTTTCCCCCCCTAATGGCCTTCTGCTTTTAGGAAGATAAACTAATCTTGCTTTTCTGCTTTTGTAACCCCTGCCTGCCCACTTTCTCAGGAATTTGCCCGCTTAGTGTTCCTATATAAACACGAAAACCGGAAAACGGGGCTTAGAGTTTTTGGAGACTTGACTCTCCTCTGGGCCCGCAGGTAATAAAACTTTGTTCATCCATATCCCCAAGAGTGCCGCTGGGTTTCTTTCTGTCGGCCGCAACACTGTTACATAACAAAACACCGCAAAATTTAGCGGGACAAATTTGAGTTCTGGTTCCTAGTAAGATGGAGTCAACACATTCCACCTTGTCTCTCACTGAATGCAGCTATAAAATAAAGACAGAATGGATGCAACAGCTATTTTTAAGACTGAAAAGCAAATGGTAGCAGGCAGCCTGCGGAAGACCAGGTTTCAAAGTAACACCAAACCAGCAGCAAGTTTCCCTTTTTTTCCTCCCAGTTTCCCCAGCCTGGATTAAAGGCAGCCTGAAATCCAGAAGTGGGCACTGGCTGTGGGCAGAAAAAGCACCGAAAGGAGCCCTCCAGCTCCTGCTCGAGGGGCAGGAAAGGGGCCTCTTAATGCTCAGAAAGGGTGAGGAAATGTTTCCTTTTTTTTCTCTCTCTCTATGTCCCAGTCCCCTGGCAATCCCACAGCGATGATAGCAGAGAGCCAGTGGCAGCAGGGGCCCAACAATACCTAGAAGTCTGAAGGAGGGGAACTTTCTTCCCTAACTGGAGATTAGTTCCAAGAGGATCGGGTGAATGCTGATTGCCTTTTTACCCCCTCTGAGCTCCTGGTCTCAGCCATGGGCACAGTTGCGGAATGTGTGAGGCAGAGGCTAACTATAGCCTCAGATTTCTGTCCAGAGGACAGAAAAGGGGAGTCCTGATAAATCAGGAAGTCCTGATAAATCAGGAGATTGCAGAAAGTGAAGAGCTTGGGAAGGCAACCCCATAAAATTGTTCTTGAATTCCTGGGCTCACCCCCAAGTCATACATGCATGAATCTGACCCAAATTAGCAGACCAAAGATTTTGACGGCTGAACGACATGACAGAGCACTTCCCAGGTCACAGGCTGACTACTGCTTGGTGCACATGTGGGGCAGATTGAACAGCACTGAAAAGGCTTTGAAATGGGAACTGACTCCGCAACTGAAACTGAAATCATAACCCACAGAACTCGCAGCCTGAGCCAACTGAGCTAAATGCTTGTGGGAGCAAAATTATCAACCTACTCCACAGGATATAAACAAGACCCAGTGTGTCATAATATAATATTCATAAATGTTCAGGATACAAGCCAAAATTACTTCGCCCACAAAGAACCAGGAACGCTTCAACTAACATGGGAAAAAACAAGCAACAGACTCCAACAAGGAGATAACACAGATGGCAAAATTATGACAATGACTCTAAAGCAGTTATTATAAAAAGCCTCCAAAAAGTAGGGCCAAACACTCCTGAAAGGAAGGGCAATATAGAAAATCTCAAAGAAATTGAAGATAAAGGAAAAACCAAATGAAGATTAAGGAAAAAAAAAAAGTACAATAACTAAGTACAATGACCGAGGAGCCAGTGAATTTAAGGATAATTCAGCAGAAGTTATCAATCTGAACAACAGAGAGAAAAAAGACAAAGGTTTATGCCCAATTATAGAAAGACTTCCTAGAAAGTTAAGACAACCCCCAAAAAATCCATAAACCAATAGACAAAAGGTGGGAAAAGGCCATGAATAGGTAGCTCTCAGAAAAAAAGGAAATATGCTCAACTTCACTCAAAGTAATAAAAATACAAACAAAAACTAATTGAGACACCAATCTGTCAACTATCAGATTAACAAGAGTCCAAAAGATTGTCAGCTTGCCTCGTTAGTGAGGCTGTAAGGAAACACAATGTCCAAAATGCTGTAAACCCATGGGTGGGCATCTGATATGACCTACCAAAGTTACAGGTGAATTTAGTCTTTAACACAGAAATGCCACTTTGGAGCACCTAATCACAAATATACCTACATATGTATTAAATAACACATGCATGAAGTCATTAGTTGCAACTTAGTAGCAAAAAAAAAAAAAAAAAAAAAAAAAAATCAATGCCCAAGTGTCCCTCAAAAAGGGATTAACAAACCATGAAACATCCACCCAATGAAGAACTATATTCAGCTATGAAAAAGGCTAAGAGAGATTTCCATATTCTGAGTAGGCTAATCTGTTAACGGAAAAAAAGGTGCAGAACAGTGTATTTGGTCAATCTTTTGTATAAGAAAGGGAGAATAAAAATGCATATTCATATGTCCTTACACTTATACAAAACAGGGGTCGTCAAACATTTTCTGGAAGGGTCAGCTAGTAAATAGTTTCACCTTTCTGGGTTACACAGTCCCTGCCATTGTAGCCCCTAAAGCATCCACAGAGGAATGGGCATAGATGTGTTCCAATAAAACTTTATTTACAAAAAAAGGGCACCTGGCCTACAGGTTGTAGCTTCCTGACACCTGACATAAACACTGTGATGAATGCACAACTCAGTGATTATACCAAATGCCATTATCATACACTTTAGATGAATTATATGAACAAAAAAATAATAGGGGGTGTTGGGGGAAAATACACCAAATGTAACATACGGACTATAGTTAGCAATAATACTTTGATGGTTGTTTCACAACAACGCAAGGTGTTTGTGGTGGGGTGATATATGGGAGCTCTATATGATGTTATGCACGTTTGTTTTGTAAATTTACAACTTCTACTATATACTTATTGTTTATGTATGTTCATGTATGAATGATCTACTTCAATAAATTGTTTTCAAAATGAAAAAAAAAAAAGAAAGACTGTATGGATAAATTTAAAATAAAACTAAGAAAAAAATGGGGGGAAACAACATAATTGGGATAAAAAACTTTAGATAAAATTGGACTTCAAATTTAAAAACATTTGTGCTTCACAGGATACTATCAAGAAAGTGAAAAGACAACCCACAGAATAGGAAAAAATATTTGCAAATGGTATATTTGGCAAGGGACTTGTATCCAGACTATATAAAGAACTCTTACAACTCAGTTAAGACAACCCAGTAAAAAAATGGGCAAAGGATCTGAATAAACATTTCTCCAAAGAATATATACAAATGGCCAATTATCCCATGAAAAGATATTCAATATCATTAGCCATCGGGTAAATGCAAATAAAAGTCACAAGGAGATAGTTCATACCTACTAGGATGGCTACAACCAAAAAGACAGACAAAAACAAGTGTTGGCAAGAGGGTGGAGAAATTGCCGGTCTCCTGAATTGTTGGTAGGAAAGTAAAATGGTACAGCCATTGTGGAAAAGAGTCTGGTGGGTCCCCAAACAGTTAAACGTAAGAGTTGCCGTATCACTCAGCAGCCCCACTCCTCCTAGGTATATTCCCGTAAGAAATGAAAACATACAGCCACACAAAAGCTTGCATCATGCATAATAGCCATAAAGGGGACACAAACCGAAGGTCCATGAACTGAAACAAACATGTGGTCTCACCATACAATGCAATATTATTCAGCAATAAAAAAAAAGAAGGAAGAGTTGATACATGCTACAACAGGGGTGAACCTGGAAAACACTATGCCAAGTGAACGGAGGCAGTCTCAAAGGACCACACAGTTTATCATTGCATTTCTATGAATGGAGGACTCGACAGAGACAGACAGCAATGGTTTCCTGGGGCAGGGGATGGGAGGTAGATGGCTAGGAATGACTACTAATGGGCACAGGTTTCTTTTTTGGAGATAATAAAGATGTTCTGAAATTAGACATTGGTGATGGTTGTGTGACTTGGAATATACTGAAATCACTGTACACTTTAAATGGATAAGTTCTCAGCAAAGCTGTTTAAATGAAATATATAAAAAAAAAAGTACTAGAACATTCATAGCAGCAGCAATATTCATGGCAGTCTCAAATGGGAAACTACTCCAATGCTCATTAACAATACGAAACATAAACTTTGGTGTATCTGTATTTTTTTTTTTTTTACAGTGGAATACTATAGAAAAATGAAAACTATTGCTATATTAACAATATAATGGTGACTGAAAGAGGCCAGACTGTAAGTACAAACTGTCCTATAGTGTTCATGAAAGGGACAGAAACAGACCTGCTGTTGAGATGCAGGACAGCCATTATCCTTGGGCAGGGGTGGGGCTGGAAAATGGAAAGTCACATCTGGGATGCCGTTAGGATTCTGTTAGGGTGCTGGGTATATACTGTGTATTGTTTGTGAAAGTTGACAGAGCAGCAGACTTACGGCTGGGCCCTTTTCTGCCTCTGGGTTATACCTCAATAAAAAGAAAAACGAAAGGCCACAGTTGAGGCAGGTTTCCGTGCCTTTTCTCACCTCCATTCTTCAGCACAGGACCATGAATGGAATTAGGATGGAATCTCCAACCTCAGAACATGGGAAAGTTCTCTTACAAACTGCAGTACAATGTGCCCCTAACACAGGATGACTGTCCAAGAGGTTGGAGCCCTGGGTCTGGACTATTTCACAAATCAAGTTTCATTCTATACTGAAATTCTGGTATATTAATTGGTCCCAGGAGGAAGGGGAAGCCTCAGACGGCAAAGGGAAGTAGCATGGGGGGAAGTGACACTCATTGAGCACTTATTAAGTCCAAGGCACTGTGCTGGAATCTCTACAAAGAGTTTTTTTTTTCTTTTTTTTTTTTTTAAGTGCAGCTCAGATATGTTAAGTTATCCAGGGTCATGCACCCAATAAATGACAAAGTAGAAATTCAGACCCTGATTCAATAAGCCCAATGCCCTTCCATCTTGGCTACTTATATTTCCAGGGACAGTGGGACACATGTTGGTAAAATGACATTTCAGTTCTGTCTTGGATTTTCTGGTCTGGAAGACAGAAAGACCATTTCCCTAATGGATATCCTATGGTTCCTGTACTTTCCTGGGTGGTGAGAGGAGAGGCAGCAGTGGTCCTGCCATTGAAAGACTCTTAGCACCTGACCACACTGTGGGGCAAGATAGGCCTCCCACATGTTTGAGGCAAGGTTCGTCAAAAGTCACCTGTGTCACGTGACCCGGCAATACCACTACTGGGTATATACCCAGAAGAACTGAGAGCAGTGACACGAACAGACATCTGCACACCGATGTTCATAGCCACATTATTCACCATTGCCGAAAGTTGGAAACAACCCAGGTGTCCATCAACCAATGAATGGATAGACAAACTGTGGTCTATTCACACGATGGAATATTATGCAGCTGTAAGAAGAAATGAAGTCATAAAGCATATGGCAACATGGATGAACCTGGAGGATATTATGTTGAGTGAAGCAAGCCAGACACAAAAGGACAGATACTGTACGATAGCGCTACTATGAACAAAATATATTGTGTAACATATGGTATGATTCCATTTATATAAAATGTAAATAAAATTAATTTATGAAGGTGAAATTGGATTAATGGTTATGTAGAGCTGGGGAAGGCATGCTAAGAGGTGCAGAGTTTTTCCTTTGGGAGTAATGAAATGGTTCTAAAATTTTTTGTGGTGATGAATGCACAACATTGTGATTATACTAAAAGCCATTGATTATAAACTTTGGATAGACTGTACGGTATGTAAATATATCTCAATAAAACTGCTAAATAAATAAATAAATGTGCAAGAATAGCCAGAAATAGCAGCTATGTTCAGCAGGGGAAACAGATTGTGAGGTGAAGAATTTTCTTGTATACTTGTCTGTTTTTTATTATTATTGAAATAATGAAAATGCTCTAATAATGATTGAAGTGATGAACGCACAACTATGTGATTATACCAAATACCATGGATTGTACACTTTGGATGAATTGTATGCTTTATTACTATGTACCAATAAAATTGACTTGTTTTAAAACGTCACCTGTGTCAAACAATTTATTTGACTCATAGACCCAAGCGTAAAAGCTAAAACTATAAGGCTTTTTGAAAGAGGCAACCTGAAGGTAGGCAAAGATTTCTTCAGGTAGCCATAAGAGAAAAAAATTTATAAACTGGACTTCATCAAAATTAAACACTTTTGCTCTTCAAAAAACACCATTAAGTAAATGAATAAGCAAGCCACAGTCTGGGAGAAACTGTTCACAAAATACATTTCTGACAAAGGACTTGAATCCAGAACATATAAAGAACTTTCAGAACTCAATAATAAGACAAAAACCCAATTAAAATGGGTAAGAGACTTGAACACCTCACAAAAGGAAGATATCGGCATGGCCGATAAGCACATGAAAAGATGCTCAACATCGTCCATCATCAAGGAAAGGCTAATGAAAACCATAAAGGGAAACCATTACACCCCACACTAGAAAGGCCAAACTCGAGAAGAGCAGTGGCACAAAGTGTTGGTGAGTATGTGAAGCCACCGGAACGCTCAGGTGTTGCTGCTAAGACTATAAAATGTTACAACAACTTTGGGAAAAGGTTTGGAAGTTTCTTATAAATGTTAACATAGACCTACCATTTAATTCAGCAATCATACTCCTAAGAATTTACCCAAGAGGAAAAAAAAAAAACATAGCTCCACTAAAAGACATACACAAATGTTCACAGAGCTTTATTTGTCATAGCACCAAACTGGAAGCAACCCAAATGCCCATCGACAGGAGAATGGCAAAACCAACCTTGGTGTGTTCATACAATGGAGTACTACTTAACATTAAAAAGGACCTACTGATATGAGTAACAATATGAAGCCATTTCAGAGACATCGTGTTGAGAGCAAAAGCAGCCAGACACTAAAGAGTAAGCACTGTATGAGTCCATGTATATGAAACTCTAGAAAAGGCAACTCTAATCTACAGGGACAGAGAGCAGGCAGCCATTGCCCGGGCCCAGCAGTGGGGGTGGAAGGGAGAGCAAATGGGAGGGGACATGAGGGAATGCTCTGGGGAGTTGGAAACGTTCTATATTGTGACAGGGGTTTGGGTCACACGGGTGTAGCCATTAAAAAAAAAAAAAAAAACTATACAGATAAGATTTGTACATTTCAATGTATATAAATTTTATATTCACATACTTTTAAAAAGCATAATAATCAAGTATGGGTAGGGAGTGGGTACACATAAAGAAGAAGTAAGAATGGCAGAGTGTCAAGAATTGCTAGGGAAGCGGCTGTGGCTCAATCAGTGGGGCTCCTGTTTACCATATGGGAGGCCCCGGGTTCGGTTCCCGGGGCCTCCTGGTGAAGGCAAGCCCGCCCGCACGGCGTGGTTAGCTGACCCAGCGAGCACAAGCAGCAAGGGGGGGATGAATGAATAAATAAATAAAATCTTTAAAAAAAAAAAAAAAAAGAATTGCTGAAGCTGGGTGATGTACACATCTGAAATTTTCCATAACAACAATGTAAGAGAAGGGGAAAAGTCATCCGCAACTAGTGCTCCCTGCTTCTCTGCACCTTCTCTCTCCCCTTCCCCTCGGTCCAATTCTACCTCGCCCCTGGGCTGCGCCCCCTCAGACCTGAATGAGCTCTACTTCCTGCCAAGTACTACTCAACTCAATTGTGTTCCGCAACCCCCCCACACCCCAACCAAGCCTCAGTAACCACCAGGCATTTCTGCCAAGTGACAGGACACACCCAACAACTCCAAAACCGTACAAGGTATCGGGAAACCAGAATTTCTCCAGCCTGCTTTGTAGTTCAGTCCTACCCCACTGTAGTGTTTGACCAGCATTTAATCAGCACCAACCTCAAAGGCCGATACATAGAAGGCTTAAAAAGAGTTTATGGCTTGTATCCCAAAAATGTATTTCTATGCTAATTGTTTGGAACTGAATACCCGTTTTGCCTTAGTAATGAGTAATACCCAGCCAGCCCAAAAATATCTATTTATTTTACAATATACTTAAGGCTCAAGCAGCAAATGCTTCTTTCATCAAAGTCAGCCCACGTGAGCAGAGTTGAGGAAAGTTCGAGGCTCAATGCTGAGTCAAGGGCAGAAACGGTAGAAGCTAAAGGAAGGAGGCCTGGGAGGGTGGGCCAGGTCCAGCAGGGGACAGCTGAGGTTTGGCCAGGGACTGACTCAGCCTGGTCCCTGAGGTGAATTACAGCCCACACTTGCCAGACCACTGTCTCCAGCAGGGAAGGACAGAGGGAGAAGTCTTTTGAGCCACAACCTTACCTTTAATCTCTTACTACACTTATTTAAAATAAAAGTCACACATTTTAGAGAGTAACGTGCATGACATTGATGTGAACAATATGAACAAGCAAAAAGAAGAAAAAGAACCTGTATTCCCACCACACAACTGAAACCGTTTCCATTCCATTCTAGTCTCTTCTATTATGTATGTACCACGGAAGAGAAAGTTTCAGATCCAGAGATGTGTCATTAGAATGGAACCACATCCTGAATTCCTTTGAGGACACAAGGTCTGCTTCATCTCAACAGTAGAAGCCCAGTGTCAGCTGTCTCCACTGATATTCATTCTATAAAGGAGAAGGATAGCTGCTCCTAGGAATCACTCGAGCAGTAGAGAAGAAAACCACAACTGCATCCTGCCGAGGAGTTTGCTGTCTGGCAGAGCTCAATTATGAAATCAATAATTAATTACAATTGTGTTATCTGATAGGAAAGAAAACTTCAGCATGCAAAAAGCTGGCAGGGTGAGATGGGAGGAGTCTGTGAAGGCTTCCTTGAAGAAGTGAGAGGTGAAGGTTGAAGAGGTATTGGCCAGGGGAAGACTGAGGGGTAGGAAGAGGGTACCAGGATAGAGGTGGCTTCTGGGCACAGAACATGAATTGAATGCACCAAGACTGGCCCAGCCTGGATACACCAGTTATGAAGCTGTTGGCAATAACCTGGGTAAAAGAAGATGGCGCTTGGACCAAGGTAGTAGCAAGGCACGTGGAGAGAAGCCGATTTGAGATCCATTTTGGAATTAACTGACTGGATTTGGCAATGAGGGAGAAGGTAGGGTCAAGACAAATTCTCAGGTTTCTGAGCTGAACTACATGGTTGATGATTTCACTCACAGCTTACTTAGAAGAGAAGGTAATATCTAAATTTTTGCCCCAATATTCTGCACCACGACATACAAGGTTGGAAATAGATTTGACCAGTCTCCTGACCATGTGTAGGTACCATGTAAAATGTAGGCGCTGAATCAGGGGCTGCCTGTTTCCATTCCACAACCATCAAACCCCTGTGCCCCACAGGATCCTCCTCCTTTCAACTTTATGCATTTTCCTGAGTGATGAAGGGGGAGTATCCAGCAAATCATACAAAGTTTTAAAGCTCTTGTCTTGAGCAGGAGCCAATCCCCATGTGGACTGAGCCCACTAAAGCTTGTTGAACCAAAAGATGTGTTTAGGCATTTGTGGCAGAATTCAAGGTAAGCTGTATTAGTCAGGATAAGGTAGGTTATGCTGCCACAAGAGACAAATCCCCCAAGTCTCAGTGCCTCAACTGCCATCTTGAACACATGACCTTCACGGTTGCCATGAGAGAGGCAAAGAAGTCTGGAAGAGGCACACGGTCTACCTGGCTCTGTGCCCAAGGGACACTTGGCTCTTCCGCTCATATTTCATTGGCCAACACTAGTCACAAGGAACCAACCTGACTGCAAGAGAGAATAGGAAGCGTGGAAGAATATGTGGATGTTTGGTGAGCATGGTCTTTGCCACACAGTATGTCAAGCTAGTAAAGAATCCAGGAATAGCAATCCAGCGAGAGAGGCTAGACACAACCATATAAAGGGTAGCAAGGAATGGGCACTAGCCTGATTTTAAACCATTGCATAGCCTATTTCTGAAGAAACCCCAACAGTACTGTTGGATAAAAACTAACAGAATCACTACAATATCACTTAATACAAAAAGAAAAAAAGTTACCTCGCCTCCCAAGCCAGTGAAACTGGGGAAAACGACAACGCACACCCCCTTTCCTGGTGGTCCACACAGCAGAGCAAGGGGACATACTATGAATAATGACCATCACATGAGATGATCCGTGGCCCTGACTCTCTTGCTAAGATGTGCCTAGGAGGCGATTTTCTAGCATTTGGGTTAGATTTATGTAAGCCAAACTGCAGTCTCTTACCACCATAACAAACATTCCCCAAGTCTCGGTACCTTGACCAAATCAAAGTTTCTCTCTTGCTCACACAAAATCCAAAATGGATGTTCCTGCTCCAACAGCTCTCCTCCAAAGAGTGACTCTGGGATCCATGTGCCTTCTGCTGCCACCACCACCTTCTACATGGAGACCATGGGAAGGGATGAGAGGCCTATTAGATATGCCAACACCTTGGCACAGAAGTGTCACACCTCACCTCTACTTCCATTTCATTGGCCAGAATTAGTCAAATGTCCCGCCCAGACTCAAAGGGTGCTGGGAAACGCAGTCCCCACTTGCCAGCAACAATGGGCGCCTGGACTTCGGTGGTGACCCGGCTATCTCTGCTGTGCTTTGTATCCCCAATATGATTCTTCTCTGAGACAGCTAGCCAGAAAAGGGGTACATCAGGCTCGAGAAAAGCCTCTCGCGGCTGAAACCCTAGTTTTGGTCTTCTCAACAGTCAGGAAATGTAAGGATTCCCTGTGGTAAGTGGCAATACTCCTGGACTCTTAAAATCATGTGAGCATAGCTGAAGAAAAAAAAAAAAATCAGAAGCAGAGCCCCTGGACAAGAAAGTAGCATTTAAATGAGGTTCGGAGAGGATGAAATTAAGTGAAGCCAGAGCCCACAGGTACAGGGGTGATAACTTGTGCCTGGGCCAAAGGGGCTTTTCTTGTCATCTGAGCAGTTAATAAGCAACTCCAGAAGATGGCTAATTAGCATGCAGGTGGGGAGGGGCCTTGCCTTAGGCTGGTCATGAACTCACCACAAAGCACCTGGAGAGTACACCTGCACTGCTATGGTATGCTCCCAGGTCAATGTATTGTGGTCTAGCAGACATCTCTCGTTTTAAGATTTGATACTACAATAAAGGTATTCAATTATAGCATCTTGGGAAAATAGCGTTCCCACGGTCAAAATGTTCGGGAAGGAAGCAGGTGTAGCTCAGTGGTTGAGCGCCTGTTTCCCACTTACAAGGTCCTGGGTCCATTCCCCGGTACCTCCTAAAAATAATAATAATAATAATAAAAAAAGCATGAGACAAAGCGAGGCAGGTCCCCTTCCTGCGGGATTTCATCTTCCATGTGTTCAGGAGCACCGAGAACCTCCAGGAGGGGGAGACAGTATGCAGCTGAAAGAAGCAGAGGCCCCTGCTCTCGGTAAATACAGTCCAAACGCGAGGTTGGTTAGTTCAGACTATGAACTCTGCTAAAGGAGGGAGGGCAATTAAACAAAAGGAGTCAGATGTCCAGAAGAAGGGGTGGCATGTTTCAGTCTTCAAATACTGGAAGAAACCAGGTGATGTGACCCTCACTTGCCAAAGGTGATAGTTCTGCTAAGTTCAAGACTCCAATTTCTGGAGCTAGATGGCTGCTTAAAAAATTAAAATTAAAAAACATTAAAAGAAATCAAATCTGGTCCTTAGATAAGGCAAGGGGTACACACTGACTTCCACCATCTCTGCTAAAAATGAACAGGCTGCCCCCTGCCCATCACGGCCCCTGGTCGTTTCATTCACAACTGCGTCCACTTTTTCCTGCTTTGGTTGAAGGTCTACTTGTGGCTTTCCTGCAGCTCATCAAATGGTGACCCACAACCTCAGATTCAGACTCACACAGGACCACATAAAACAGTACAAAGAGAAGGCAGCATAACCCAACCCGGCCTTGACTTGCCATGAGAACAGGAAGAGCTTAAAGGTTTGAATCAGGCTTCAAGGTCCTCTCCTCTGTCCATTCTGTCCTGCTCTCTTGCCCATTAAATTGGGGAATTTAAGAAGTTTTGATTGATAAAATGTATCAAGAGTGAAAAAGCAGAGAGGTTTCTGCACAGATGAGCCTCCTTAAAACACATTTGGGATGGTTTACTAGTTCCCCTCCCACAAAAGCCTTTTTCTAGAACGGCACTGTCCAATGGGACTTTCTGCGATGGGGAAAATGTTCTAGAATGCCCTGTCCAACACAGGAGCCACCGGTGGCTACTGACGACATGAAAAGCGCTATTATGACTAAGGAGCTAAGTTTTTTGTTATTGAATTTTAACCAATTTAAATGGAAATAGCCACACGTGGCTAGCAGCTACCATATTGGATGCTGTCATTCTAGAACTATTACCAAGAAGCAAAAGTAATACATTTGTATCTTTTGGGTGGAGATGCCTAAAAGCTGCGAATAGGAGAAATCTGGAAGCCAGGAAGGGTAGTGGTGGTAGTGAGCCATCTGCTTGACCCATAAACGCACTTATTGGAGTCAGGTGTCTCCTCTTCCAAGCCTATGAAAATCATTTATTAATTATGATGATGTACTGCCAAACGACTTATTCAAGACCAGCCATGGCCAACCAAAGGTGGTACATGGTGCAGCTGAAAATTCCAGGCAGTTTGGTCCCAGAAGGGAAAAAAAAAAAAAAAAGGGATAGCTGTGTTGTGTAGCTCTGGAATTGAAAGATTTCTGGCCATCTGAGCCCTCAAAGAAGGAAGAGGTCTTGCTAGCAGATGAAGACTCACTGCACACACGTGTATCCCCTCACACACACCCCTAGAGAAGAAAAGCCCCCTCTGCACAGAAGTTTTTCAGTGTCGGTGCCAGCAGGCGACAATCATGCCCAAAGCCAAAAGGGGCAGCTAACCTGTCAGAACAGCCTGTCCAGACTCCAATTGTGGAGCGGAATAGAAGCTGAGAAAAGTAAGTGATTCCAAGCGAAGGGGTCTCCCCACCAACTTTTCTAAAAAGAAGTGAAGAGCATCCTCAGAGCGGTCAGAAATGTCAAGAGCTTGTTGTCAACGGGCCCAGCTGCCACTTGTTTAAACAGCAGACCCCACCCCCACCTGCCAGCTGGGAAGGATTTGCTCTGCAAAACACAGGTCCACGCGGGTCATCATTAGACTAAATCTCCCTTCCTACGGCAGCGCGGCCTGACTCCTGCTGTCAAAGCACCTCCCCATCCACCTTCTCACCTGTTTTTAAGGTTAGGGTAGGCACTGTGAACCCTTTTGGTCCAGTGGAGATTCCGAGGCACAAGTACTCCCGGGCAATTGCTGTCTTACATACAATGTTAGAGAGATCACCCAAGTGCCAGAGGCTTGGCGCAGATGAGGAAGGGGCCGTAAGGAAAAGTGAAGCAACAACTCGTTCCATCCCTGGTGGGTTTAGAGAAACTCTTGCCAACTCAAAGTATTGATTTTAAGACTGGATTCTTTGTGAGCTTGGAGCACTCATGTCCCATTTCAGGAATGCTAGAGTCCCTGAATCCCAGTATGCTTGTGCATTCTACAATAGACATGGCACACTGTCAGTGTGTGTTGGGGACAGGAAGGAAAGTGTGCAAAAGAACACCAGGGTATGTCTAAGAAAAAGCAGCCCTGCCACCCACCCAGGCACCCACTCACGCCCACTCTTGACTCCACCATGGAATCACCTGGGAAGCATTAAACAATCCTGCGCCCCGGGACTCTGACGTAATTGGCTTGGGGTGAGGTCTAGGCATCAGGATTTTTGAAAGCTCCCCAAGTGATTCAGGGTCACCCAGGTTGGGGTCCCCTGCTGTGGGGGACATGCCAAGCATGAGAAAGTAAAAGTTGGCTAACTGGTGGGCAAGAGGCTCAGCCCCCCCCCACCCTGGGTCGTGGGTCATCTGACGTTCAAGGACACAGAAGAATAAAGGGGTCTCTAGGTGCCAGTGGCCTCTGTTTTCTTCTGCGTAAAAGGGTGGAACGCTACCTATCAAAAGGTAGGTGGTCAGCGGGTGCAAGGATGGGGAGGGGACCGAGAAAGGAGGGGGCAGCATAAGGAAAGCGGGTGGGGGGTGCGAAGGGGGCACTCGCCCTCACCTGCGTCGTAGAAGGCGTCCAGCACCGCCGTCTCCCCGAAGTCGAGCTGCCCGAAGGGCACCCAGGTGAGGTGGGCGCCCTCGGCCTCGCAGGCCCGCCGCAGACACTGCCGCGCACCTGCCTCGGGGCCGCCCTGGGGGCTCTCGTTGCGCACGTATACTGTCCGCAGGGCCCGCCGCTGCCCGCCCCCGCCCGCAGCTCCCTCGGCCGCCCCGTCGGGCTCCGGGGGCAGCGGGCACGGAGGGGACTCGCCTGGCGCCCCGAGCGCCTCGGCCGGGGGGCTCCCGCCCCCGCCGCTCTCCATGCGGCCGCCCCTCTGTGCTCCCACCCCGGCGCCGGGGGCTGGGGGCAGTGGCGGAGCCGCGCAGTCCCGGCACCTGCTCCTGGGCGACGGCCGCCCCGCAGTGTCCTTTGAAGGCCGGGTGGGAAGGGCCGGGGGCTGGGGGAAGGAGAGGGCTGGGCGGGGCGGCGGGGCAGGTGCGCGGACGGCGCCCCCTGCCGGCTTCAGTCCCCTCCCCGGCAGCGCCCAGAGCCGGCGCCTGGTGGCTTCGCGAACCTCAGGGCTCTCTCCCGGTCCCTTCCTCTCTCCCCGCTCTCCTTCCTCCTTCTGGCCCCTGCTCTCCTCCAGCTCTCTGCCTCCATCCCCGCTCCTCCAGCCTGGCGCCACTGGGAGCCCCGATTTCTTTTTCTCAAAACAATTTAAGGGGGCGGATGTGGCTCAACTGGTTGGGTGTCCGTCTCCCATATGGAGGGACCCGGGTTCGATCCCCGGGACCTCCCGGTAAAAAACAAAACAAACAAACAACAACAACAAAAAAAAAACACAATTTGAGACTTTTGAGAGACAGAGTTGCTTCCCGCACCAGCAGAGTAAAAACGATTTCAAAGTGCTGGCTGGATATAAATATTCAATTCCAAACCAAACAGGGACAGGGTTTGGACGCAGCATCCGGATGAGCAATATTGAACACTCTGATTTTGCCCTGCTGGGCTCCTGGAGGCCGACTCGTCCTGACTTTCACTGTGACCTTGACAGGGCACGACAATGCACCAACAGCAAATGCTTGCCCGTAAAATAGAAAAGACCCCAAGGATGCTGCCTGCCGGACCTGTGCACCCAAAGGGGTCTTTACCCAAACATTATAAAGTTAGTGCTGCCACTGAGGGTGCCATTGTATTTAAAAGACAGGATGCACTGGATGTTGTCACAAGCCTTTACAAAATATGTATCAGCTTTATTGACGTAGCAGTCACATGCCCACAATTCATCTATTTAAAGTGTACAATTCAGTGGTATTTAACACATGCATAGAGTTGTGCAGCCATCACCACAATTTTAGAACATTTTCATCACCCCCAAAGAGACCCCATTCCCATTAGCAGTGGCTCCCCATACTCCCATCCCCCAGCCGTAGGCAATCACTAATCTACTTTGTCTCCTGGATTTGCCTATCCTGGACATTTCATATAAGTGGAATAATGAAATAAGTGATCTTTTGTGTCTGGCTTCATGCACGTAGCATAACGTTTTTAAGGTTCATGTGTATTGAAGCATGTTTCTGTTTTATTGCTAATATCTTCCATTGTCTGGACAGACCACACTTTGCTTATCCATTCATCAATTGATGGGTATTTGGATTGTTTCCACTTTGGGGCAGTTATGAATAACACTGCCATGAACATCCGGGTACAAGTTTTTGTGTGGATGTATGTTCACTTCTCTTGGGTAGGTACCAAGGAGTGGCACTGCCCGGTCATATAGGAAATCTGTGTTTAATTTTTTGAGGAACTATTAGACTCTTTTTCCAAAGATACTGCCACATCTTCCATTCCCACTAGAGTGTATGAGGATTCCAATTTTTCCACGGCCTTGCCGATACTTGTTAATATCCATCTGTTTTTATTATAGCCATCCTAGTGGGTGTGAAGTGGCATGTCATTGCGGTTTTGATTTGCATTTCACTGATGACTAAAGAAGTTGGGCTTTTTTTTTTTTTTTTTCATGGGCTTACTGGCCATTTGTGTATCTTCTTTGGAGAAATGTTTATTTAGGTCCTTTGCTCATTTGTAAAATTGGGTTGTCTTTTTATTATTGAGTTGTAAGAGTTCTTTGTATATTCTAGATACAAGTCCCTTATCTCAGATATGATTTGCAAAAATCTTCCCTTCTGTGGGTTGTCATTTCACTTTCTTGATAATGTCCTTTGCGGCACATCACAAGCTATTTTGATACAGGCAAGTTAGGGCTTACTTTATAAAACAACACTTCAGTAATAATACAACCTGACACCACCCCCCCCCCAAGGAAACAGAAACTTCCCGTGTAAATCCTTGGAGAAATCCTGCCCTAATTCCATCCCTGGTAGAAATGAGGAATTTCACAAGGGGCAGCAATGCACACCCTCTTTTCTGGCCAATGAATGGAGAATGGGCTCTGAGGAAATCTGTAAAAACACACGAACCTGAGCTGGGAAGAGGAAAGCTTGGGGAAACTTTCAACACCTCTGTTCTAAGACTTTCTTATGTGATGCTGTAAAAGGACACGTTTCTTCTGTAACCCTGTAATGTATAATGACAGTGATTTTCCTACTGCGCCTGTTCCCTTGAGGTTATCCCAATGATTGGCACAGCCTTCTGAAGGGCCAGAGGCCCATTGTGTCTTTCTGTTGCTCTCACATCTTCCTGCTCTCCCTGGGGCCCTGCGGCCTGAGCTGTGAATTCTGGCTTGAACAGTATCCTCCTCAAACACAAATCCTGCTGAGAAAAGGACTAGCATTTACCCAGCGAATGAGTGCCTTCCCTGCAGCCTGCCTTGTCGTTGTCACCAGAAATGTGCACACCTGGAACATACTCCCTCCTTCCTCCCATGTGCCTCCCGCCTCCCCGGAGCCCCACTGGGCACAAGGCTGGATTAGTGGTTTTTTTTTTTTTTTTTAGTTGAGCAGTTGTTCCGTTCTTACCCTTGCCTTGCTACTTGCCAAGTACTTGTTCTGGAAACCATCTTGCCTATGCTGTAGAGAGATCATTCAGACTAGAACAGGGGCTTGACGAATAGTGGAGGCACTGTGGTTAAACAGCAAGATTAAATCTAGGTGTTTTCCCCCTTCTTTAATTTTAGGCTGGTTATTCACAGCAATTATGATTAAGTGAGTTAGTTCTTTGATTCATCCAATATTGCAAAAAATATTTTATTTACCATTGCAGTGTCAGGTTGTATTTCTTCATTACTTTTTTTTCTAAGCAAAATATATTGTACCCAAGTGCCAAGAGCAAATAGTGACAAAAGAGAAACAGCCATGTTGTATAATATTGTGTATGCTTGGTAGAAAACCTCGAACATATATACCCATTCGGCAAGGATTTATTGAGCACCTAGTATGTGCTAGGCACTGTCCTAGGTGCTAGGGATATCATAGCGAGCAAGACTGCCAAAATCCCTGTTGTCATGTTAGTTATAGATAGATATACAAATATATAGATATGGCTATACCTGTGTATGGATGCTATAAATATTGTAATGACATAGATTATAATCTATAAAATAGAAGGAAAAAACCAAGATGGATGAAACTCATAAGAAGTGTTAAGCATAGATTGTAAGATACTATCTTATGAAATATAGGTGAAACTCATAGGATGTGTTAAGTATATGAGTAAGCAAGCAGCTTGTGAGAAATAAGACTTCATAAGATGTGTTAGCTATAGAAAGTAAGTTATTTCCCTCTAAAGACATGCTGCAGGTGAAATATATGATGGAACAAACAAGAGTATTACTTATAGATAGGGATGGGAAGACTGTCATTAGGTACAAGCATGCCACCAATGGGCTGGCATCACACCTAAATCTATCATCCATTGGGGGACACGCAATACAGCCCCATTCTGGTCCCACGTGTCCTCTACCTTCTTGAACATATGGTAATATAGTTATAATAACATTTAATGTCCTTGTCTACTATTTCTATCATTTGTTCCATTCCCGGGTCTGTTTCTATTGATTGATTTTTCTCATTATGGGTCATATCTTCCTGCTTCTTTGCATGCCTGGTAATTTTTATTGGATGCCAGACATTGTGAATTTTGCCTTATTGGGTGCTAGGTATTTTTTTGTATTCCTATAAATATTCTTGAGCTTTGTTCTGGGACATAATTAAGTTATTTGGAAATGTTTGATCCTTTTGAGGTTTGTTCTTAAGCTTTAAATGGGATCAGGGCAGCATTTAGGCTAGGGCTAATTAATCCCCATTACTTAGTTAATACCCTTTTGTGTAAAATACCTGATGGCTTGTGAATTACAAGGTTTTTTCATTCTGATTGGTAGAAACAGAAACCTTTCTGGTCCTATGGGACCTTCAGGGATTGTTCCCTCTAAATCCTTTCAGGTGGCTCTTTCCTCAGCCATGGGTAGGTTTCCCCATACCCATTTGCTAGTTAGTACCCTGCTGAAGACTCCAGAACTGCAGATCTCTGGGACTCTGTGTGCAGCTCTCTCCTCTCCAGTACTCAGTCCATAGCCTCCTTAGCCTCCTTGGACTCCCAACTCCATCTAGTCAACTCAGGATGATAACCAGGCTCCTCCTGGGCAAACTTTGTCTGTTCTGTGGCCTGGAAATTCTCTCTGGGCAGTAAGCTGAGGCAATGCTATAGCTCGCCTTGTTTGTTTCCCCTCTCTCAAGGATCTCTGTTGTGCTTTTTATAATATTTTTGTAACTTTTTTCCAAGCCTGAAATTATTTTTAAATGAAAAGATGAAAAAATAATAAAATTAAAAAGAAAAGCGCTGGAGTGCCCTGAGGGATGGACATAAGGCCTCAATCTCTGACCGGCCAAGCTCAGTACCCAGGAGGCCCAGCTAAGCATGGCTCCCATCCTAAAGATGTTGTCTAGAAACATTGTCTTTTCTTAACATGCCTCCTTTTTAAGGAACTTCATAAATATATTCTAAAATTGATATGAAAAATAAAGGTCCAATAAATTTAGAAAGAAAGAAGAAATGGGGAAGGTGAACCTGTACTTCTAGATACTGTAGAAACCATAGCAAAAACGAAACAAACAAACAAAAAACCACAGCAGGCCCTGCCCCAATCAAAATGGCAGAGTGAGACAATTCAGGGCTCCATCCCCTCAGAGAGAGACTTTGAACAACCAGCAAGAACTGGCAGAAACATCTTTCTCAAAGTTCCAGAAAAGAGCTAAAGGACTGAAGTAACAGGGTGTCAAATTAAGGAAAAGGCTATTTAACAGCAGTAGGGTCTTGGGGTGACCTGCCTGGCCCCTTCCCACCCCTCACCAGCTCAGCACAGAGCAAGCCCACACTCCCAGTATGGATCCCTAGTCCTGGTTCCGGAGGGAGCAGAGTAACCTTCATGCACATACTGGGAGCATGTGCGTCTGTACTCATCTGGTGATGGCTTGAGGGACTTGCCATCCCAGAACTTGCTCAGCGCGGAGAAGGCAGCTCCATGAGCTCTCCTACAGAACACTGTGGGAACTCATGCTGCTTGGGGGCAAGGGACTGCTGGCTGTGGACATGCAGTGCAGTGCCCGGGACCAGGAAGAACCGGTTTCCTAGGGAAGAGGGGACATTTGGAACTATGTAAATGGGGGAATTCCTAGGGCCACACATGAATGCCCAAGACAAGAGCCACGCACAGAAAGGGTCAGGGAGACCCCTATGCTTTGGGCTGAAGCTATTCTCTAAACTCCCCTCCTCCTCTTCCTCCCTCCTCTCCCCTCCTCCCCCTCCAATATAAATAAATATAAATATAAATATAAATATAAATATAAATATAAATATAAATATAAATATAAATATAAATATAAATATATTCAGGTCTACTATTGAGCCAAAGTAACATTTCTGTTACTTTGTTTTTCATCTCTAGCATTTCCATTAGATTCTTCCTTGTAGTTTCCATCTCTGCTGAAATTACCTATCTGACCTTGCCCCTTGTCTACTTTTTCCATTAGAGCCTATAACATAGTAATCAGAGTTATTTTAAATTCCCTGACAGTTCTAATAACTGTGTTCTGTACCTGGTTCTGAAGATTGCTTTGTCTCTTCAGACTGCTTTTTCTTGCCTTTTGTCATGCCTTGTAATTTTTTGTTGAAAGCCAGATATTTTGCATAGAGCAGTAGATATCGAGGTAAATAGGCCTTTAGTGTGGTGATTTATGTTAGTCTGGGCAGGGGCTTGGACCGTGTTCAAGTTTGTGCTCCTATGGTTATCAGTGTTGAGGATTGTTTTATGGGCATCAGAGACTTTAAATTCCTCTAGGGTTTTTTTTTTTTTTTTTTTTTTGTCCCCTTTTGGCTTTGGGGTTTCCCTTTGCGATGTTCCCCAGAAAGACAGCCTGTTTCTTGCAGCTGTCCCTGCTGAAATCCACTGTTATTACTGGAGGCTAGCGGGCTGGTGGGTGGGGTGGGGCTCTCTAAGAATCTAAGTCTCCAAGTCTTTGGAGTGCACAACAGGCCTGTGTCCTGAGGGTGTGGCCTCCACATTTTTGCTGCTACTCCAGGGCTAGAGCTCCCCTCCCATTCCAGTCCCCCAGCTGCAGGTAATAGCCACCAGTGTTCTAGGTCTACAACCTTAGAGGCCCTTCGCTTGCAGGTGAAGACTCTTTGTAAGGTGAGATGGGAAGGCTGGGGCTGGAGGGAGTTCCCTTTCCCCAGCTGTAATGGTAGCTCACCAGTGTCCTCAGGAGATGTCCTTCCCCCTGCAGATTAAGCTTTTGTTCCTCGAGGGAAACTGGTCTGGGTGCATTTTGCCTTATCTCCTGTTGCCCTCCCCCAGCCAGCACCATGGCTGCGTGTTCTCTGGATCTTCCTGATCCACCCTGAGAGTCAAGTGGGTTCCTGGAGGAAAAGCCTGCAAAAAGGCTGGACAACCTCCCCCCCCACCTTCTACCCTCAGGAGCTTCACTCTCAAGCTAGCCCACACTTGGCCTCTAGGAATCTGTCCAACTTTCTAGTTTAATTTTCCTGCCTACGTCTGTGGTGTCTGGTGGCTTCTGCCCCAGGTAAGCAAATGCTCAGGACTCATGTCTGGCAGAAGGCCACTCTCCAGGTTTTGAAATGGCTGTTTGCTCTGCGAACGGAGTTCTGTGTTAATTTCTAGTCTGCCCAGATTTTTTTTTAATGTGATGAGGGTGGAAGGGATATTTTTGCAGCTCTCTACATCTAGTTGAAATTGGGAGCCCTATTCAACCATTGTTGACCTACAAAAATGCCAATTTCAGATTCAACTGGATAGACTATGGAATAATTTCTAGCTAGTGCACCTTGTTTTGCTGCTGCCACAGCCCAATCACATGTTTCTAGAAAAGAGAGCAGTGGGTTCTTTTACCCACAACTCAATGAGAGTGAGTTGATCTCCCCATGACAGTGGTCCTCAAACTTGAGCGTGCATCAAGCACCACTGGGAGGGCTTGTTAACACAGATCGCTGGGCCCCACCCCAGAGCTTCTGACCCAATACCTCTGGAGTGGGGCCTGAGAATCTGCATTTCTACCAAGTTCCCAGGTGGTCTGCTGCTGCTCGTCCAGGGAGCACAGGCTGAGAGCCGCTGTGCTACGGCATGTCCTGGAGGCCCAGGGCTCATCTACCAGTCCCACTTATTCACTTCCCAGGCAGGCGGCGGGCAGCCCTGAGAGGCGTCGCTCCCCAGCAGACCATCAGCCTGCAGAGGCAGGGACTGCTTGAGTGCTGCCCTCGGAGGGGTGAAGAGCAAGGGGCCGGCTCTTGAGTACCTTCTCCCTCTAGAGCGAATCTAAGGAAAAAACAATGCTTTGTCTCTTCAAGCACAGGTAGGCAAGGTTTTCTAATGGTGGGTGACACTCTTAGAGATGATGACAGTGTGCAGCCCACCAGAACCTTTTTTTTGAACCATGGGGTTGCAAGGAAAACTCTCCTTGGGGCCGGGTGTTGGCTGAGACTCTAGTATAAGGAAAAGTGCCTCTGAAGGCTCTCTTCACATCCGTTTTCTTTTGTCATGAATCCTCTCTAATGCTCGGGTTTCGTGCTATAATTTTAGTACAGGTAAAACTGGGCTGTTCAAATTTATAGAATAAATCCCACTTGGCGTCAGTCACAATTACAAATTCATTTATTCCGTCAGCAAATATTTATCCAGGGCTTGCTATGCACCTGGCAATGTTTGCAATGCTGGGGACACAGCAGTGAAGAAGCCAAAGTCACTACCCTCATGGTAGTTTCATTCCAGGGAGGGGAGACAGAAAATAGACAGGCAAGTATGGATCTGCGGCGGGCCAGTGGTGATGAGTGCTAATGAGAAAAATGAAGCAGGGGCTAGCTATGGGGAATGTGGAAGTGGATGGGGGTTAGGGCTGCTCTTTTCTTTAGGGGGAAGGAAAAGCCTTTCTGATGAGGTGACATTTGAGCAGAGACTGGAAGGGAGAGATCCAGACCTGGCACCACCCAGGTTTAGATGAATACAACTTACGAGACAGATGGGTGCTCAGTTAACACTTTTGCATGAGAAATGTTAATCCAACTATGTTTATAATCAGCCAAAGATGATTTTTGCAAAAAAAAATCTCAGGTAATTCATACACTTTGACTAGCATTCCACTTCTAGGAATTATTTTAAGGACAAGTCAAATGTGGACATAGATTTATGCCCATCACAGCTTTATCCATAAGAGAAACAAATCAGAATTAACCTAAAATGCCCTTCCTTCCCTGACCTCCCCTCCTTCAAGGCAAGATTGGGTACCTCTGCTCTGTAATTCCAAAGCATCCTGGGCTTATCTCGGGGGTAACATTCCCGCACTGTCTTAGGCTTGTCTGTTCCCCTGTCTGTTCCTCCCCACTGGACTCCATCTAGCTCCTCGAGGGCAGGGACCAGGTCACATTTGTATCTCCTGATGTCTTGCACATTGTACACACTTGAATGTTCAATAGAAGATTGGATAAATGCTTTTTGGCACATCTATAGATTGAATATTATGCAACCATTACAAAGATTTTTGAAAAAAATTAATGACAGAGAAATTATCATAAGTATGGAAAGCAGACTATAAAACTATATACATGGAATGACCTCCATTATGAGAAATTAAGATAATTAAAGGCTATATGTGGTTTGAAATTATGATCATTTCTGCCTTTCTCTTTATATATTTTTTCTACTTTGGGCATAATATAGTATCTTCAAAATCAGGAAAAAAAAGTAAAAACTCTCAGGGTGACTATATTCTACATTTGAGCCTGCAGTCATTGCTCTGGTCCTCTAAATCTTCAAAGATGGACGATTCATTAGGAGGACTCTTGTCAACAGGCAACAGCGTGTTGGTGTCCTCTATTCCCTTGAGCATTAAGCTCTCTGGAGAATGTTCTCACCTCAGCTCTACCCTGTTTCAACTTCCTCACCACCCCTGTCCCAGATTCTCAGTCTTAAACAAGGCCCTATAAAAGTGGGTTGGTTCTCCCTCTAGACCTGAAGTTAAGTCTGAGACTTCCTCTCTCAATCCTTGTCCTTCTCCTCATTCCAGATTCACTTCCTCCCAGGAGAATACCCGTATTGAGAACAAATGAAACCACGTCCTGATCGCCTCCTGGGGTCAAGGCAGATGGGTGGGTGGGTGTTAAGTGTTCAATTCCTACTCATCTGGTTCCCTTAAGCATTCAACAGCAGAGCTTCAGCCCCAAATAAATGCTTGATTTTCTCCGGTCAAGACTAAGAAATAATCATGAAGCTTGAAGAGAATATGTTCCATTTCTCCTAAGACATCTTTGCTTTTCTTTTGGCAATATTATGGGTTTCTGTGTGGTTTTACTGTTTGCTTTCAGAATGATTTTATCAGATTGGCTAGCTTAAAAATTGGTTTGTACACACAATTTACCTAAACCAACTCAAGAAAAACTAGAAAACCTAAAACAAGAAATTGAATCAGTAATAAAAAACCTCCCAACAAAGAAAAGTCCAGGAACAGGTGGCTTCACTGGTGAGTTCTACCAAACATTTAAAGAATTAATGCCAATCCTTCTCAAATTCTTCCAAAAAAATAGAAGAGGAGAGAGCACTTCCTAACTCATTCTATGAGGCCAGCATTACCCTGATACCAAAGCCAGAAAAAGACAGTACAAGAAAATTACAGACCAGTTTTCCTTATGAATATAGATGTAAAAATCCTCAACAAGATACTAGCAAACTGAATCCAACCGCACATTAAAAGGATTATATACCATGACCAAGTGAGATTTATTTCAGGAATGTAAGGATGGTTCAACATTAGAAAATCAATGTAGTGTATGCTGCATCAGCAGAACAAAATGGGAAAAAGCACATGATCATCTCATTGATACAGAAAAGGCATTAGACAAAATTCAGCTCACTTTCATGATAAAGCCACTCAGAGAAATATGACTAGAAGGGAACATCCTCAACATGATAAAGGGAGTTTATGAAAAAACCCACAGCTAACATCCTACTCAATGGTAAAGATGGAAAGTTTTCCCCCTAAGATCAGGAACAAGACAAGGATGCCCACTGTCACCACTGTTATTCAATATTGTACTGGATGTTCTAGCCAGAGCAATTAGGCAAGAAAAGAAAAAAAAAAAAAAAATGACATCCAAATTGGAAAGGGAGAAGCAAAACTATCTCTATTAACTGATGACATGAACCTATATACAGAAAAGATTTTTTTAAATGAATAGAAACTATAATGAAAAATTTGCATTTCCAGCCTACCTTCCTACCAAAGAGCTCAAAGCTTGCCAACAAATATTCTTATTAGTTTTCCAGAGAACTAGTAACATTCTTAGGGGTGGGGTGGGGAAACATTTGAGACTTAAATGACTTCATTCTATCTATATAATTTAACTAAACTTGTTGCTATTTAAAGAGAACTGCTCCATGAAACTGGTTCTCCAGGAAGTCAGTTCTCCATCTGTTTAGTATTTTTCTCTTTTTCCCCCAAAAATTCTATCTACAACCTATGAGGTCACCTTGTTCTACTGTTCTGGTTGAAATATTTGATCGCCTATTTCTCCTTTAAGAAAAAAGGAATTGCCCATTTTACCATGAATCCCAAAATCACAAACATGATGAGCACACAATGTTGGGAAGGGGGTAGCCTTACCTTCACTTCATTTAGGGTCAATTAAAGAGGTATGAGATAAAACCACCTCTGGGGACCTGCATTTACTTCATGGATTCCTACTGGCCCCAGGGGCCACCTTCTGCTTCAAGTGTTAGGAACCAAGCTTCAGTGACCTTAGGGACAGATGTAGGAATGACAGGACAGGCTCATCCCCTTAATAGACATGGCCCATCTCATTTTCCTTACACCACTGACAACTTTATATCTGGCCGGGAAGGCGTCTTCTCTGCTTTGGCCACTGTGTTCCTTCATGAGAGCTAATTTTGGGAAGCAGGCCACAGCATCTTCTTCCCCTGGGCTTAGGTTCTAAGCGCCAATCCAACCCTCTATTATGAGCCCCTATCATGCTGGGAACCCATCGCCCATGCACATATTGCTTTGTTATAACTCTCATTTGCACAAAACCAGAGAAAAGCTTTTCACCAAGCTCTGTAGGTGCTAAAACATCTTGACGTTAACTTGTGCCAAAATAAGTAGAGGAATAAAACCTATCTAAGGCAACAACGGGGCAGTGATGACCTCAGGTCACAATGGGCTTTTGTGGAACCTGAGGATTATTTTTACACAGACCACAGCAACTATGAGCAATAAATTATCTACCCTGCAGCTTTCAGATAAAGGAGCTGGTTATGAAAGGAAATAAAACCCCACCATTTATAACCAAAGACATACATGTGATGAGAGATACAGGCTGTCTTTAGGGGAGAAAAAAGCCATGTACTTGAGTACCCTGCCTACAAGGCTGTGCATGGATAAAAGTCGCTTTGCACAATTATTCAAATAATGATAATTTAATGTTCTATATGTTAAAAATAATTTATACCTCACTAGCATTTCTGCTTAAATACAAATATAGCCTTGAACAAGTTAAAACATGGCATTCACATCCACAGATTTAATGGATTATTTCTGTCCACTTATAGATGCCTGCTAGAGACATTTCTCTACAAGTAATCAAGCTGTGTAAAATGGAGAAAGATGGTTTGTATTTCAAAACATCATTCTGGGGACATCACAACCTCGAACAAAAATATTTTCACAAAATTTCTTTTAACCGTCTTCTTTACAAAGTACAATACTTAAGACTTTTCTAAATACAACTTTAGAAAATGAAGCAAAAAAATAATTCTCCATAGATGCCTGCTAGAGTCCATGCTGAATGCAAAAGGACTTTTTTCCCACAAGTGATACTTTCAAGCCTTTCAGTATTCTTGACAGGTCCGTTTTGTAAGGTAAAGAGTAAAGGTGGACGCTGTTCGGTACCAGCATGATGTATAATCCTCTTGCTGGTTTGCCCAAGGGGCAGTATGGAAGCTGGACAGACAGCTTCTCCTAGAACCTCTTCTCCTTCTCCTTCTACAACGGAAGCCAATGGCCTCACCGAGGGGAAGAGGTCAGCTCCCTACACTCCACGTCACCAGGGCCCCAGAAGGGCGCTTCAACCCCTCCGTTATTAACAACCCCACTCTGTATACACGTTACATAAAACTATATCACTAGAGATTTTCATGTTGAGGAAATGAGAAATCCAAACCTCAAAGAATCCAGTCCTCATTCTTATACTAGGCAGCAAGGCATCTCTGAAGGCTTCAAACTTAACGCAGAAATGCTTAAAACGATAAAAGGGGGCAGGGATGTTTTACACTGCCCGTGGAAGCTTGGTGCTCCTGGCGCCAAGCACCCTGAAAAGGCTGTCTATCCAGACATGGGAATGAAGGGCTGAGGCTCCTTTCTTTCCCCACTCCCTTCCCTTAACTGTGCCCCAGCCCAGGAAGACCAGGGGCTGGTCTGTCGGGGCTCTGTAAATACTCGCAGGGGCAGCTTCAAGCAGCGAGCAGGAGTATGAAGGGAAGAGGAAGGCAGGGGAAGGGGGGGAGGAAGAGAAAGGAAGAGACATTTATTTGTTACACTTTCAAAGATCAGGAACTTGGGGTGTGTGTGTGTGTGTGTTCACATCTTCAGTGTTATCAATTCTCATTCTTTGCAGTTGTGCAAACCTATTTCTGTTTAGTAGTTTCACTATAAATCTCAGGAAATAGACAAAGCAGCTTTTTTAAAAAAAAACATAAAATGTCTTTGGGGGCTTCAAGGAACCCCCTCCTCTCCATCTTGCAATCCAGGATATGCCCCTTATTTTCAGCTAAGGATGAGAAAACAGTTACTTAATCTAAGGCCGAGCTGTTCATTTTCTACAAAGTTAAAGCACACAAGCAAACACTACTTTCCCTGGAAAGGAAAAAGCAATTCTATAAATGCAAGAAAGATCCAATGGCTACACTTCAACAAGACCCTCCCCCGATTCTCTTGGACCTGAGGAAGGGGTTACAAGGCAGCAAAATGTGAATACAGTGTAAACAACATGTACACACACACAATCCAGTGCAGGAAATAATACAACTTTCCCCCCTTGTTTTCATTTGCATTTTACTTTTATTTATTTTTGCTTTAATAATTCATATTCTGTTCACGCAAAAGGTGCAAAGGACAGGAGGCAGGGGTTTAACTTGGCTGATGAAAAATCAAGCAGGGGTGACATTTTAAATTTCACAAACCCAAAACCAGGAGAACTTAAAAGTTGCAGCTGGTACCACACAGCACTCCCAACTTCACAGCTGTCTGCTCTTAGGACCTTTGGCTATGGTGAGAGAAGCTTTGAAGACAGTGGCCTGTAGTGGACTTTAATAGGTGGCTAATAAATTTTTTTTTTTTTTTTTTTTTTTTTTTTTGGAATCATGGTAGCTGCATCACAAAAGTTCCAATCAAGAGGGTGGTAAAAAGAAGGCACAGATCATTGCAAATACCAGATTTTTTCTTTCTCTTTTTGCAAATATACCATCATATATATAAGCTAAAATTTATCTCGGAGTGGTGGGGTTGGTTGGCAGGGGGAAGGGATGGGTTGGACCTAAAATTGCATATGTGATAGAATCCTAAACTGGAACGCAAAGCGAGGCAGCTTTCCGCCTGAAGCAAAAGAAGGGACGCTCGCTCCTGACTATGTGTAGTACAAACATTGGAGGAATCTGTGACAAAACACGATTAAAAAATCATAAAATTATAAAGCTTGTAAACGAATAATCTGAAGTTACATTTTATTAATGGAAAAGATCATCAAAATAGTACCACTATGGACTAAACTGCCTGAGTTTTCATTTCGCATGAGATCTCAAAGTAGAAAAGCCTGAAGCACAATTTGCTCTGTTTGAGTCACAACCAGTGCCAGACCCAGGACTAAACCAGGGGGAAGATTCTCCTCTTGGATGGAATTTGTGTTGTGCTATCAAGACTTTTGTGCTAATCTTTCAAACGGGGACATGTGGAGGCAAACCTCTAATCTTTTGGCACAAGGTTATTTTGGCTGGGGCGGAAAATTTGAGTCTGAGACTCAGGACGAATAATGCAACGTTTCTTTGATCAAGTATTCATTTTGATTGAAGAGCTTTTTTTATGTCGTTAACTTCCATCTGTGAAGGAAAAAAAAGAAAGACCCAAACAAAATCACATGGAATTGGCTGGTTTTGTAGAATCAGAAAGATCATCAACCTGCTCGATTAAAAGGAAATAATTAACCCGGAAATTGGGAAGGTGAAATGGGTGAAATGACGACTGAATGGAGAGTCGATGATGATGCCAGAAATGGCATAAGCCTAAAGAATGGGTACAGGCACGAGGCACCAGGAAATGGGGATCTCTGAATTCTCCCAAGTTTGCTGAAAGGAGCAATCATTCCAAGTTTCCTGGCCAGAGGACGGAGGCAAGCTGTCCTGAAGCGACCGGCCACCTGGCAGTGTCGGAAGGCACCTGCGGTTGGGCCCCGGGGGTGTCTGTCAGCACCCCCAAAGTGACGATGAGCAGTGCCCATCCTTTAAGCAGCCCGGGTCCCGATCGCACCCAGGGCGCCAACTGCCTCCAAGCCGAGAGGGGCAACCTCTGGCCGCTGGGAACTCCGACACTCTCTCTGCCACTTGGTAACGGCAGTGTTGGATCAGAGACTACAGGGGACGGAATCCCTTGGAGTCCCAGTGACTGCATGACAGAAACCAGCTAGCAACAGGCCTCCCTAGGGCCACGGCCTCTGGCACTTACTCTAATCACGCCTCCTGGAAACTGGCCAGGGGGACTTGTCACTGGGCAGATGTTCGGGCCACGCTCCAAATGGGAAAGCCAACTGGGGGCAGGTTTACGAGTGTCTCCCTTTCCTAGGACTTCCTGGATCTCAGGGGAGGATGCGACGGGACCGCTACAACTCTAAGAAAACGCTCACAGAAAGTGCATCTAAGTCTGCAAAGGGGTACTGTGATGGTTAGGCTAATGTGTCAACTCAGCCAGGTAATTGTGTCCAGGTGTTTGGTCCAGCAAGCACTGGGCTAATTGTAATACAAGAGCATTTATGGACTTCGATCGCCAGTGAGTTTACTGCGTGGATGGCTGATTACATCTGCATCAATCAGGGAGATTACATCATCAATGGGTGGCGCTTTTATCCAATCAGCTGAATGCCTTAAAAGGGGAAGTGATTTAGACATTCAGAGAGAATTTCCCAGCTCATCTTTGGACAGCCACCTTCTCCCAGAAACTCATCAAGGACCTTCACTGGACTTTCATCGGAGCCCCTGGCTTGCAGCCTGCCTGCGGAACCTGGACTTGTGCATCCCCACGGTCGCGTGAGAGACTCTTTTAAAATCTCATATTATTGACAGAGATCTCCTGTTGATTCTGTTTCCCTAGAGAACCCTGACTAATACAGGTAACGATCACTTGTTTGTAAATTAAAGCCCTGAACTGCCCCCACCCCCAACTCAGCCTCTAGGCGTCAGCCGGCAGCGGGACCCCGAGAGACCCACCTGCAAACGAAGCCGGATTTTCTTCTCTTCGTCCAACTCTGACAGTAGCTGCTTAATCTCTCGTCTGAAAAGCAAACAGCAATGAAATTAAACAAAAGCCCAGACGTACCCAGTAAGAGATAAGGAACCTTTTATTAGCACTACAAAATACACCTGACTCTTTTACAAGGAAAAACATGGACACGACATCATGTTTTCTTTGCATTTGCCGCTGCTTAAAATTTGATTTTATTCGTTGCTTAATAATTTGCCATTATTTCTGGGCTCTCAAAATAGGGCAACATAAAATGTCATGTCTGGAAATGACCCTTGAGATCCCTCAGTCCAAGCCTTTCCTTTCAGCTGGGGAAAGAGACGCCCAGAATGGTGGCCTCCCTTGCCAGGGATCCAGGCTCACACTGTCCTCCCTCAGACAGCTCCTTTATTACACAATCACTGGTCTTCAAAGGCACTCAGCAGCATTTTCATTGTAGACAGTTTCATCACTCCATGTGTATTTCCTTTATTTTCAGTTTTAAATTAATAAAAGTTTACTGGTATGTTTTTACTGATTCTCCTAAAAGCCTACAAAGAGTAATACCCCAAACCTTGGACATAAAATAACTGAAATAGCAATAATTGGTGACCAGTGTGGTAGAGAAAGTGGACGTGAGAGAGGATCTGCCATCTACTGCCCTTTCCAACACCAAACGATGAAGTGGGACAAAAGCAAACATCTCGCGAGCCAAGGGCTCCACACGGAGGCCAGTGCAGCCATTCAAACAGTGGCCAGAGAGCTGGACTCCCTCTGAAGGTAGGAACGCTTCATTTTGCATGTATGTTTTTGCAAGCTGGGCTGGAGAATCAAGAAACAAAGTCAGCCAAGACCGCAGTAAGGGAGAAGTTATACTGCATTTGCTCCCCTGTCCCTGGCACCGCATCCCAGCACCGCTGTCAACACATCGGGTTATCTGGCATCAAACACTTGTGACTCATCACTGCATTTATTCAAGCACACATCAGGCACCAACATCTCGGTGGGCACTACTTAGGGTTTAGAAAAGTACAAGATGAGATCCTAAGCAAACTGCACAAGCCCAGGAAGACTAGGGCAGGCAAAGCTTCGAGTGGTCCAGGTGCAGGGAGCTAATTGGGGAAGGAGGTCCAAAGAAAGTCGCTAAGTCTAAGTAGGAGAAATGGGCAAAAATCCATGAGGGAGGGAGGGAGGAAGGAGGGAGGTGGGAGGGAGGAAGGAGGGAGGTGGGAGGACTGATGGGAAAGAGCCAGGGCAGAAGCAGGGAGAGGAGAACCAGCACGTTTGGGGCCAGGAGGGAATCAGCTGAGAGGGAAGTGACACCATGAGCTAAGGTAGGAGCCTGGGGGTGGGGGGGATGCGATGACCCTGGGCACGGAGGCCAGGCTGGGGAAGGGGACGAAAGGCAGGCCTTGGGAGAGGGGCCACCGTGAGGTGTTGATGAAAGAAGATGCTGGCTGGCCAAGGAGGGGCGGGCGTCACAGTGGTGGGAGACACGCTGCAGATGTGCAGATTCCAGCTGCCTCTCAGGATCAGAAGCCAGAGGCAAAAGCGCTAAGCCCTGGATTCAGGCCAGCTCGACCCAGCAATGCTCCTAAGAACACCAGGGGGGGCGGCTGGAAGGCAGGAAGGCACCAGCCCTGTGATGCTGGCCAGGGCCCTGGACTCAGGGCTTCTACCCCTTTGAGCACTGCTCTTTCCCAGTGGGTCCTGAGGATGCCATCAGGCTGTGTGGCAGTGGCAGGGCCTTGGGCCCAGGGCGTGGGCAATGACATCACTAATGAAAGCAGCTTCCAAACATGAGTTCCTGGCATGAGCCAGGCCTGGTCAAGCCCGTCACATTTATTCAGTGTTTGCCAACACCCGTGCCTGGTCAAAAACCCCTGAGCACCCCCATTTGACAAGAAGGCAACTGAGGGCCAGAGAAGTTAAGTACTTCGTGTAAGATGGCGGGCTAATGAGTGTGCGAGTCAGGAATCTGGATCCAGATGTGTGGAATGAATGAAAAAGGCCTCTGCTGCTCTCTGCATCTAGAGAGTCCCTTCCCCTGGGGAGGAACTGTGTCTCAACACTGCGCTGACAACTGGCACGTGGTGCTCACAAACACCCCAGAATCCCTTAGGAGCTGTTGACACAGAAAAGAGTAAGAGTCCTACCAGGACTTCGGAACAGAAGAGCTCTTAGGTTTAAAGGCATATGAAGCGGAACCTCCTCTTGAAACCACTTGCCAAGGGTCAAGGCCCTTACTAAATGCCAGAGACTCGGGCGATGTTTGTCCGACAAGCCAGGCCCCTTTTCGCATTGCCCGGTGGGATTAGTGATGGGGTGCTAGAGCCTGCACAGGCAGGGGGAAGGCCTGCAGGCCAGGAGCAGTGGGGTGTGGGAAAAAGGGGAGCACAGGGCAAGACGGGAGGAAGGGGAACAGAGATGCGGTGGGGAGTGAGGGCGGCGAGGCAGGGAGGGAAGGAACCACCACCAGCAGCCATTAGGAATTGAAGGAAAGGAAAAACAGGTGAGGTGCGCGTAGAAGGCGCTGCGGCTGCATCTGGCCACCTAGGCTTGACAATCCTGAGAACACTCGCTGTGGGGGAGGGCTCCCGATGGCAGCCATGTCCCCAGGTTTTCCACGTATAGACTTGCTGAGGGCTCAACAGACCCTGGGAGGTGGGGGACGGATGGGAACATACATGTGTGGAAGGCTTAAGTGACTTGCCCACGGTCACGCAGCCAGTAAGTGGCCAGGCTGGGATATGCACCCTGGCCACCTGGTCCCAGAGCCTGTATCCTTACCTACTTGCCACCCTGCTGTAGCTCAGCCCTGTGGGGCAAAGGCCTGGCCAGGACCTGGAACCCTCCAGAGCCAAGGCACGCCTGGGGCAGCTGCGAACGCACTGGCCAGGCACCTGGGCTGTGATAAATCTGCTCTTGCTGTCCCTCTGCCTGGAGTGGCCAGCTCTTGGGAATCCTAGTTCATCTTTCAGAGTCCTACGCAGGAGACACCTCCCTGCCGTACCACCCTGAATTCCTCAAGAAAGAGCAAAGCGATCCCTAAGCTGCCTGAGCCTCAGTTTACATCAGATAAATGCCACCCTGCTTCTGATCCTTTTACCGACCTGGTCCCTGTGTGCGGCATCCTGTGGGCTATTTACGAGTGGAACTTATTTTATTTCCAGGCCTTTCTCCCCACCTGCCTGCTCCGTGCAGATTAGAGACGGGGAGAGAGCGTGTGTGTAAGGTGACACAGAGAACACCCCAGCCCCGAGGCTCATGGTGAGGACACCCTGCTGAATATGACAAAGTCTCAGATTTGAAGGGTCTGTATATCTTGGTCATACCCTATGTCCCCTGAGTGTTAGGCGAGCCAATTACTTGATCTGGCAGCTAATTGAAGAAATGGCCATTTTTTCTGATAGTGAAGGGAAAACTGGCTGTTGGACACACGGAGACACGATACAAGTGAACACCATGTTTTATGGGTGACCTGAGGAATTTTCCTTTCAGTGCCCTGCCTGGAGTGTTGGGCCCCATGCCTGATTCACCTGTGGCCAGCCTGTGCCCTTCTTGCGTTCCGCAGGTCCACAGGCACGCGGAGCTGAGGCCAAGTTCGCCTCTCAGTGCCCACACCCACCAGGAAGGCTTTCAGGACCAGGCCCTGCCGGGTGGAGCCTCGGCTTCAAGCCTGCAGGGGAGGCACCGAGAGTCCCCTGGGAGGCGGGGGAAGGAAGGGCCCAGGCACTCACTTCTGCTGGTCCTTCATGGTCTCGATGATGCTCCTCAGCTCGCGGACCTGTGTCCTCAGCTCCTCCACGGCTGCCTGGCTGCTGGCCGCAGGCTCCATCTTTGGTTTTCCTTCGGTGCCAAACAGAGATGGGGAGTTGGCTCTGTGTCCGGCCGTTCCCAAAGAGGACGACAGGGGGGAGGGCGCCGCCGAGGACAGAGGGGCTTGCCCGCTACCACCTGAGGCCATGGTCCCCAGCTTGGGCGGCAGGGATGCTTTGTTGTCGGACACCTGTGGTGAGGGAAGGTCGAGAGGGTTCAGAGCTAGGAATCCGGGCTGTGCTCCCCTCCTCCTGTGTAGTAAAAGCCTCCATCAACATCACCGCCCCCCACTCCCCCACTCCCGCTTGGTCCTCACGCCTCCGAGCGCCTGCTTTGGGCAGGCCTCCCCCCTTCATGGGCCTTCTTCTCCGGTGTTAAATGTGACTGCCCTTCTGGACGGGTAGTTCCTAACTGGTTCAACCGCCATGGACAGAGGCCCAACTACGTCCCAGGCTCTGCCAGCTCTGAAGTGACTGAGATATTCTCCCCATCCTCAAGGAGCTCAGAACTCTGTGGGGCACAGACGGAAAGACAAGCCGGCACACTGCAGAGGAGGGAGACAAACAGAGCTGCAGCCACCCATGGAGGGGGCCGGCCATCCTGAGGCAGGGGAGTGGCCGAGCGCTTCAGAGAGGAGGAGCTGGCAGCCCTGTCCTGACTTCGAGGTGGCCAGGAGGGAGGGAGGGCTGTTGGAGAAAGACATTCTAGGTGGAGGGAACGCCACAGGCAAAGGCAGAGAGACCGGAGAGCCAAACATGTTTGTGGGGAGCAGGTCACTCCACGTAGCTGGAGGGTCAGCGGGGACAGGAGAGAGGCAGGGTGGAGAGGTAAGGCTGCAGAGGTAGAGGGGGCAGGCTGGTGGAGGCAAAAGATGGCATGCCATGCTGCTGGTCTTTCTGGCTGCAGAAGGGCCCAAGGGATGGTAGAAATGGGGAGGGCAGCGGCGATGGAGAGAGGACAGCCCCGAGAGATGTGGTGGAGGCAGGCTCACTCGGCAAATGGTGTCAGGCACTGCTCCGGGTGCTGGAGCAGAGTGGAGGCGGCTGACACCTTACCTGCCCTCATGGAGCAGACACCCCAGGGCTAGCAGGCTGCAGTCCTGGACGGCAGGTAGGGGCTGAAGGAGGATGTGCAGATCAAGGACTGTGGCTGGGGACAGAGGAGCCAGGCGCTGAGGGCACATCTTTCAGAGGAGGACGAGCAGGTTGAAGGGCTGGATGATGGTTTCAGTTTTAGACACAGTAAGATTTAGGAGCCCAAAGGGCAGCCAAGGGGATCTGTCTTGTGGGCTAGCCAGTGACCGGGAGAGTGAGCTGGGCCAGAGAAATCACCAGGGGAAGCGGAAGCCACAGGGGTGGATAATACAGAAATAGAAGAGGCCCAGGGAATTCCCTGACTTAAGAGGCAGGGGGAGAAAGCTGAGCCCTTGGGGACTGGGGGAGAGTGGAGTGAGAGGACCAGGCAAGACCAGGAGAGGGACCTGGGGCATGGATACCTAGCCCCCCCTGCCCCCCCCCCCCGGAGTTTCCAGCAGGAAAAGTGATTGGATAAGTGGGTTAAGGGTGCTGAGAGGAATGGGGATGTAATGTAGAAGAAACCTGCCTAGGGAAGGTCAGTGCCTGAATGGGAGGTGAGGTCTGGCCCCCGACTTTAGGACTCTTCTTTCCAGAAACGGGGCTGGGTGGGGGCAGTGCCCACACAGAAGCTTCGGGAAGATTTTGCTTGTTTTCAGGGATGGGTGAGCCCCTGAGCTGGAGGATATGCTGGAGGATATGGAGGGTGAGGGGTGGGGAGCTGATGGAGAAGCATCCAGTGGAGGTCAGGAGGACACAGGGAGGGGGACAGTCAGGGGCGGGAGGAAAGAAGGCCACCTGGCAGGCCCGGCGGTGGCGGCAAGGGAGGGTGAGCTGCTGGTGGGTGGGGAGGAGGGAAAGCAGCCTTCAGGGCTGCACCTCCTTGGGGAAGGAGGCGAGGGGCAGGAGTGACAGTGAAGTGAGGCTGGTGGGAGCCGCCGAGCAGGAAACAGGCTGAGAGAGGCAGCTGAGTAATTTCTCGGCTCCCTCCCCTATTGTTGACGCTCCTCAGGCCCTGCTCCCGGACTGTGGCTGCCTGAGTCTGAAAGCTTGCGCTCTCCTGTTCTAGTCTGCTTCGCTTATTTCCTCTTCCTGCCCTGCAGCCTCATGTACCCGGCAAGGCCCAGACACTGACTTCAGGTACCTCCTGAATCACCGATTCTCTGAGCTTTCCCTCCAGGACTCGCTCTCCTGGCCCACTCGGCGAGCGAGTCATTTTTTCAGCCCTCATAGAGCAGGGGCCACCACGCTCCCTGATCAAATTAGTTCAAGCAGAATTTCTAGAAGCACATGACACAATAGCCCCAGGGAAATGAGATAGGCGAATGTGAGAGAATCATACAAAGCAGACACGTGAGAAGCCACTGTCCACCAGCAGATGTCACTGCCGACACAGCCCAGGGACACGGGCACGAACACAACTGCAGGTGTACGGCAGTCACCAGAAAACACGGGTCTAAGTCAAACTTCTGCAAGTGGAATCCTTTATAAAGGAAGGCTTCCTCAGCTTTGTGAATAAACACAATTGATCTCTTTTATAGGATCAGATTTTTGCTTACTGCATCAGGTTTTCAAAGAAAATCCATACGTGTAAATTCTTAAATCTATGAGAAAGAAAATCCCACATAACCTTATTATTATTTTTTGCTTCAAGTGCCTAAAAAAAAATGACTCATTTTCTGCTTTTAGACAGAAAGAAGTTGCTGATCCTTATGGAAAATAATTCCAATGGACTGGGTCCTCTCAATATGAGGAAATGGACTTTTAAAATCGAGGTTCACAGGAAGAGAAGCACTTGTTCAGGGCACACTTCAGAAGTCACATGCAGCAGCTCAGCCATCTCCTCGTTGTTTCTCACAAACTAATAACTTAAAATAGTGGTACTGTTCCCTGGACACACAATGAAATGACGTTTTTCGATTACATTTATTCTAAAACACGACTCCGAATCGGCTTTTAAGACACTCCGTTAGTCATTTAAATCTGCGACCTGCCAACTACACTTTGGGGCGCTTCCAAGCTTTGAACATAAAACTCAAGCTCTGTGGACAGAGGGCAGGGTATTTAATACCCTTAATGTAGTCTTTCTGGACACCTCTGGGCTTTTAAAGTTGTTTGGTGGTGGTGGTGGGTGCTGGGCATGTGGGGGGGGGCATTTGCGTATGTGTGTTTGGCAGGATGGAGAGGAGACTAGGCCACGAGAGAAAACGACATGGGAAGGAAACAACTGAGCATGTTTCTCAGGGATTCAGCCCAGCTTTGGCGACTTTGGGACCTGCCCTCAGGGATTTTGACGACTAAAGTAATCACTGTCACTAAAGACTGCTGTTCCTCCTTGTTTGGTGGCTGACCCATCTGAGAGCACGCATGAAAAGGCAGGGATCGCTTGCTGGCAGGGCACGCTGGCCACGGCTGGTCACTCACTTGGGATATGGTAACAGTCTTGGAAGTTTTCTTTGATGCGTCCGCTCCTCTGTGCGCAAGTGAAACGTGTTCCTCTTTATCTTCTTCTGGACTCGGAGAGTCAAAGATATCAGGGCTTGAAAGAGAGGACTGGATAAGGCCAAGAGAAAACACTGTCAGAATTACACCTTGGCTGACATAGTTTTCGTTAATATAACGCTGTATACTTTTCAAAAGTACTCGGCACTTCTGTTTCATGTGTCGCCTCACTATAATCCCATGAGGCAGAAAGCGTGTTATCTGTTCACGAGGGGCAGTCACACAGCTGGTTAGTGCCAGACTGGGAATAAGAAGGAAGGTTTCCTACACCAGGAATCCTTCCATGGATCCCTGGAATCTTTCCACTGATGGACATCAATTAGCTCATACATTTCATCCCCACAGCTGTCTGTCCAACCTCCCCTGCTTCCTGCATGCCTCCCGCCCACCCTCCCTTCTTCTATAAATATCTGCTACTATGTGCCAGGCACTGAGCTCAGGACTGCAGGCTTAATGGTGAGCATGCCAGGCCTGGTTCCTACCCTCATGGGGCTTCCGGTCCAGTGGGGAAGGGCAGACAGTTCAAGGGGAGGCTGCCCCTAACCTTCCTCTACTTCATTTCCTCATGGTTGTTTTCCTTGCCCCTTTTCCGGGATCACTAAATCTGCCGCATACTGAACTGTCCTAAAAGGACTTGTCTCAGAGGAAGCCGTTTCCAGGGGGAAGAGATTACCAGGCTGGCTCCACCGACCAGCGTTTCCGTCACCTGAGAGCACCATGAGCCCCTATCGAATTTGGTTCCTGCGGCTAAATCTCTGCCCTCATTTCTGCTGATAGTCAGCATCCATTTTGGATTCCATATTTGCTGAAATATATTCACAGAACTGCATCTTTTGGTGAAATAATGGGATAACGTCTCTGCCCTTTCTGCCTTGTGAAGATTACTGTGCTGTGAGGATCAAATATGCTGGATGAACGTGAAACAGTTCACTGGAATTTGCTTAGTCATAAATGATTACTATACTAGAATTTTCCTAGTTTAGAACAAAGCAAATGAAAATAAGAGTTCCCATAGCAAGGCTTTTTCTTCTTCTTTTTCAACAAAGAATCTGCCAGAGATACCCTTGGGTGAGCTCATATTCAGCTCACCTGTAGGCCTCCTACCCTGCTGGGAGAAGGCTGGTCCTCTTTAGAGTTATCACACCTACAAATACTGTTTGTTTTGATCTAGTTATTCTACCTGCTAAGAGAGAAACCTCACACATTTTAGGGAATTCTCAAGCAAAGTTTTACATTTAAGAGGTCTGGTTTGTTAATTGTCATTTCCTCAGAAAATCCAATTACCTAGAATACCACCCTCACCCTGAGCGCTCCTCTTAATCTAGGCTTAACTGCCCACCTACCTTGCAACGCCCATGTCCTTTCACTTTGTGATTTTGTTCAAAAGCCAGTTTCCTCCTACACAACCTATGGTCCATGACCTGCCAACCAAACCTTGCTCTTTGAATCCTATAAACATCAATAACTAACTGCAGGGAGAGGCCGCAGGCTGGGGAATCATGTCCAGTGCACTTCCTCAATCACTTTCCCCAGTGGCAATGGCCTTTTATGACTACATCCATGTCTACAAATCCTATTTTGCTATGAAATACCTACAGGTGCTAATTGGAAGAAGAGTAACTATTAATCTGATGTACACAGCCACGAGGGGATGCATGGGAATGAAGAAAGTGAAGAGACGATAGTAATTTTATTTCTTCAAAGCACAAATACATCCTGTTGTTTTAAGCCTCCAAATAAAATCACTCCAGGGGGAGTGGATGTGGCTCAAGCAGTTGAGTGCCTGCCTCCCACATGGGAGGTCCTGGGTTCAGTTCCTGGTGCCTCCTAAAGAAGACAAACAACGAGCAGACATCGAGCAAAAAACCAACAAGCAGATGAGCAAAAACAATGAGCAGACAAGCAAAAACAACAAGCAGACAACAAACAAAAACAAAACAAGCAGGGAGTGGAAGTGGCTCAAGAAGTTGAGTGCCCATCTCCCACAAGGGAGGTCCCAGGTTCGGTTTCCGGTGCCTCCTAAAGGAAAAAACAGACAACAAGAAAACAAACAAAAAAAACAACGAGCAAACAGATGAGGGACCCATCTGGGAGGGGGGAAACAAAACAAAACAAAAAAAATCATTAAAAAAAAATTGCTCCATATCAAGTCCCAAGCTTTGAGTCATCGTGCCATAAGCTTCCTATGGGCAGGAACTGTGGACGTCTCATTCCTGGTCATAGCTTCGGTTCCTGGCACAGTGTGGATTGAGCACACAGCAGAGAGAGGAACATAAATCTCTGCTGAATGAATGGAAGACCAAACTTGAAGCCTAAGAGTGGAGTGAAGATGATATGCCTTTACCCTGTCCCCTGAAAGACACATGAATTCCTGAACATGGGCTATATGGTCCAAGGGTGGGGTGGGAGGTGGTAATTTGAGCCTTTCTGGATTTAATTCTAGAAGCCTCAACACTCTTTAGACCTTGAAAAGTTAGGAAGATTTTGGAAGGAAAACTAAAAGGATGAAGGATTTATAGAGAAGAATAGTATTAAAAATCGAAGTAGAGAAGTACTAAGCAGCAACTAAACAGGTTGTGTGTCTATGAGGGGAACTTGCAGGGCACATGGAGAAGGGAGAGGGAGAGGGGAGAGAAGGCGATGTTGGCAGAGAACTCCATGGAAGAGTGAGAAAGTAAGCACTTTTCCACATCCTTCTTCCAAAATGGTTTCATACAAAGAGGAAAAGTAGGGCAACTCAAACCATGTTTTTGGATTCAGTAGATATGAGAGAAGAGTTCAAAGGTAGTAGTCGCCTTCTTTTTCTTCTAAATGAAGATGCTTTAGGTGGGATCAGGGCTGAGGTGGAAACAGAAAATGTCCCGGGAAACCTGCGCTTGGTGGGGGTCGTGAGGTCTTAGACCACATTCCCAGCAAGGTCAAGGTGATGTGTGTGTGTGTGTGGGTGCGTGTGTGTGTAAGGTAAAAGTGTGCATTTCCCTTTGACCCACTTTCAGAAAAATTTTACCTAAGGGAATCATTTTGGAGCAGGACCAAGATTTTTCTAGTGATATTCACTTCCGTGTCTTTTATAATGAAGAACTGGAAACAGTATAAATGTCTAATAAGAACGCAATGGCTAGATAAATTCTGATGGATTTATGGGGTGGAATACTAGGCAGCCACGACATTACAGAAGGATGTGTAATGACTGGGGAGGAAGGTGCACCATATAAGGTTCCCAAACACTGGGTACTATGTGAGCCCATTTTTGAAGAAATAACTTTATATATAGAGAGAGAAAGAAAATAAAGCACTAAAGACATACAGCAAGAGGCTAGTAGTTCTTGGCTCTGGGGAGCAGAATGTGTTACAGGTTTGTAATAAGAGAAGTTATTAAAATTTTTTCAAACAAAAACTTCTATGGGTCATCCCAAGTGCTCAATGGGTCTTCCCCTATGCTACCAGGTGCTTTGTATGTTTAAGAAAAATCTCTTGGAAGTCTGTGTCAGGTTCCGTGGAGGGGCTGTGGGAGACAAATGCTCAGCCACTGTCAAGAGCTTTATAGTGGCAGCTCTTCACTGCAATAAGGTTTTGTTTTGTTTACAGACCAAACCGGCTTCTCACTACTTTTCTACCACAAGATATAACATTTTTTCTCTCCCCAGTATCATTTCTAGTTCAGATGAGAGTCAGTCTGGAAGAAGAGAGAAGGAAGGTGGGAAGAGAGAGCACTCAATTCTCAGGCAGATACACAAAGAACAAATAATAGGGAGAAACAATGCTTGATTCAAGAAGACTCTTGTCCTGGTTTGAGTCTTTTTTGAACTCCAGAAAATTATGTTCTTAAGCTAACCCATTCCTGTGTGTGTGAGCCTATTGTAGGTGGGACCTTTAGATTAGATCCTTTTACTGGAGTCTTATAGAAATGGAACACAGAGAATGAGAGCTGCCATTTGACCCTGCCATGTGAGAGAGGACTCCAGGATCACCTGCAGCCACAGAAAGACAGAGAAACCCCAGAGACTGAGAGAGAGGCCGGAGGCTGGAATCAGCAGAGCACAGAGGCATGGAAAGGCCCCTGAGAGGTTGAAAGAGATGAGGCCAGGAGGAGAGGGGAGAGAGGCTCGCCCACAGCTGAGCTTGGGGAGGAAGTGAGCCTGGAGGAGAAGGCAGAGTCTAGGCTGCCGTTTTGCCTTGCCACGTGGCAGGAGTCCAGGGCTCTGCCAGCAGCTGACTTTTGGTAGGACAGCATCTCTGATGATACCTTGATCTGTACGTTTTCACGGCCTTGGAACTGTAAGATTTTACCCTAATATAGTCCCGTTATGAAAGCCAACCCATTTCTGGTATTTTCACAGCAGCAGCCTTTAGCAAACTAAAACAACTCTGAAATCATTTTTGGTTGGCAGCCTGTCTCATGACTCCCAGGTTGTCCTCACATCAGCCACTTGCAGAAGAGTCCTCTGCTAGAGTCTTTAGCCTTTCCTGCTTCTCAGCGGTAGTAGAGGAGGCAGGAGATACGATGCAGAGGCACTTACGGATGTGAGGGACTGGGACGGAGGCCGCCTCCCCGTGGCTTTTGGTCTGCTTGTGGTTGGGTGGCTGAGTTTCTCAGTAGATGACACGACGGAGTCGAAACCTTCTAGGTCTAAAATAAAAGTAAAACAGAATTTTAAGAGCAAAACTAAGCATGAGGGCAGGTTCTTCTATGTCACAAACACCTGTTTTCCTTACTCAACCTTTAAATCTGAATTACACGTATCTTTTATGGAGGCCCTTTGCATCCTTTAGGCCATTCAATAAATGTTACTCAAACCAAATGAATAGTCATTTCTTCCTTGGTTTAACAAGCTAGCATGGAGGAGAGCAAAACATGCTTTTTCTTTTTCTCTTGAACAGCTATATTCATAAATCTTTTAAAAGATACAGAAAGAGGATTAAAAGAGGAATCCACCCCCTTCCTCAAATCCAAGTATATTTTAATGATAAAACATTTTTGCAGTCTCAACACAAAAGGCAGTTATCGAAAGGTACAATAGCCAAGGGCAAGTGGATGCTGGCCATTGATTCTATAAAGCAAGAGAGGAGCAGTTTTTCATCTGATGTGCCACAAGAAGCCAGCACCTCCTATGGTGTGTGCTCAGTGCCCCTCAGGTGGCACTCTGGCTCGTGCTGCCTTGTCCTGCCATGACGCTCTATTCTTTCTGCCATCTTTTCATCCTAATGTTAGATTGTAAACGCCTTAGAGATGGAGACCAAACTGCCACTTCTACAGAGAATTCAGAGCCCAGCCATTCTGTTTACAGAAGCATCATTCAGTAAAGGCATTCTCTTTTTCAGTCATTAGTCTGTTCGTTCATTCACTCCATTATTACTGAGTGACTACTTGGTGCCACATGTGGTGCTAGATACTGAGACTACCTCAGTGAACACGACAGAAATGAGCCCTGCCCACAGAGAGCTTACATTCCAGTAACCGATGTCTCAGATGGATGCAGAGAGATTCAGACAGCTAGTCATCGCACCCCAGCGTGTGTCTGGGAGGAATGGCTCTGCCTTTAATTTGCCACCCTCTTCAACTAATGATTGGTCCAGGGGTTAAATTGGTCCCAGAACTCTCTAGAGAGTTCTGGGAATCTACAAGTCTTTATATATGGAGTGTGTGTGATGCTCAAAGGAATGACTGGCAGAAAAGGGACAGCCCTGAGATGCATTGTTGCTTGTGACTGGGGAAACCCATTTCTTCCTGACAAGTAGACTGTACTTTATGCATCATGGCAGGCCCTGCCTTCCCAAACCACTCCCTGCTCTTCCCAAACCACAGAGCCTCAATTTCATTTCAGGACAATGTGCCCACCCCTGGGCTGAATCATGTTTGGCTCAAGCCAATGATGGCAATTCTGCTCCTCTTTGCCAGTGACTCATTTAGAAGTGGCATGTAACTCAATTCTGGTCACTGAGAAATAAAGGGAAGTCTATGGAGAGCTTCTGGGAAAGGGATTTCTTCTCTGGCTAGAGAGAAGCAAGTGAGGAAAAGGCCTTTTGTACTGTTGCTCCCTCTTACTTCTTGCCTGGGATACTGTTGTGTAAAGACTGGACACCCGGAGCTGTGGCAGCCATCTTGTGACCTTGAGGGGAGGCATGGCAACTGTTCTTACAGCTCTTGAGGATAGCAGAGCAGAAAAATGAAAAGAGCTTGGGGGCACTGATGACTCTGCTGAGCTCCCCACCAACCTGGAATCACCTGGTGCCCAACTTCTTGCCATGTGAAATTAATAAACCCGTATTGTTTCAGCCACTTTTAATCAGCTACTCTTTATGTGTAGCTGACAGCATGCTAACTGCCATACGTATAAACATGCTGGTTCAGGACAGAGAACTTCAAAATAGTTAGGTGTGGATTTTTCCCCTCCCTCTTTTGTTGATGGTTATAATATACGGTCTGGCTGTATGACAATTGGCCTTAGTCTGTTGAGGAACAGATGGCTGTCGCTTGCAAACTATTTCCTTTGTGGAATATGCACAACCAAGCACAAGTCACTGGTCAGGAGAAGCCATTACGTTACACCTGGAGTTATAGTTTTGCCATTCTTCTTGCACCTAGTAAATGAATAATTACTCAATTAACTCATCTTAATACGTCAAAGCAAGTATAACCAAAAGTTGACTATCTGCAGAGACAACACAAAGGAAAGTATCAGTGGTGTGCTGAGGCCAACAGGGAGCCCATCAGCACCCAGCACCAGAGCGAGCTCAATAAGCCCCTGCCCCTACCCCTGCCGACTCGGAAGGGCTCCAGGAGACCTGGGCCGGGGGGGGGGGGCAGGGGAAGAAGCCAGACCCATGGGGCTGAGCGCCCCCTTAGGGCATTCTCTTTAAGAAAATCATGTTTTCCTAAGAGTCCTCGCCCAACCTCACCCCAGGACTTGCTTCTACTAACCCGATGTTGTGTGAAATTGAAATTCCCCACTATCTGCTTGGATTGATGCAAAAAGCTATTGTCTGACATTAAAATCCTCCCCCCCATTATTTTTGTAATCCCCTTCTCTTTGCTTATAAAAGTAATACATGCTCAATGTGTAATTTTTTTAGAACATAAAATCATAACAAAAGAAAGTGAGCTATAATCTTACCACACAGAGACAACCCCTGGTAGTATTTTGGTATATTTTCTTCCTAGATTTTTTCTATAAATAGCTGATTTAGCTCACACTATATATAGTATTGCATTCTGCTTATTTCACTAAATATTCTTCATAGGTGTTTAGACGGCTGAATCATCTTCTATTGCATTGCAGCACATGATTTATTTAACCAGTGCCCTATATTGTTGGATAATTAGTTTCCAAATTGCTCCCCACCCCCCTTTCGTTTGCTATTATAAAAAACACTGCACAAATATCCTTGCATGGAATCTACATAAAGCTGCCCCCAACAGCAGCTCTGAAAGAACAGCCGAAGGACCTCCCCAGGGAGGCCTGCTGGCGGTGGGGAGGGTATCCAGGGCAAGCCTGCAAGGAGGGGCAGTGGAACCCCTGGGGCGAGGAGAGAAGGCAGCCAGAGGAGGGAGTGGGAGAGAGGCACTGTTCAACTCTCCAACACCGCCTGGAGCCTCAGCTACTGCCCAGGGCCTGGGCTGGGAGGGCCTGGGACTGGGAAGGAAGACCAGCACCAGCTTTCTGTCAAGGAAATAAAACCAGCTCTGCAGGCAAAACCTGATCAGGGTGAAACAATGGAAGAACAATTAAAAGCTGACCGACTCTGATTCTCAGCTTTGGTTGTACACGGAACTCACTGGACAGTTAAAAGAAAAAGAACTGAGGCTTGGATCCCTTAGGTGGACTTGACTGGTCTGGGGACAGTCCTGGGCAATTGGTGGGGTTTAAATCTCCCCAAGTGGCAGCAAGGTCTGGGAAGCGCTGTTGTAGCAGAGGCTGGGGATGGAGGGAAGGGAGGGATCGGTAAGGATTTACTTAAGGCGAGGGGAGGGGAGGTGCCAGGTCGCCAGATGAATGGCAGGGGTCTTGCTGGGCCAGTGAGGACTGGCCTGGGTGGGTCGTGGGGAAGAAAGCTGGACGGGCAGGGTGGATCCCTGGAGGGCGCGCTGAGGAGTGCTGACTGGATGTGGTGGCCAACAAGGCAGTTGCTGGAAGTGGTGACTCGGGTGGTGGTGACAGGTCAGGGACACTGCAGCTGGAGCAAGGAGGCGGGAACAGTGAGGCAACAGGAAGCGTGGGAAGGGGGAGTGGGGGGGGGCGCGGGGAGTGCCTGGGGTGGCCTCGGGCCCTCTCGGGATGAACTCGGCACATCTCCTGGCATGCAGGGCTGGACAAGTTCACTCCAGGAAATGGCGGCCCTGACTGTCGGGAAGACGCCACCTGCACCCCCACCCACTCTCTCGGGCCACCGCAGTCCTTAACAGAGTCCACCTTGGGCATTTAGAGCTTGACACAGCGAGGGACGGCGGTCGATAATAAATTCCACTTTCAAATGACACAGAGGCCAGGCCTCCGCCTTCCGCGCTTAGGCTGTGAGCCCCAGGGGGGCAGGAATCTATCTTTGTGCTCTCAAAGTCTAGTACGCATCTGGCAAAAACATGCTCAATGTTCTGTGAACGGGTGAACAAACGAACAGATGAACAAATGAACAAAGTGCCTCAAGAAAAATCTCTTATTCCAGGAGTGTAGTTTCCATTCGTGGCTTCTAGTCAGGAGCCAAAAGCAAAGGCAGGGTTGAGCCGAGCAGGACCACAAGGGGCTGGCTTCAGGGGAGGCGGCGTGGTCCCTGGCATGGCTTCCAGAGCGCCTGGCGGGCCCCTGGCCTGTCCCCAGCTGTGGCGGTGCTGGAAAGGGCCCACAGGGAGCAGCCTGGCCGCACGGGTCAAGCGTCTCCAGATAGACCCCAGAGAAGACTCCTTGCTCTCTGTCACTCAGGAGAGAGGAGGGTCAGAGCCACTCGGGGGAGGCACTCTTTATGCCTTAATGCATATTCAGCCATTAAGCTTAACTTTCCACAGTTTGAGCTTGTAGAAATCACTTTTGGGAACCAACAACAAAAGCAAGTGGCCCTCAAGAAAAAGATGCACCAAGTGTGCGATGGCTGGCTGAGAAACGGAGCCTCAATTACCCTGCTGTGTCTCCACATACCCCAAACGGTGACACTTCTGCTTTCTGACAGTTGAAGGGAGAACCTCTTCAGTAAAGTCAAATAAATTGTCAGCAGCACAGAGCATGGCCCTCACGACTGTGGCCATGGGAGCTGTGATTATGGCAGAATTTCCATGACTAACCCATTGCGGTGGGAAGAAAATGTCCCAATTTTCATGGTGGTTTTGAAATGAATCAAGCTGAAACCCGATATGAACTTTCTCAGCCTGGCTGGGAATTTTTCCTCTTAATAAAAAATGGTTTTAGAGCCCATAAGCTGATCCCAAACTAGTGAACTGGCAAACATTGGGGTATTTTTTAAAAATTGGTTTCCTAAGGATGAGAGATTCTTGGCTTTTGTGATCCTTGGAAAACAGACCCTTGGCAGACACATGGGGCTAATTCAAGTTGGACACAATGGACTGTGCTTGGAAAGGGCCTATGCCTCCTTCGTGGCAATGGGAGTTTGCTGTTTTCTATGAACTTCAACCACGCCCTAGATAGTTCAGTTAGGAAACGAGGGTCATTTTCCATGGATGTGAGGGATGGTACCAGTGACCACATATAACATATAAAGCACAGCCAATGAAAACCCAGCGGAGAAATAGTCAAAAGTCCGAGACAGGCCAGCTGTCACACCCACAGAGCTGCCGGGGAGCCTGAGGTGGCTGTCGATTCATTGTAGCTCCCTGCTCTGGACTCCAAAAACAGCCCTAGAATGCAAACCCTCTACAGTTAAAGCCTGGCAGTGTCACCACCTCTCAATCCCCTCCACAGCCCCTGTCTTGGGTCATTCCCTGCCTGGAGCCACCATAATCAATTTTTCACTTCAAGTCCCTTCTCACCCTACACCTTGCCACCAGAGAAAGACGCGTAAAGGGCCAATCTGAGTATGTCCCTTCCCAGCGCCCAAGCACGACCAGGCTCCTGGTGGTATGGTCTGTGATCACTTTGTCTCTGGGTCCGCCCCCTGCCCTCCCTCCCGCTGCCCTGCCAACAAGCTGTTTTCGCCCTTGCTCTTGAGCTTCTGAACATATTGACTAGTCTGTTGGGAAAGCTTGCCTCCCCTGCCCTCCTCATCTGGCTAAACTCTTCCAGGTCCACCAAGGCTTGGCTTGACAACTGGGACCTCTTCCAAGAAGCCAGACTGTACCCAAGGGCCTGGTTAGGTACTCCCCTGATCACCCATCACTCCAACCTGAGCATTTATCACCCTGAACTGACATTTCTTGTTGACTTAACTGCGTCCCACCAGCCAGGGCAGGACCCTGCACGTCTTATCTCTGTCTTCCCCAGGCCTAACATCATTCGTGGCTTGCGGTGAGTGTTCAATAAATGATTATTGAATACATTAACACACAACCTTTTGGGGCTTCAGTTTTTCCAGCTGATAAAAAAATGGGAGTTATCTGGCCTAAGAGCTACACCACAGGGTTATTTTATTTTTATGAATGAGAAACTATGCAAAAACCCTTTCAAATCACACTGGTAAAACTTTGTGTTTATACACCACGAATGGAGCTGTGGGATTTGGGAACAGAGATCTAGGAATTCCTTTTTATATTTTAAGATTTCTGATGAGGGGGGCGGATGTGACTCAAATGGTTGGGCGTCCGTCTGCCATATGGAGGGACCTGGGTTCGATCCCCGGGACCTCCCGGTAAAATAAAAAATATATATATAGAAGGCGCATGGGCTGCCAGGCTCTGTGTGCCGCTGAGCTGTCGGGCCCCGGGAGCCATGCAGCAGGATGATGACGTAACAGAGGAGAGACAAGACGAGATGCTCCGAAAGCTCCAGAAGCCAGGAGCTGAGGTGGTGCAGGCGGCAGAATACCTCTCTCCTACATCGGAGGTCTCCAGGATCGAATCCTGGTGAAGACTGGAGGAGGAGGATGAGAAGAGATGGCAGGAAACACACACAGAGAATTGCCCAGCAAATGGACACAAAAACAGCAAATGGGGAAGGGGGGGTTTAAAATGGATAAAGTAAATAAATAAAATCTTTTTAAAAAAAATAAGATTTCTGATGAGAAAACCCCATACCCACAGACTTGCAGGCACCTTCTCTGCAATGAACCAGCATCACAAGGCAGTCTGTATAGGCGAGACTCTCCTCTCTCACACAAATCGTTCAACTAGCTGGAAAATCTGGGCGGATGACAAAGATGGATGCAGTATATTGGCTGATTCACCCACTGAGAACTTCTCACTCGAACAATGATTAGATTCTGCAGGGAAATAAGCCCTTCAGAATGTGTCAGGATACAGCAGATTAGCTGTTGTGCTTTAATTATAATCCAGGTGTGAAGTTTACAAAACGCAAGCTGCTGGGAGTAAACACGTTTGGAGCTACTGTTTTGAACCCCACGTGCCAGCTACCCTCTAGATACCCTCCTACAGGCTGTGCACACACACACACTCTCATTTCACCCTCACACAAAATCCTATGACGTGGAGGCACTGCCCTATTTTAGACAGGGAGAAACGGAGGCCCAGAGATTAGAATACTTGCTCAGGGTCACCACTGGGAAATGACAGGAGCCACATCCAAATTCCAGTCCGCTGGACTCTTCCCACGACAGAACACTGGAGAGACAGCAGGAACATTCGTCCTGACTTCACTCAACTGACTGTGAATTCTGGAAATTGTTTTTACACCAGTTAAAAGGAAAGAAACTAGAAAAGTTTCTTTTCGTAAAGAAACCACTCTATACATTGACAACAAACTGCGTTGTCCTGTTTTATTCAAATGTGTTTTTAAATGGTCAGCAAAAGCGTTTGGCTTCCTTAAGGAAATCTCTGGCAATAAATATAAGTTGTGACGCAAGTTAAGGGAGAATGTCTGGGTATTTAGTACACAATAACTTTTATACCCGAAGCTTGTAGTTCAATTAGAATGAGAGAGGGAGATACAGAGTTTATTTACTCATTAATTCAATCAGACATTTATCACATATCTACTGTGTGCCAGGCATAGCAACTGTTTTGAGAATGAAAGAACAATCACCCTATGCCATTGCTGCCCAATAAAACTTGCTGTGGTGATGAAAATGTCCCATATCCTAACTATCCAAGATGGCAGCCACTAGCCCCATGTGGCGTCTGAATGCGTGAAAGATGGCTAAGTGTGACTCTTTAAATGAAATGAACTTTAAACGGCATTTCTTCTCATGTATGCTCAGTCCCTTTATGTAGTGCATATCTGATGAGTGTTCACCACGGGCCAGGCACTGGGCTGGGCACAGGGGTACATGGGAGAGAACAAAACAGATGGGGTTCTTGCCCTCATGGAGCTTGGAGTCCACTGAGAGAGACAGATATTTTATTTTTTTAATATATTTTTTTGAGACAGGCATTTTAGATACATAAGTACAAATGGTGCCAGCTGCTCTGAAAGACAAATGGCAATGATAGCCTGGTGTAGTAGTTTGATATTGTTATGAATTCCAAAAGTAGATATTGGATTATGTTTGTAAATTGGTCTGTTCCTCTGGGCATATTAGATTATATTGGATTTAGAGGTTTCACTTTTATTTGATTAAATAATGATTGAGGCTTTGATTGGGCCACATCAGTAGCCTTTGGTGGGTGGGGACTCAGAAAAACCACAAGGCAGAGAAGAGAGGTTAGAGCTTTGATCCTGGAGCCCTGGGAAGTAAACACACAGAGAAGCAGATACGTGAGGAAAGAGAGAAGGCTCCATTAGACATGGCAGAGGCCCCGGGAAGAGAGACGAGCCGTTCGCCTGAGAGTTTACAGCTGACCTTGTGGAGAGAGCAGAGCAGCTGAGCCCGGAGAGGAATGAGCCCCAGGAGATACACTAGCCTTATCCCAGCCTACAGCTGATATTGGAAGAAGCTGGGACCACGGAGCCTTAAGAGGAAGAGGAAGCCTGAACCCTTACAGACGTCGGCAGCCATCTTGCTCCAACACGTGGCAACAGACTTTGGTGAGGGAAGTAACTTAGGCTTTATGGCCTGGTAACTGTAAGCTTCTACCCCAACCAAGTGAATGCGCTTTATAAAATCCAACAGATGTCTGGTATTTTGCAACAGTATCACTTTGGCTGACTAATACACCTGGGGACCTGATTTAGGTCAGTGGAAGGGCTCAGGGAAAGGGGGACGTCTTACTGAAGTCTAAGACTGAGGATAGGGAAAGTGGTTCACTTGGATAGATTTAAGTGGGGAAAAGTGACTTACTGCCTTTGCATTTCTTTACAAATTGCTCATTACAGACCCAAATTTGCCACACAAAATGATTTAATAAACAGACAATGTATTACCTTGTTGGAAAGAGCAGTTATACTGTTATTCACAGGCTTGTAAATTGGCACAATCTTTTGGTAATGCCACTTGGTGATACCTATCACAAAATGTACATGTGCTCACCTTCAGATATATCCATTCCACTTCTGGAAATGATATATTTATGAGACCAGTGGTCTTCAGACTGCTTTGCCAGTATAGCCCCCCAAATAATTTTCAAAACCCTCACATCCTCTTATATATCTTAAGTTGACATCTCAAATTTTATATCATGCTTTAATTACAAAGGATGTAATATCTGCCATAGTCTAAGTATTGCTATTTTAAAATGGAACTGTTATAGCACTCTCTTAAATATATTCAACATTATGTTTGAATACCACAGCAATTTAACAACCACTGCCATATATTTTTAAAAATCATGAGTAAGCTTTTCTTTAACAATTGGAAATTTTACATCATCCTTTTTCCTCCTGGAATTCATATTTCCATTGTACTTCCACTTTAGAATTTTATTCTAATGTAATACATGTTTATGCTCTCAAGTCTTCTGTTAATTCATCTTTTTCTGCCATAAAATATCTAAATTGAAATCTGTGACTTTTTTATTTCCTGAAATCATAAGGCTCTAAGTGTAAAAATTATTTTTCTTCTGGACTGAGTTATTACAAGTATTATTAGTAACAAACCATCAAAACATACATATACACATATTCCACACATTTTGATAAATAATTTTTAAGCATAAAAAAGTAGAATTTTATTGGGCTTTTCCCCCAAATCCTCCATGTATTTGTGGATGACTATTAGTTAATACCAGAATGAGTTTGGCATCGATTCTATTCCTACTTTTCATTTTATAGATGTAAGTGCCAAGAAACTTTGTTCACATAAATAGAAATAGATTGGAACAGAAAGAATTTTGTTGTCAAAATATCACTCAATCCTTTGAACCCCTTCCGAGTTATATACCAAAAATCAGACAGCGGTCTAACATCATCAAGAATTATTTTCAGCAATCAACAAAGTAACTGCTTCCGTTGATGTTGGAAGCAAAGAATTGGAAAACTGATGTATAAACAGATTTCTTGTCCAGTCAATAGAGTCATTTAATTCCTCAACTTCAACACTGATCTTAGAATTCTCTCTTAGTTTGCACCAGGGGTTTTTATACCTCGGGGGTAGGTGAGGGGTTGGCCTCCCTGTGTAGGTGGGAGAGGGTGACTGGGAAAGAGGAGTGGGAAAGGAGAAGCAGGGTGACACCAGGGCTCTCGAGCCTGTAGGTTTGAAGAAAGAGCACATAAGAAGATGCCTATGGCCTTGGGAAGGCCCCCACCACCACCAAGGGTACAGGCAGCCCCCTTTGAAGATCACTGTCCTAGGATGTTCTTTGCAGCACTGCTTCTAGAGAACTGGCTATGGTGGAATCACCCAAGACAATATTACGTAGCCTTTAAAAGTGTAAGACTCACCTATGTGACACGTGGGAAAATGTCAAACATATATTACTTAGTACAAGAAACAAGTTGTGGACTGGAATCATGTGTATAACACGATTACATTTTTACAAAATCATCCATCCATCCATCCATCCATTGAAACACAGAAAGGCTGCCAAAAGCCTTTACAACAAGTTAATAGTGATTATCTTGGGGAGCAGGGGTTCTTAACCAGGGGTCCGTGAGCTTGAATTGAAATTCAAAAAAAACCTTATGCTTGTGGGGACGTGTTGGTGCGGGTGTGATATAGTTATTACATAATACCCAGTATAGTGTGGACTTAGTGAGGGGTCCGCGGTTTTCACCTGACTGGCCAAGGGGTCCGTGGAACGAAAAAGGTTAACCGAACCCCTGTTGGGGACGGAGGTGAGATAAGGTGATTTTTCACTCTAACTTCCTGAGTTCTTTCATTTCTTTAAGTTAGCACCTATTCCCTTTGTAATTAGGGAAAGAAAAGCTATTTAAAATTACGAAAAATGCAAGTGACTAGATTATGTGTGAAATGATTTTAGACGGGGCCCCAAGGATCTCAGGCAGCTGATTATGCTACGTGTTCAAGGGCTTGGTGTGCTCCCGCTGGCAGCGGCCCTGCTGAGAAAGCAGGCTGCGGGGCCGTGGTGCTTATTTCAAGCTGAACTGCAGCTATACCAACTCCGGCTCAGTAAGTGCCTGTTTCGTGTCAGCCACTTCACATCATTATGTTCAGACTTGACAGTACCCCTCTAAGGTAGGCGGGCGTCACTAACCTTACCACCTGAGGAGGGAAGTGGAGCGCCAAGGGTCGCTCAGCCTGCACCGTGCAGAGCTAAGGTTCAAGTCTAAGTGCACCTACCTGAGAACCCAGAGTTTATCTAACATACCACATGCCTTCCTTGGTGACTTGCGGGATTAGCTTGTCTCTTTATAAGGGTTTGCTTTAGGAACACAAATTTATTTAGGATGGCAGACATCCTACCGTTTTACATTTCTCTGTGAGAATTTCGGTGGGAAAAAAAAATCAAAATAATTATCTAAAAAAGATAGAGTGAATTATTAAAACAACTTTACAAAAAGTTATGCCCATAACCCCTTGACAATTACTTAAACTTCCACATGGCCAGCAAAATTTTTATAAGCAAAAATCATTAAGCCAACCAACCCTAGATTAGATTTTAGAAAGGGCCAAATTATCAAGTGGAGATTAAAGGAACTCACAGAACTAAAGGAACTGAGGTAAAGGGACAAATAGCTATTTAATTTTAAGGAGGAACCAGAGGTTACCAAGAGAGCAGTTTTTCAAGGTCCAGAAAACTCAGCTCAAAGAAATGGCTAGAACCAGGGAAACAGACTGCAGTGCTGAACTGGGCCCCTTAACAATCTTTTCCTCCAAACCCCTAATTTAAAGATGAAAAATCAAAATCACACGGCTTAGAGGGCATGATTCCTTTCGGGGAGCAAGATGTACAAGATCACTTCATGTTATTTAAACAGCACTTTAGGTGGATAAAAGAGAAGCAGTCTGACACTCCTAATATAAAATTTTAATGCATGCGTGAAACAATAACATGCTAATGTCCTGAATTACATAGAAACCAAAATTATGCCAAGTACAAAGCTCAGGGAGGGAATTCCTCCTGACCTGAAGCCCAGGGCTTTTTTAAAAATTTTGATTAGAGCAGTTGTAGGTTTACAAAAAAATCATGCAGAAAGCTCAGAGTTCCCATATACCCCCTACAGTTTTCCCTATTATTTACATTTTACATCGGTATGTACCTTTGTTACAACTAATGAAACAGTATTATTATAACTGCATTAACTATAGCCCATGGTTTACATTACGGTTCACTCTTTGTATTATACGGTTCTATTCTGGCAACATATATAAAACCTAAAATAAATTATTTAGTCACTTTCAAGTATATAATTCAGTGGTGTAAATTATATTCACAATGTTGTGCTACCATCACCACCATCCATTACCAAAATGTGTCCATCACCCAAACACAAACTCTGTACCAATTAAGCATTAACTGCCCAATCCTCACCTCCACTTCTGCCCTGGTAACCTGTATTCTACTTGCTGAATTTGCATATGCTAATTATTTCCAATCAGTGAGCTCATACAATATTTGTCCTTTTGTATCTGGCTTATTTCACTCAACATGTCTTCAAGGTTCACCCACATTGTCACATGTATCAGAACTTCACTCCTTTTCACGGCTGAATAATATTCCATTGTATGCATATACATATTTTGTTTATCCATTCATTGGTTGATGGACATTTGGGTTGCTTCTGCCTTTTGGCAGTTTGGTGAATACTGCTGCTATAAACATCAGTGTAAAAATATGAGTCCTTGTTTTCAATACTTTTGGGTACACACCTAGAAGTGGGATGGCTGAGTCATATGGTAATTCTCTTTTTTTAAAATAACTTTTTATTTTTTAAAAGATAGATTATATAAATGTTACACAAAAAATACAGGGATTCCCATATGCCCCACTCCCCACACCTCCCACACCCTCCCACATAAAAATCCTTCATTAGTGTGGCACATTCATTGCAATTGATAAACTCATCCCATATGGTAATTCCAAACTTAACTTTCCGAGGAACCGCCAAAATGTTATCCACAGTGGCTGCACCATTTTGCATTCCTACCAACAATGCATAAGGGCTCCTATTTCTCCACATCCTCTCCAACGCTTGTACCTTTTCCCTTTTTTAAATAGCAGTCATTCTAATGAGTGTGAAGTGCTATCTCATTATGGTTTTAATTTGCAATTCCCTAATGGCTAATGATGTTGAACATCAATTCATGTGCTTATTAGCCTTTTGTATATCTTCTCTGGAGAAATGGCTATTCAAGTCCTTGGCTCATTTTATAATGGGGTTGTCTTTTAGTTGTTGAGTTATTGCAGTGCTTTATATATTCTGGATATTAAACCCTTATCATATATACAGTTTCCAAATATTTTCTCCCATTCTGTAAGGTTGTCTTTTTACTTTTCACTTCTTTGATAATGTCCTTTGATGTACAAAAGTTTCTTAATTTTGATGAAGTTTCATTTGTCTATTTTTTCTTTAGTTGTTTGTGCTTTTGGTGTGACGTCTAAGAAACCATTGCCTAGTACAAAGTCCTGAAGATGTTTCCCTATGTTTTCTTCTAGGAGTTTTATAGTTTTAGTTCTTTTATTTAGGTATTTGATCCACTTTGAGTTAGTTTTATATATGGTATGAGGTAGGGGTCTACCATAATACTTTAGCATATGGATATTCAGTTTTCCCAGGGCCATTTGTTGAAGAGACTATTTTTCCCCATTGTGTGGACTTGGCACCCTTGCCAAAAATCATTTGGCCATAGGTGTGAGGGGTTATTTCTGAACTCTCAATTCTATTACACTGGTCTATATGTCTGTCCTTGGGCCGGTCCCAGTGATTTTTTTTTTTAACTACACTGGGCAGAATGGGGGCCTTCTTGACTGCCAGAAGGGGGCCAGTTGGTTTCCATTCACCAGTCTTAATAATTAGATGAGCTACCTCACCTCATTTATAAAACTGGGGAAAGGAAGATGGCTGGGATAAAAGTTATTTAAAGTGCCTTAAAAATCTGACATCCCATGAATGATTTTTAAAAATACAGGGAATTGCATCTTTATTCAAAAAATTAATATGCTAATAGTACATGCCTGGATGGTGAGTTGTCACATGAGCCATTTCAACACCTGGCTCTCTCTGGGGTTTTCTGCTTGCCGCCTACATTTCTCCTCGTTCCCCATCCCTACCCTCCATCTCTGCAGGCATGTGCTGGACCTGTGGTTTTCAAAGGCTATCCCAGAACTGGTATGCATCCGTGACAAAGTTATCACCAGTTCATGAAGCACTGAAAACAATAAGGTCAAAGTTGTGAGTTTCCCATTAAGGTAAATTTGTTTGATTTTTAAACTTGGAGATTATAGCCTTTCTAACAGGAGATGGCACTTGTTTTAAGAATGTGCTTAATTAAGAATGTGCTAGTAAAATAAAAGTCAGCAGTCCCCCAAATCTAAAAGCTTTTTTTTTTTTTTGTAAATGAGCCTGTGAAATTCCAAGGAGTATGAACCACAGGGAGGGATGATTCAGGCCTAGGGAAGATAAGAGCTTCATTATAGGTCACTGCAAAGGTAAAGAAGCTTCTCTGAGCTTGAAATCAGGACACCTTGTTAACTTACACCACATCCTTAGTTTGTCACCACCAGATCCAATTACCTTCTAATGGGGCCCACCAACCTCACTCCCCAGCTGCTAAATCTTTTCTCCCATTTAATGAACCAAACGTAGCGCCTTAACGCGAGACTATGGCTACATAAAGATTCTGATAACTCAACTCTCCTCCTTACTAAAGTGTAAATATGTCCATAATGCTTTTGGTATGACAAAGGAGCATATGAGCAAGCATGGTTGGGTTTTCTTTTACAAGTAAAACGGAAGCAGTAACAGGGCTCTGCCAATCTATGAGCACACAGCCAGTGGGTGGAAGGAGGCACAGATGCCAAAGAAATGCCATGTGCAGTCAGCGAGCTGGGCATCACCTGTTCCCTTCTTGCTTCCACATTCATTTTCAGCACAGAGGCCTCTGTCGAGCACTCTGTGGGTGTGGCAAAGGTTACTATATAAATCTCTCTGCTGTTTACAGATAACCTTGAATCCACTGTGTGTGCCTCCAGATTTTTGTTCTCCAAGCTGAAAACAGCCTCAGCATGTACCAAAGGCAGAGGCACTCAAGCCGTCAGGATGATTTTGGAATGCCAGGGCTTTGATCAGAGAGGGGCGTAACAAAATACCATGGGAGGATGTGGCACCTCTGGCATGCAGGTGAGCTTCTGGAGCTGGCTGGAAGGCCAGGGGTCTACAGGGCACTGTGACTCCATCTGAGCCAAAAGACATGAGAACTGATGCCAGCTACACACCCAAAAGTTCTTCTACCCACCTCATTCATCAGTCACTTTTCCTCATTTCAGGCTGACAGTTGTAGATGGCTTGGGCATGGATGGCACTGTCCGTGTTATGCACAATTTGCTTTCTGTGTTTGGGAATAAGTCATACTACCAAATACATCACTCCCATTTTCTCCCCACATTGATCTGGTTAACCTCCACCTGTGTTTTTCCTGTATTCATGAGACTTTTCTTCCTGGCACTTTTTATAAACAAACAAAGAAATTTAACATTTCTTTTAGAAGGTGCCGGGGAGTGAACCCAGGACCTTGTACATGGGAAGCAGGCACTCAACCACTGAGCTATACTGCTTCCCTCTTACTGGCACTTTTGACATTTATTGCTCTTGCACTTCTCAGATGGGATGAGGTAGAAGATGCTTGTAAAACCTCTCAAAACCAAGCACAAACACAGCCAATGCGACAGCCTGCCAAATGCCAGGACTGCCGTCTTGGGGGACAAGCAGATAGAGGCGAGCACCTTGGTTCTGGGTGTACACACGTTTCTAACTGTGAAGGTCTCTAAGTGGAGACGCTGAGTTTACATCTGGGATTAGGCTCTTGGGAGTACGGAGAAGGCCAAGGCCTCAAAATCAGCCCACTTCCTGTAGGAATGTGAGATGATTTTGAAATCAGCACCAGCTGCTGGCTTAGCTGCGTTGACTCCGTGGCATACCTACACTGTGGGCCTGATGAGTCCCAGATGAAAGGGGAGGTGGGCAGGGGAGAGCACAGAACCTCTTCCAAATCAACGGCAGTTAAGGCCGAGTCTCGATGAGTGTGGGAAGGGAACCAGAGACACTCAGAGGACTGACGAGGTTAACCAATCAATCCCAAGTTCAACCTGTTTCACTGCCTTAGTACAAAGGGTTTGATCCTAAGCACAATCTCTTTTGCTTTTGTCATCACACTTGTAAACTGCATGTTGCTTCTCAAATACTCCTGATAAGAACTCAAGTTTTGTTACGAACTCCAACAGGTGTCTGCACATCCGCACCCCACACTTCCATACATGGACTTGACGGGGGCACAACAGTGACCACATCTTGCTCTCCCCTGCACGAGGACATGATCCACAAAGGACATGTCTAAAGGTCAGTGGCAAGGAGGCAGTGTCTGTAAGAGTGAGCTGTCGCTCCTGTGAAAGTTCTCGTGTCAGATGCACTAGCCCCGAGAGGACACCAAACGCTCCTTGTGGGATTCTTAAGGCAGGCAGGACATAGTACATGTTGCCCCCAGTCGATCTGAGAAATGACTCAAAGACCTGAAATGATGCAAGGACCAGTAACTGGCTCTCCAGCTCCAAAAGGGAAATTTTAAATATAAAGAAGACAGAAAAACCAACAGCCCTAAACCAGGGGATCTATGTCTTTCCCCAAAATCTGTCCAAGAAATGGCCTTTGAAATGATTTCTTACAGTAAAAGGCAAAAATTACAAAATAAGGTAAAATTGCTTGTTGAAAGATACCTGGTGTCATATGAACAAACACTTTGTTACTGGTCACTACTATATTGCTTCAAGCCTTACTGTACAGAGTACAAATTTATAATTTAGCATTGATTAAATTCCATGTTTGTTGTCCTGTTATAAAACATTGGGTATTAGGGAAGCGGCTGTGGCTCAATCAGTGGGGCTCCCGTTTACCATATGGGAGGCCCCGGGTTCGGTTCCCGGGGCTTCCTGGTGGGGGCGAGCCCGCCCGCATGGCGTGGTTGGCTGACCCAGCGAGCACAGGCAGCAAGGGGGGGGATAAATGAATAAATAAATAAAATCTTTAAAAAAAAAAAAAAAAAAAAAACATTGGGTATTAAATCATGGGAAAGCATTTAATCCCAACTATCACGCTATTTCTATGTGAAAATCAGATTCAAATTGTACAATTTTTTTCCAGGTCAAGTAACTTGCCACACTCTGAAGGTCTCTCATGTCCGTTTCCTTGGTCAGTGTTTACGTTTATTACTTCAAATACGTTTACCTTCTTTGTATATAAGGTCACCAGTTTCCAAAAGCTCTGAAACTATTTTCAAAGTGTGTTTTATCGAGATTCTCAGGAAATTAGGCCACTCCGGTGGGAAGAAGGTGGCACTGAGTGTGTCCTCAGCCCAGCTGATCCCAATTCACCATGGATTCCTGTCATAGACCAGGGTTTCTCAACCTCAGGGCTGGAGAGTTCTTTGTGTGGCGGGCTGTCCTGTCATTGTAGGATGCTTAGCAGCGCCCCTGGCCTCCACCCGGTAGGTCCCAGTAGCATCCCTCCCGTACGTTGTGACAACCCCAAATGTCTCCAGACATTGCCAAACGGCCTCTGGGGGGCAAAATTGCCCCTGGTTGAGAACCCCTGATACAGATCAACCTCATGCCCTGAAAGGTTTGGGCTGTGGGTCAGGGAGTCCTGCTTTCAAATCCAATTCTACTACCTACTCGTTGGCTAACCCTGCCCAAGGTACTTGACTTCCGTTTTTCTCTCGTTCCTCCTCTATAAATGCGAGAATCATTACACCTCCTTCACAGGGCTGTTTGGATGGCGAGAAAAAATATATGCAGAATGTTTTAGTAGGCATCCAAGGAATATTTGTTCCTCCTTTCCCTCCTCTTGTTCACTCCCACTGCTATTATTCCCACACTCTAACTTCAGGAAAATGGTATAAATAGAGATTAATAAAAAGGAGTATATCCTCTTCATTGTACTGGAGGAATAATTCTAACACTAGGAAATTACACACATGCCCATATTCCTCAGAAGCAGTTATCTGTGAATTGGACCTCAAAGATGAATCAAAGATTATAAAGGCATGCTCTACCCCCAAATATGCTCAGGAAACACTCCTAGGTCTTTAAAACATTTTGTGATTATTCTACTGCCACGGCTGTGATCAGCTACTTATCAATGTCCAGGCGTGCCTCAATTTAAGAAAATTATGTACAAAAATACATTTAACCACCTCAGGAGACTTATTGGCATTACAAAATGATTTCTCAACTGGTTTCTAGAGAGCTTCCTCAACACATCTGAAACATAATTCGACCTATAACAGACTGGTTTACAGACAACTCAGAAACACAAATATAGTGGCTATTACTATAAATAAACACAACTATTTTATAAAGTCAAGCAAAGTGGCACCTCCAACCCCGTACTTATAAATCATCTGGGCATTTCTCTTTTTTAACATTGGGACCTCAAAGTGAGTGTTAGGAAAACTTCAATTAGGTCCTTTTCCTTTTTCACAGCTTCACTGAGATATAATTTATATACCCTAAAATCCACCATTTTAAGTGTACAATTCAATAATTTTTTAGTAAATTTGCAGAGTTATGCACAATCCAGGTTTAGAACATTCTCTTTACCTGATCGATGAGCTCTTCATAGCATTCCTATGGTGCAGGTAAGTGCTTTCACATTTCCTGGTCCAGACGGGCCCTGGCCCCAGGCAGAGCAGGGGACAGGTGGAAGCTAGCCTTGACATCTTTTCAAGGGGTCACATGCTCTAGGCCCATCTACTTTAAAGCTAGCAACACTTGACCCCCCCCACACTGACTCTCTACAACGTGAGTGCGCATCTGTGGGTCAGATCGAAAAGATAGGGGGTGGGGGGGAATCCTCACCTTCCTCAAGTGAAGAGGGGGTGTTAGTCATAAAAGAGATGGAAGTGGAAAAAGTTTGATGAGATTCCCAGTGGAGAATGTTTGCTGAGTTTCAAATAGAATGAAACAAACAAACAAAAAACCCCAAAACAAAACAGTAAAAACAAAGAAGCCAAGTAGCCAAGGAGGAATGAGAAGGGCTTTCTCTAAGTCAATTAGTTCACATGAGATGGCTTAGTTCAAAGGCTGCTTCCCATCTGGAGGCCTATTGCTATGTGCCTCAGTGGGAAAGGAACTGAGAATCTCTGTACTGTTGAACTGTCACAATAAATCCTGCCATGCGGTGGGAACTACAATACGTGGCATAATAAAAGTAAATGTTATGGCACTTAACTTCGCGACCTGTAATCTCCCATTCAATCGGAACAGAGATTCTTCCATCAGCAAGAGAAAACCGGACAATTTAATTTTCATTTCTATTCATGCACAGGCTCGCACTGGAGCTCATCCATGTTTTTGATTATGTTACTTGAAATATGACCACATAGTTTGATACAAACAATTTCTCAAACTGACATCAACATAGTTTCAGACCAATTGGTTCCATTCTAAGTAATTGCTGGCTGACAAGTGCTGGTAGCTGCCTACACTAGATATGACAAAGCCATGTTCTAGAATTTAATATTATAATAATTAAAAATTATAGCTTTATTAGGAGGAAACACAGATGTATTTATAGCTAACACTGATGGCTTCCAAAGGCTTTTCAGGCTATTCTATGCTATTCATTGAGGCCCACATTTGGACAGCTTCAATGGTCTGAATCACTGACAGAAAATTCTGGTACCAGTAATTTCCTCCTTGATCCAAAGCAATGAACAAATGCCACCCAAGCAGAGACACAAAGCAGCGCTAAAGAAGAGCCAGCCCTCCACAACGTCCTGTTCTCCTTGGCCCACCCACCTGCAGCTCTGTCTTTGGGCTGAAAGGCATTTTGCTTAAAATCCTCTCTTCCTTTGACCTCTATGATGCCATGAGGACCGGCTTTTCCCGTAAAATGTGGACTCTGCCCAGGGTTTGTCCTCAGCCCTCCGTTCTTTCAATTCTCTCACAGAGAGAACTTTTTCTTAATCTTTCTGACTGAACTATCACCGCTATACAAACAACATTAGTAATATATACAATGTCTTTTTCCATCAGCTGAGTGGTTCTACATAACTCTGGAAACCAGTTTGAGGAAGTAGGTAGAGATGTTAATCTTTGAAGACAAAGAAGCTGAAGCTCAGAGAATCTATGTAAATGACTAAGCCAGGTCCTCCAGCCAGGAAGCAGCAGAGTCAGCACTCAACCCAGGGCTGCAAACTCTGATCCTGCCCTCTCGTCCCCCCACCAGGAAGCTCCCAATCTCGAGGCTTGGCCTCACACCTGCTTCTAGCCAGCCTTGACCTGGGGATGTCGGGTCAAATCTCAAAGTCAACCCGCTGAACTAAATTCCTCACGCGTTCCTAAACCAGCATCTCCTCCTAACATGCTCATTTCTGCCGAAGTCATTTTGTTTCCCAGTTACCCACCCCTGAAACCTCAGGGCCACCAAATCATTCTCGCCTCCTCCCTGCACCCCGATCCAATCGGTTACTAAGGCCAGGCAGTCATTATCTTATATTGCTGCTTCCAATTCTACCCGTTTTCATAAGCCTTTTGTGACCAGCTCAATTCTGGCCCTTACTACCTCTCACATTTATATAACCTGTCCCCTTGACACCCATCTTTCCTTCACCTGATTTGGCCCCACAAAGCTCTGCCAGTTATTATGGGAATTTTTAGACTCTATCGTGTCACTCCAGCATCAACCATCAATGGCTTCCACTGCCTACAGAACCCATTACAAACTCACTCACCCCAAGCTCAGTCTGGTCCCTACTTACCTTTCTAGGTCAACTCCTGCTCCATCCCAGCCCAAAGCCCTTACTGCAGCACCCCACCCATGCAAATCCAACTTGGAGGTCCAGATAAGTCTGTCCCCTTCCCGAAGCCTTCCCCACCATCCGGGCCCAGGGAGCATCCCCTCCTCGGATCAGCATTTACCTTCTACCACGTACTTGTCGTTGTCTACAGACCTGCCTGGTTACCTCACTCTTTATTTGCCATCTCAGGGGCCCAAACAGATCAGAAGCCCCTGGAAGGCAGCTCCTGTGGGTGAGGTCCTTTGTAACCACACAGCCTTGTGCAAAGTAAGTCCTCAAGTATTTACTGGTTGCTTATGTGGCCGCCAATCACTGTTTCTTACCATGCAAGTGATAAATTTATTCAATTAGTACCTTAAGGAATTATAGTCTTCTTCGATTAATGTCTTCTTGGTGAAGTGAGCGAGAATCAAATCTCTGCATTGTCTTTCTGGGCTCTTGAACATATAGAACTGGTGCTTCACTTACAAAGTATGAAAAGTTTCCATAGACTAACACTCCTCCCACCCCCAGACAGAACTATGCCCTCAACATTTACAAACTAGTTTGTCAGACTGAAAGAAATGCGATTCGTACTGTGCAGATAGCCACCTTAGTGCTCTCCAGACACAAAGAAAGCAAGGGTCAAAGGCCAATGCGTTTAGCAAGCAAGACACACAGCCCTGTCTAGCCTCCCTTCCTGTGTGAGACCCCACGTTACCTTCACCAACACTTTGCCAATTGGCTGCCCTGGCTTAAAATGAGATCCCAATACTGAACCGCAGTGTAGAAGCAGAACATCATCGGCTCACTCTGATGATTCTTCTTCATTCACAACCAATCATTGCTCTGCTCTTGCCTGCCCTCTTACCGGGTTGAAAGCTCCAGGGGCCCAGCATTTTAGTTACTACTGTGCCAGCCCAAGCTGTCAGAAGTTCATGGTTATGCTTTCTGCCTGGGCTTCTCAAAGGCTGGCAAGGACGCAAAATAGTTTCTGGAAAGAGGGCAACTAACTTTTGGTATTCACAGTCCCAGATGCACATCCTACCCCCAAGCCTTCACAACATCAGACCAGAGAACACAGGGCAGCAGTGGCAAAGACGCAACTCTCCTAACAAGTTCAGAAGAAAACAGCAGCCACCTAGAGGAGTGCCACCAGGCCAGGAGGACATTCCTGTTAGGCTCTCTGGTGCCTCGGGCAAGGCCTGCCAACTGCCGGATGTCTGTTTCTAAATTGAACCACCAATGCAGGTGATGCTGCAAATATTCCACATGGAAGCAGTCCCTGACAGTGCTTACCAGGGGTTAGGGACGGTGGAGGGAGGGAGGTGGATATGGCTATAAAGGGGCAATGCAAGGGATCCTGGTGGTGATGAAATGTTCAGTGTCTAGACTGTGGTGGTGGAGACACACACCTACACCCGTGATAAAACTGCACAGAACTAAACACGCACACACACATACACACACCAATGAGTACTAATAAAACCAGGGAAATCTGAATAAGTTTGGTGGATCATATCAAAGTTAACATGCTGGTTGTGATATTGTGAAAACACCATTTTGCAAGATGTTACCAGTGGGGATCTGGGTAAAGGGCACATGGGACCTCTCCATATTCTTTCTTTCAAGTGCATGCGCATCTACAGTTACTTCAAAATTAAAGGTCTAATTTTTTAAAAAGGCAAATTCCAAAATGTAGTCCTCTATATTATGTTGAACGTGAGACTATGCTAATGACTATGATAGGGAGAAATAAAAGAGATAAAGCGAAAGAAAACAAACAGTCCCTGAATCTGGACATCCAAAAAGGGCTGTCACCCAAGTGAGACCACCAGGGGATGCAACAGTGGCCCTTACCCACGCACATCCCCAAAGGGCCTTGGGCGGGTTTCCCGGGGGACGTTAGCTCCCTTCCCATTTAGGGCATGGTGATGGCTTGACTTTCGGAAACCGCACTCACTTTCTGAACTAAATGGCAATTAGCACATCAAAATTCATTTTAGACGTAAATTCAAAACGCCTGGTGCTGTATCTATAGTAAACTGCCATTCTGCATTTTGACCATTTATCCTTCTAGACTAAATACATAAATCCCTGGAAAACATGAACCCAAGTGCTAATGCCCACTTTTACAGAAAGGTTTATTCATCAATTCTTGTCATTAGATCTTGCAAGGAATTTCTCCTAAAGCCGGGGAGAAAAAATCCCAGGCATTTTGTTTTAATATGGAAACCACCACCGTCATGTCCCTTCTTTATAAAATTGTATAGTGCAGAAAACCAACTGCAGACTGTTATGCTAGTACCAAAATGGTTGTGTTATTTCTCCTCATGCTGCTTGAAGGGGCAAGCCAGGGCTCTGCAGCCCTTGCATAACGCTGCAAAAGGGAAGTGACAGCACACTCTGTACTCACCGATGTCATTGCTGCGGTCCGAGAGGTCCTTGTCCAGGATGCCCGACAGTGTACTGCCCACCAAGTCGATCTTTGGACCGTCACCCCTACATTAAAAGAAGAAGTCCAGGCACTTAATGATTGGTGTGTGTCCTTGTCATTCTGTCAGCTCTCTTGTTGCACACGTCAAGGAGCGCACTGTGTGTGCGGTGAGGGCACTGTGGCCTGCAAGGCAGCCAACAAGCTGTCTCGCTGCATGGGCCCTGGAGCATGCCGGCTTGCATTCTGGAGGCCCCTCTCCAGCCAGCACACGTTTTCAAAGATGTCTATTTTAGTAATACACCTTCAGCCAATACAACTTCAGCCACAAAACTTCCTGCTGGGGACATAGGCTGGGACGCGGAGCCTGCTCCTGCCGCATCACCAAATAAGAACCAGCAAACAACTGGGCGCTTCCCCTTTAAGGAACAAGGTATTTAGCCAATGCTGCTTGTCAAAGGTCGGCCACTTTTAACCTTGAGAAAAAGGTTTTGTTGTCTGGGGTGGAGACACCAGACAGGCTGTTGACAGGAGCAAGGTGTTGAGTTGAGATCTGGCAGCATGAATACTGGCACAGGGGCCGAGGCTGGTAAAATTAGATGGCTCCTGGGTGGGTGCCCGTGTGCCCAGGACACCAGTGACTTCCCTCTGTATCTGGGCTAGGAGTGGCCCTTTGGGACGGGAGCAGACCTTCAAAATGATGAGAAAAACACTGCCCACTCACACATGAGCAGAAGTGTCCTCCAAATTCCTTTTGACAGCGCTTTGACCCTTTAAGGGGGGGGATGAGCCCCAAAGGAGATGATCCAAGGGCTGTGACAGCAGTGACATAGGAAAAGATCCTTGGCCATCAAAGGAGAGGGTGAAGCTGAGCAGGTGTCCCCCACAAAGCAACAGAGTCAACCTCACAGCTTGCTGCGGTCACTGTGGCCTGAAGGTGAGTTGCACAATGAGTAACTTAGATTTATTCCATAAGTGTTTGTCAAATTCCTATTATGCCAGGGGTATGGAGAGGGCCAAGCCAGATGGTACCTAAATGGGAGAGACAGATGGACGAAGGCAAGTCCACATGGCATAGGCTATGTATGACAAAGGGGAGGCAAAGTACGGTGGGAAGAAAGGAGTGGATTGGTACAGGGGCCATCTGCATGGGGGACACTCAGAGAAGGTAGCATTAGAGTTGGGACTTGGAGGAAAAGGGGAAGAGGACATATTAGTAAGAGGCGTGATGGAGCAAGGACCCAAACGTGAGTGAGGGTGCCTGGTGTGGCCAGGGGTCCAAGGCCAAAGCCTGAGGCAGCCAGTGGGTAGTGAGAGGAACAGGGTTGGCAAAGTTGGCAAAGGCCAGGCCGTGCAGAACTGAGCATACCAGTCTTCAGGCTTCCGTGTGTCCTGGAGGTAATGCGGGCAAAGAGAAACTTTAAGCAGGAGACCTAGAATCCTGGAGAGAAGGGAGACCACGGAAGAGGGAGCTGACAAGGCAGACTCCTGGGCTTCTCACTCAAGAAGGGGTGGGAGGGGTGGCCTTCGGCATGCCACACACATCCTGGTGATGGTGGAGAAGGACCAGTGGAAGGAGGTAAGCCCTCCTCAGTTCCTGAACCATGCTGACTCTTAACCTCAAACATGACCAGCCCAGCCCACCCCAGAGCCAGGTGAGCAGAGGTGGAAAGCCTGGGAACCAGGCTGAGCCCAACTGCTTGGCTTCCACCAAGAGAAAATCCAGCTCCAAGACTGGTCTCTGGGCATGTGCTGTAAGATTTGCTGGCCTTCTAAGAGCCAGGTTGAAATGAAAGTCCAGGTAAAGCACGGAGGCCTGTCCTGGGAAAGGAGCAGCAGCTGGAAATTTGCAGCAGAACCTTTATTTCCTGCCTCACTTCAGCCTCCTAAAGCTGCAGGGCCCTGTGCTCTCCCCAGGCCGGGTTTCCCACACCTACATCCTCTGGTCCCATGGGCCACACTCCCTCAGACAAATTCCAAGCCCACAGTACAGGGGAGAGTCAGAAAATTTATTTACTTCAAAATATTTTACTGTCAGGGCCCCAGCATCCACTAATTTGAATGTCTTCTGAATGAAATGCTTTAGAAATGCAGTATTACTAGTAGGAAAGCATTTTAAGTTTTAAAAAACTATTCCTTTCCCCAGATATATAGAAATAAGTTCTCGAGGGCCCTTAATATTATTTTTAGGTATCCATGGAGCCTGAATGATTTGGTGTTGTCGTCCTCCAAACTGACAGACTGAACTCAAGTTATACGCACAGATAGTCCTGTCCTTTTAGGAAAATGCAGAGGACCGAAGCTTATGAGAACACATGCTCTGTCTAGGGGAGAGAGGCCACTAAGTCAGAGAAAATCCCCCCCCCTTTTTTTTGCCATGGGGTAGGATGGCTTAAAGTGACCATTTGACATAGAGGCTTAAAGCACCTTTGTGGGCAGCTGGGGAGTAAGTCAAAGGGGGTATCGGTGGGGAAAAGAATCAGTGCTCAGCAAATGATTACATATATCTCAGACTATCTCAGCTGCTTCTGAACATGTGGTTTCTTTGTGTATTCTGGTAACTACGCATGTTGGAGCTGATGCTTCCCTCTTTGATTTGACAGCTAGGAAGCTTCTGGTAAAACGTGAGGCCTGTGTCATGGGACCACAGCAATCCAACAGAGTGCATTGCTGTGCTAATCTTACTTTGGGTACTTTATTACTTTTCTACCATTATTATCACTCTCAAATATTTTATTCTTTTAAATGGATTGTTATATGTTATCTCAAATCCTTTGTGGAATGGCACAAGGTAAAAATAAGTAATTAAAAAATAGGATGTATATTGATAGCATTTAAAATGTTTATATGTTTTGAACCAGTTCTGGGAGTCTATGTTAATGAAATAGTCTACGATGGCAGAGCGAGACACTCCAGGGTGTTGTCTCCCCATAGAAACCTTGAACAACTAGTAAAAACTGGCAGAACCATCTTTCTCAGAGCTCTGGAAAACAGTTAAAGTTTTCCAGTAACTGGACAAATGCCAATTGAAAGAAAAAGGCAAAAATGGTAGGAAGACTTCATGGTGCCCTTTCTGGCCCTTCCCCCATTTCTTCCTTGTTTCGACGGGAGCAGTATAACCCCTATGCACAAATTGGGATGCATGTACATCTGTACCAATCTATCAGGTGGCAGCCTGAAAGACTGAGCCAGGATGCTAGTCTATGCCTTGCCATCCCAGAACTTGCCCTGCATGCAGAAGTTGTTTGTGGGCAGCAAAACCAGTATAAGAAACAATCAAATTGCAGTGACATGGGGCAAAGGATTATTGACTTTAAGACATACAATAGAGCATCTGGGACTGGGAAGAAAAACTATGGGGAGAAAAGGGGGCATTCAGATCCGTGTAAATGGGGCAATTCCTAAAGCCACAAGTGTATGCCCAGGACAAGGCATATGTTCAGAAAAGACTGTGCTTTTGTCTTTGGGCTGTTCTTCATGTTCACTGTTAGGAGGGCTAAGCTTTGAAAGAGAGCACCAGCCAACACAGAGCCAATCTGCAAAGAATGTGAACAGAATTTTTTGTTTGATTTGGTTGGCTCCTGGCATTCAAGGAAATCTCTGCCATATCACTAGCTGGATACAAACATAAGGAACAGACACCTTAGAGACTAAATTCCTGAGTTAAAACATTAAAATGTAAAGTGTGAAACAAAAGATTATGAGGCATAAAAAGAAACAGAAAATGACAGCCCATCCAAGGGACAAAAGAAAACATCAGAAACCATCAATGAAGAAAAGCAGACTTTTGACATACCAGACAAAACTTGAATGTGCTCAAAGAGCTAAAGGAAAACATGGACAAAAACCTAAAGCTATCAGAAGAATATATAAACAAAATGAGTTCTTCAATAGAGAGAGAGAGATTATAAAAAGGAATCAAGGTGAGCAGATGTAGCCCGAGTGGTTGAGTGCCTGCTTCCCACGTATGAGGTCCGAGGTTCAACCTCCAGTACCTCCTAAAAACAAATAAATGAAAAAACCAACTCTCATTGGGGAGCAGATGTAGCTTGGTGGTTGAGTGCCTCCTTCCCCTGTATGAGGGCCTGGGTTTAATCCCTGGTACCTTTTAAAAATTTTTTTTAAAAAGTAATCAAACAAATATTAGATCTGAAGACCACAATAACCCCTAGAGGGGTTCAGTAGCAGATTGGAACAGGCAGAAGAAAGAACAAGTGAATTTGAAGATAATAAAAAACTATTCAGTTTGAGGAGCAGAAAGAATAAGTGAACAAAGTCTGAGGAACATGTGGGACAGCGTCAAGCATACGAATGCATGCATTATGGGAATTGCAGAAGGAGAAGAAAGAGAGGAAGGGGCTAAACTGAATATCCATGTGCGAAAGAAATGAAAGTGGATCCCTATCTCACACCACATATACGAAAATTAACTCAAAATGGAATACAGACCTAAATATAAGAACTAAAACTATGAAACTCCTAGAAGAAAACATAGGGGAATATTTCAGGACCTTGTATTAGGCACTGGATTCTGAAACTTTACACCAAGAGCATGAGCAACAAAAGGAAAAATAGATAAACTGGATCTCATGAAAATTAAAAACTTTTGTGCATCAAAGGATATTTTCAAGAAAGTGAAAAGACAATCCTTAGAATGGGAGAAAATATTTGGAAACCATATACCTGCTATGGATTCAACAGCCAGAATATACAAAGAACTCCTACAACCCAACCACAAAAAGACAAACAACACAACCAAAAAAAAATGGGCCAAGTACTTGAATAGACATTTCTCCAAAGAAAATGTCAATAAGCACAGGAAACGATGCTCAACATAATTATCCATTAGGGAAATGCAAATCCAAACCATATTGAGACACCACCTCCCATCCACTAGAATGGCTATTAATTAAAAAAAAAAAAAAAAAAAACACCCAGAAAATAACAAGTGTTGGAGAGGGTATGGAGAAATAGGAACCCTCGTGCATTGTTGGTGGGGATGTGAAATCATGCAGCCTCTGTGGAAAACAGTTTTACAGTTCCTCAGAAAGTTAAGTATAGAATTACTGTATGACCCGGCAATCCCACTTCTAGATATATACCCAAAAGAATTGAAAGCAGGGACTCAGACAGATGATCTATATACCAATGTTCACTGTAGCATTAGTCACAATAGCCAAATGACAGAAGCAACCCAAGTGTCCATCAACCAATGAATGGATAAATAAAATGTGGTCTATCCATACAACAGAACATTATTCAGCTGTAAAAAGGAATGAAGTTCTTATACATGTGACAACATGGATGACTCTTGAAGACATCATGCTGAGTGAAATAAGCCAGATACCAAAGGACAAATATTGCCCAAGTCCACCTATATGACATAACTAGATATGAATAAGCACAGAGACAAAACGAAGGTTACAGAGTACCAAGGTCAATGGTGGGAATGGGGAATGGGGGAGTTAATGCCTAATTGGTACACAGTTTCCATTTGGGATGATGGAAAAGTTCTGGTAATGTGCTGATGGTAGCATAACACTGCATTGTATACTTGAAGGTGGTTAAAATGGGAAATATGTTATATATATATATATTTATTTATTATGTGTTACCACAATAAAAATAAATAGTCGAAAATACACAAACAGGTTTTGTGCATCAATATATTTAGCACAGTGTTATTTATAATAAAGAAAAACTGAAAAGAACTGGAATCTCTTATAAATAGGGGAACAGATGAATACATTATGGTATTTGATGGGCTTTTATTGTCATTAAAAGGACAGTCATAAATGATTTATAACAACAAGGACAAATGCTTGTGTTACAATATTAAGGGACAGAAGTGGGTTAAAAACCACAGACACAGTCATGAACATACATGCACCTATCATCCTGACATGTAAGATGGTTTACGTATATATAATTATTAGAGAACGTGTAGGTTTACAGAAGAATCATGCATAAACTACAGAGTTCCCATAGGAAGAGGGTTTTTTAAAAGACTAGAATTATATTTACAGTGGTTCTTCCTGCGGAGTGGTATAGGTGATTTCCAGCATCCAGCTCAGGGCCTGGTACATGGCATGTGCTGAAAAAATACCTCTGGAATTAATGAACATTTGCCACGTTTTCTGAAATGGACATGCTTTATGTGTTTATACAATAAATGCAGCTTTTTTCTAAAAGACAAAGCCATATGATGTATAGTATGATCACAGCTATGTAAAACCAACAAAAAACAATCAAAACCATATATAAGAAAAACATGGGAAAGAAACAGTACAAAATGTCAGCAGCAGTTGTCTCTGGGATGAGACCATAGGTGAATTTTTCCTCCCTTTTAAAGTTTACTTTTATAATAAAAGCTAGAGGCTTCATACAGTTCAGTCAGCTTATATTCTCTCTCATTTCAGCTCGGGCAGCATCACCAAGGTAAGAGATGAGATCGCCTCACACCTCTCCTTAAGACCCCACAAGCTCTCCATTAGAGTCTCCCCGCCACAGGTGTCCTGGGTGGTCATCTCAGTTGGGAACAAGTAGGGTGTGTGTGGAGTTAAGAATTCTAAACTTAGAAGTCCCAGCTTTCGGGGTGATGTATAAATCTGCTGTTTACCTCCTGAATGACTCTGGCAGGTTACTTCTCTGGAACGTGGGTGCTTCATCTATAGAAAGACAGGGGGTGGCCTGGTGGGGCCAGAGTCCCCTTTAGGGGCCTTCTAGAGCTCTTACCCACAATTTCAACATGGGAGAAATGTTGGAAGCTGGGGTGGGGCTGGCCCTGTGAGTGTGGGCAAATTCCAGGGCATGTCCTCATCTCCTTTGCCCCCGAGTCTTCACATCCCTGAAAGTGTTTGGAATGCTCTCCCTGTGCTTGCTGTCTGAGCAAATGTGACTCACCCTTGCACACGCAGAGATGCCCCTTCCGCCCGAGCCGGAGCACAGCATTTCCTAAGCAGATGGGTACCTACTGATCTTCTGCACTACTTCTTCAGAATGGGGCCTTGCTTTGTTTTTTTCTTTTCTAATTTAAATAAACTAATGAGTAAGCAAACACTGTGATTTGTCTCGGTTTTGTGCATCTTGGGAATAATCTGGATATCAGGTAAATTCTTGGTCCTATTTCTAACCTTTATTCTCTAATAAAGCATTTCCCAAACTTGAGTCATGTGTGAATAAAAGATACTTTACATGAAACAATTTAAATGAAAAAACAGTTCTCACAGATTCACCAAGGATACATCCTGTTTGAGAAATACTAAAGACATCCCATGACAACATCTATCAGCAGGAAGCTCTTGCCATGAGGGCATTTCATCTTGACAACTGCTAAAATTATAAAAAATATCATACTAATGAAAAACAAAACAACCAACTTCTTGTATACACTGGAGGCTCTATCCCACTCTACCCCAATTTGGGGAACACTGCTCGAATGGTGCTAGATAAAAGGACCGACAATTAGGCTCCAAGGGGGCCAGGATGGCTGCCCCTCAGGTGGCATCTGGTATGACCTAGGGTGCACCCTTGCAGACCTGACTCAGGGCAGAGCTTCCCGTGTCTGGGATTGGTGGGTGGGCTCTTTGTAGATGGTCTGATACTTTCACAGTGGGGGACCACCCTGGGCACTTCCTCCCCTAATTCTACAGCGCCAGCCACATTTGGCAGAAAGGAGACTGGGATCCCCCCCATCTCCCTAGCTGAGCTCTGATCCCCGATGCCAAGAGCCAGGCACCGCCTTTAAGCTGAAATTGTCTTCCATCCAGGGCCAGAAGCAAGCCTATTTTGAAAACACAGTAGGTGTAGTTTAAAAAGGGTTCTGATCCTTCCAAGTAGGGAAGCTGCAGCTGGTGTTTTGACAGTGTTCAGACTGTGGGTGTGTAAGAGTTTTACAATATCTATTTGTAAATGCCTTTTGCTGTATTTATAGATGCATGCAACAATGCTAATGGATTTCAGTTTTGAAAAATACCAGGATTTTTTGAGATTCTCCACAGTATGTGTTTGGAGGGGCTGATGGGCCATGGACCCAGCTCTCCCACAGTCTGCCCAACAGAAGGGCATCATTTTGGCAAAAGGGACATTACTACATTCAGAGACAAAGGAAAAGTCCACCCTTGTGTAACTGACTAGTTCCTGCAAGTGTTTTTGTCCGGTGAATTTCTGTGCCCACAGCTGTTAAATGAAGGAGAAAGCAGAAGACGACATAGCCAACGATACCAGAACAAGGAGGTCCATGTTCATTCTGAATTTTACATCAAAATAATGTTAATTTTAGAAAAGAAGAAAAAAAATACCAAAAGAGAAAGAAAAAAAGAAAAAAAACAATGTTAATTTCTTTTATTTTTCTTAGCACTTTTAGTTATGGACACTTTTCAAATATGACTTGGAGAGACAGGCAAGCAGCAGTTTGAGTCTCCTTGCTTTACTAGACAAGGGACCTAAATCATGGAGAAGGGACTGACTAGTCCAAGGACACCCAGCAGATACAAGTGGAACCTTCGATCCCATAGAAACAGACCCGCAGGCTACTGTTTAGCAAATGCTTGCCCCGTGCCAGGCCCTGGGCTACACCTCCCATCCCTTAGCCACTTCCCCCTCACAGCCTCCCCAGCTGCTTGGGGTGCTGTTGGCAGGCAGTGTTGGCCTGCTGGCCCCTCCAGGGCGCCTCAGGTACAGGGCGCCTCCTTGCCCAAGAGCCTTCCTTTCTAGGGCGGCCCACACCCGACTGATGGAGGCCAGGGATAAAGTCTTGGCCAGTTCGACCCAGCACAAAACAACTCCTGTGGACCATTTTAGCTCCAAAGCTCCCTGCAGAGTTGGACAAGGTTTGGCCCAGAGCCAACACCACAACTTGACTTCTTCCTCTGCCCAATCCTGCAACCTTCCCTTCCCTTCTATGGTTACTGAACCCTAAAAAACATCTTGTCCACTAAATTTCCTGGAGGAACCCCCGTCCCTATGCTCTTATTTCCATTATATAAACAAAATGAGGCCAAATGCGATTAAGTCACTTAGGTCCTACTTTTAGGTCCTAAAAGTAGGAGAGTGGCAGGGTGTGGATTCGAACCCACTAAGTCTGACTAAAAAGCCCACTTTCTTGCCCACTTCTCTAAGCTGCTTTGCTCAGCCTCCTGGGCTTCCAGCTTGGGGATCTGGCCACCAGGACGGTGAGTCATAGAGGATGCCATGGCTTGTTGCCAGCCAGGGCAATCACCTTCTTGCCCTAAATTAATAATAATAATGGACAAAAGTGCCATACCCTGTCTGCCTCGAGGGGCCTGCTCTTCCCACTGAGGCCCGAGGCTTAGGACATGCGCAGAGGGATGGTGAAGATACACTGGGCATCCCTGGAGAACACGAATGCTGACGGTGGCATGGCCCAATTTAGCCCAAGTTAGGACGGTTAAGCCAACACATGTGGCCAGCAAAAGGTGTCGAAGTGCACAGGAAGCCAAGTCAAAAAAAGCACTAGCGGCACCAACAGAAAACCACCAAAAAGAACCACAAACCTGGAGGTGAGAGAGGATGAAGGGAAAAAGGACAAATCCACCGATTCCTACTGCACAAAAGATTCCACAGACATATAAGGACTCTTTTTGCAACACCCCCTCCCCCCAAAAAGATGTTTTATCATAACGTACATGTCTGAGTTTTAACTGCCTAACATTTTTTTCTTTTTTCTTTTCTTTGTCTTTGTTGTCTTTTTTCTTTTTTGTTGTTTTTTTTTTTTTTTTTTTATTTTTCTGCCTAACATTTTTAACAGTGGTTAAAAAAAAAAAAAAAGCTGTGACAAAAAGGAGAGGAGGAAAGGAAAAGAAATGGAAACGCCCTCTCCCCCACACTCAGAGCCCACACGGTGCATCCTCTCTTTTTCACCTCGTCCCACCCAGAATCTGTCAGCGTCTCTGGATGATGGCAGATCTCACACGTGAAGGGTACAGAGAAACCACATGACTTACACCACATTCTTTTTTTCCCTCCCAACTCTGCACCCTTGTTATAAGCAACCCCTTCTCCTGTAGCCATTAAGTCTTATTGTTCACCCCGTTACCCTGGACCCATCACCTATGTTTCACAGAGACACCTAAAGATGCAAGGCCCCCGAAGTGCTCTGCTGGCTGCCCACTCAGAAGATCTCAGACTTAGGCTCTGCCGGTTAAAGCTGGGTACACATTACCCAGCTCAAGGCCCCATTTGACAGACAAGGGTTCTGTGCTGTGGGCGGGAGTTCTGTGCCGAAGGCCACACAGCTAATTAATTAGTGGCAGAGCTGAAACTGGGATGCAAGCTTGCCGACTCCTGGTCAGTCTTTTCCCACCACACCGGGGATGGCAAAAATAAAAATGAACACCCACATGCCCATGCTTTATGCTCTGAGATTTTTACCCCCTCAAATAAAGAAAGCAAAGCCAGCCCTTTTGAAGTGTTCTGGCCCAGGGTGTAGCCGAGACCTTCCCTCGGGAAGGGACAAAATCGTAGCACCAGTAACCCCAGCTTCCTTTGCTCATCAGCTGGAGGGCAGAAGGAGTTTCCCTCCCTTGTCCCAGAAATGCAAGATCCAAAGGTCCTGCTGCTATCTGTGGAGTCCCTACATACCCACCTGGTGGCCAAAAATGTCCCAGGAATCACAGGCACTTTCAGACTGCAAGCTTCCCATTTAAATATGGGGACAACCCGAGGCCAGGGGCGCAAGAGAAAAGAACCAGCGCAGCTTCCTGGCACCTCTCCCCTTTCACCGCGTCCTTGTTCACATGAGCACAAACAAGCTCGGCTATTTATAGTTGGTGGAGACGCTTGCCCAAAGGGCCACGCTGGAAGGCGATGGGACGTTGCCCATCTAAATTCCCCTCCAAATTTCTGTTCTTTGTGCAGACTCTGCAGTGTGTGTGGAAACAGGCCTCCATGTAGGGCCCAGCAGGGCACAATGAGCCCCGCAGCTCCCCATGGCAAAAGGATGACAAAACTGGCACGCCCACAGCTTGGCATCTCAAAGAAGGGCAAGGGGCTGAAAGGATGCTGAGACCAACTCGGGCAGTGCCTGGAGGAGGCGGGGCCCAGCACTGTGCAACTCTGAAAAGAGCTGGGGGAGTGTCATTTTGAGGAAGAATATTCAAAGAAACATTCCCTGAGAAAAGCATCACATAGCCCCATCAGCCTGCGAGGTGCTACTGCTTCCTAGTATTTCACTGCCTGACTCTGGCCACCAGTGGCAGGAAAATCAGTGTGGCTTGGTCTGGGCTGGGGCTAAGCCTCAGTCACTACTGTTGGCTCTTGCTGCAGTGAATAAATTCCTTCTATGTGTGGGTGGGAAGAAGTCAAGAGAACCGATTGCACATGCCGCTCATGCTTCTGCTCCTAGAGACCTCCAGATGGGCTGCCTCCCTCGAGGCTCTAGCAGGTAGGAACCCTTCTCCATCAAGGTCACCTCTGGAGTTCTCTAGAGGGAGAAAAAGCAGCACATATTTGTTGAGTGCCTCTCAAGTGTCAGGCAAAGAGCTGGGAGCTGTAGGTGGAGCGGCTCGTTTAAACTCTCCACATCTGGGCAAGGTAGGCCTCACTAGGTCCTACTGCAGATGAGCAAACTGAGGCTCTGGGGAGGTGAGGACCTGGCCCAAGGCCACAGGATAAGTAGAGGGGAGGGACTTTGGCCCTGGTGTGCCTGGCTCCAAAGCCCAGGTGAGCAATGGATGGGCAGGAACCATCTGGCTTGACTGGCATCCTGTAACTACTACCTAGAAGAGGGCTAGCCAAACGTAGGCCCTTGATAAATATCTGAAATGAATGAATGAATTACCCCCCCCCCATGCATGGACAAATCCTCTCTCATATTGAATCCATATCGAGCAACCATTTTCCATCTTTTTCCCACAATCAAGTTTCTCAAAAGAGAAGTCCACATGCACTTTGGCTGCCTGCCCATTTGCTCTTCAACTCACTCCAAATCTGTCTCCCACCCCCAACCATTCCTCAAAAACTGCCTGACAAGGATCACCAAGGACTAGGTCTTGACCAAATATGGTGGGTGCCTTTAGTCTCTATGGCTCACTCGCTGGCAGTGCTTCTCGGAGCATGGTCCTCTGGCCAGCAGCACCCTGGGAGCTTGTGAGAGACGCACATTCTCCGACCTTCACCCAGACTTACTGAATCCAGTTGTTCCACCCTCCTCTTCTTCTAGCTTCCATGACAGCACACTCCTTTTACCCTTTCCCATGGCTCCAGGTCCTCCAGCCACCCTAAAAGTAATGGTCTCCCCCACGGTAGTCTCTACTCTCTCCTCTTTGTCCTCCTGAATGATTACACCAGCCTTGATCATTTCTAGTCAAGACCTCTGACCTGAACTTGACAAAGAATTGTCTCTTTCCTAACTGATATAAGAAAAGGGAAATACTCCAAATTCACACAAGGCATCACTAGGAATCTTTGGAAAGAAATCTAGAAGACCTGAGTAATCAGAACTCAAAGTCATGGCCTGATCACCCAACTGTCTATTGTACCTAATGCCTTAGGGAATATTTACATGTCCTCTTCAGCAAGCTTTCTCTCTCTCTCACTTTTTTTTTGATTAATTGATGGATTAGTTTATATGTAATAAGAGCAGAGAGATCTTTTTAATGCTTTTTTTTTGGTGGACACGGGGGCTATACATCCACAGAGTGATCATGACCGGGAAGCTTATTTCCAGCTAAGCTGTAGCCCCAGGGAGCTAAGCAGTCAGGATGCCTTTGTAAAGCTAAAGAAAAAAAAATTTAACTTAAAACGGGGGCAAGTTGGTCTCCTGAGAGGCATCTGTCCTTCCCTAAGCTCATAGTTGATGTATGGCATCTAACTGTTTACTTAATATTTGCCTCAAGCTGAAATGTCGCAGACCCTGTCAGCCATTTATCTTCCCGAGTTTCTCTGAAATCCAGGGTTCCACCATCATTACAATGAAACCCTGCTGCCCCTCGCCCCAAACTGGACGCCGGGCTCCAAGCCTCTCTGTTCCGCTGTGTAGCCCCCAGCCCACCAGAGGAAAGGTACCCGGTGTGCCTAACATTTACAGCAGCAGGCCATCTCTAAGGGGCACAGGGCCGGGCCACCACTGGGACCTCCCACCCACATCCCTGCACCCACCACCCACTGCCTTGCCTTCTCACAGGGATCTCTCCCCTGCCACACACTTCCACCTCTGAATTCAACAGACAGTGCCCTCTGGGCTGCTTGAGCCATGGGGACCAACTGCCCCCCCACTATGAACCTCCTCACTGAAAGGCTCATTGCCACCCTGATGCTGCCAGCCACCGGCTCCACCCTACACAGGACGGAGCTGGCAGGTCCCATGGGCAGGCCCATCCCTGCAACTTTGCCATACCTTCCTACCCACTGTCAAAAGCCCCTTCCTGCTTCGAGCTTCAGGCCACTGGCTGTGGCTGTTGGACCCTTGTCACTGACAGCCATCAACTCTCAGAACACACTGCAATCTACTGGGAGGGCACTGGCTTCCAGAGCTCGCCATCTTCCTGAGCATTTGATGGCCACATGGGCAGTCCATCCTTCCCCTGGTTCCTTGGGACCTATGACCTTCATTCAGCTTCAGTCACCCACATTCGTGCCTCTGAAATGGCAAGCACCCATCTCCTCTCTCTGCCCACCAGCTCCTGGGCTTCTGGCCCTCAGCTTCTCTCACTCCTGCTCCCACAACATCCCTGACCACCTCACCCAATCCTCCCGCCTTCTAGTTTCACTTCCTTCCCCTCCATCCCAGATCTCCTCTGGATCCCGCAAGGCCCTCCTGCCCTGTCCTGCCGGCCACCTTGCCCTCTCCACCAGGAGGGAGTGGGCGTGCTCTGTGCCACAGCAGACAATGAGCAAGGCTCACCTGCTACCCGGAGCAAGGGCTCTGCTCCAGCATCCCTGCTCTATGGAAAGAAAATGAAAAATGTTCACAACCTGGGGTGCCTGTGTTTGGGAGGATTAGCAAACCTGTTCCAGTCTAGTTGGCCTGCCTCTACCTCTCTACCCATCACATTTATTTTCTTTTGAGGGCACACACCTGCTCTCATCCCCCAGGTTTCTGGCCTGCTGCCTCTCACCACATGCAATTATTAGAGCTCAGGGCAACTTGCTTCTCTCCAGCACTTCTTTTTGAACCCTTCTCCCAAGTCTCAGGATCTCTTCTCACAGAGGTTTCTGAACCCATTTTTATTAAACCCATAACACACACTATTAGACAGAGAACATTGCACATTCATGTGTGTATTTGTATATACATACAAAAAGGTTTAGATATCTGCAGTTATTTGAAATACATTTGTTCAAACATCAAAACGAATGAGCAGGGGAAGTGGATGTGGCTCAAGCGATTAGGCTCCCGTCTACCATATAGGAAGTCCAGGGTTTGATTCCTGGGGCCTCCTGGTGAAGGTGAGCTGGCCTGTGCAGGAGTGCTGGCCTGCACAGAGAGCTGGCGCAGCAAGATGACGCAACAAAAAAGACACACAGAGGAGAGACAATAAGAGATGCCTCAGGGAGCTGAGGTGGTGCAAGAGATTGAGCCCCTCTCTCCCACTCCGGAAGGTCCCAGGATTGGTTCCTGGTGCTGCCTAAAGAGAAAACAAGCAGACACAGAAGAACACACAGCGAATGGACACAGAGAGCAGACAGCGAGTACAAAAAACAATGGGGGGGGTGAGCGGTAATAAATCTTTAAAACAAACAAACAAAAAAATACCAAATGAGCAAGCTTTACACTTTTGAGCCTCCATTTTCTAAGCGTAAAAATAGGGGTAGGGAGAATGTTCTTTTCTCCACAACAATCTTAGTTATGTGGTAGGCAGAAAAAATATCAGCAAACCCTGGCTTTGTACACCATGAAATGAAAACTGAGGCATTCCCAAGGGGCATATTTAAAAAACAAATGAGGTGTTCACAGCCTATGGGAATCACCTATCGTCATGCAATTCAATTCAGCCCCAGCGTCTAAGAATTTTTTTGAAAAAGAATCTTTTCTGTTAAAATTCCATATAAACTTACTTTCCAGGAATTGGAAGAACATTTGTACCAATGGTTAAACATATTCAGTTGGAGCACGTGCCATCACTGGCAGGTCCTTCACACGTGCTTCCACTCACTCAGACTGAACACACAATTGCTGACTCGCATCCTTCTCTCCTGCTCCTCCATGGAATTCCTGACAGCTGTGAACTGGAACAACTGGTTCCCCCATTACTAATATTCAGGACAGTGCCTCACACAGTCCTGCAATGCATTTTGGTTAAGTGAATGTATCTAAAAAGGACTCATGCTCTTCCTAAAATGACACAGTCCCTTTTTCTAAAAGATGCTGCTTCCTGTTTAAAGAGAAAGAGATCAGTCTCTTCTGAAAGCCACATTTGGCAGTGGGCTTTCTGGCTGTTGAGAGTTAAGCTTGAGGCCAGATGATGCAGCTGGTGCTGCAATGCCCCATTCCCAAAAGGAGCCGCAAACCACGGCTGTGTCCATTTGCTAGATCCGTCGGGATCATCCTGGCAATAATTTGGGTTCACACAGCATACCCTCTTTTCTCCAGAAGACCACTGACACAAAACTGTTTGATTGAAGTTAGCATTCTTTCCTCAATTAATTCAGCAGAACAAAACAAGTTCATAAATCAATGTAAATGCTTAGCAGAAAATATGAAGTGTGCTAAGTACTAAGAAAAATAAGCCTTTCTTTGATTTTTTTCCAAGTGCAAATCCATGGCACACTAGGTTACTCAGCAGGTAGGACACATACGCTAAAGAGCTCTTGCAGATGCTGGGAAGGACGAGAGGAGAGGCAGAAGTGAACAAAACAAAAGCACTGGCACCTCTCCCCCTTTTGGGAACCACGGTATTCAACAAGTGTTGGTTAAATGAGCGACTACCATATGCTCAAGCCTGCGAGACATGTGGAGATGACAAAACACACTCTGGATCTGCTTTGAAAGTGGGAAAGGAGTCCGGGGGTGCGAGCAGCCCAAGCGGCACAGCACGGGGTTGACTAGGCTAAACGTGGTGTGTCAGGAGGAGAGAGCAATCACGTTGAACTTGAGAGAGAAGGGCAGGCTCCCAGAGGCTCTGAAGTTGGGGAGGGTTAACAGGTGCTTGAGAGGTGACTAGAAAAGGGGGACGGCGCCATGAAAAATGTGGAAGAGCGTAGAGCAGCGGTTCTCAAAGTGTGGACATGGGCCAGCAGCATCGGCACCCCCGGAGTCTGTCAGAAACGCCCTGCCATCTGCGTTTAGGAGGGCCTCTGGGGCTTCCCATGCATGCACAAGTTGGAAAAGCACGGTTGCAGCACGCATTGCCCACTGCCCTCCCTTAAATGGGCGAGCAATTGGCCTGGTTCCCCCAACAGGCTCCCATCCTTGCTTGGGTCTGCCGCTTCCTGGGATTGTCAGGAAGGAATCCCAGGGTTTCCCCCCACCCCAGATCAGTCCCTTGGTGCAGGCTGGGTAGCCACAGGGTGAGTGGGGGGCTGGGGACTGGTGTCCCTTTCCCAGCATGATCAGATGGCACACACACTGTTAAAAGCAATTACATTTCCCATTGGCTTCTGTGCAAACCCCTCTCATGCATCTTCCTCAGGGGTCTGTACTTCTACAACTGGATGCTGGGGAAGCTGGAGGCCGAGAAGAGCTAAAGCAGAGGCGGAAGGTAAACAGGGCCTTTGTGAGCCCAGAAGTTCAGGTATGCTTTCTCCCTGCTTTAATCAATGGCTTACAAGCCTACACCTATCAGATAACAAGCAGTTCTAGAACATCCCTAGAAGGCAAAAGAGCAGTCTGAATGCCACTGCTCTTCAGATCAGGTCATTAGAGAGCACAGCAGGAATATTTTGGAAATTGTTATTGAGTTCATCGAAATGTTTGTAGTCCCTGGAAGACTAATAGAATTTGGCAGAGCATGACTTCTGCTCTCCTTTCACAAACCACAAAGGGATGTGTAACCTTTGCAGCTCCAAATTTTCTCAGTGTTTGTGTAGCTTCTTTTCAGAAGCATTTATGTTTACATAACCTTTTTCTTCTGAAGTGCTAGCTCCTGGGTCAGCCATGTCACTGACTTGGCCTTGCTAAGGCCACCGGGGCTGTCAAATTGCCACATCACGTGGATGTGCAATTAACCTTCTGCTATCAGTCAGCAGAAGATGGTATGACATGTAGGGACATGACAAACTCAGCAGTGGCCAGGGTTCCGTTCATTTCCCCAGGGGCAGTCAGGCGAAGCAGGTGTTTGGACCTTGGTAGACCACCTGCAGGATGACATAGGGGGAGCCAGCTGCTACTCAAATGGGCTCTCACACACCTGAGAGGGCTGCAGGCCTGGGCTCGGCTGGGCAGCTGGCCGCCCACACCTGGGCCTGTGTGCGTGCCACGGCTGGCTGAAATGCTCACCTCTCTCAGCCATTCACATCGCGACCTGCCTCTACAGATGGGCAGCAGTTCTGTTGTTGTTGTTAAAAGTAAATGAGCTAGTCTTGTCTTGCTGCAATATGCCCAGTTTGACAGGAAATAATAAAGATGACAATGAAAATGGCATTGCTGTACAGGCATGGCACTAAGTACTTGGGAATGACCTCATTCCATCCTCTTAGATGCAATCCATTATCCTCCTCAGTTTCCAGATGGAGAAAGTGAAGTGAGAGGGACTGGTAACTTGCGAGGCTCACACTCATCTAGAGGTGGGGTGAGAGGCAAGTGCCAGTGAGCTGGGAACCCCCCAGCCCCGATGCTCACCAGGCAAACTTAGCTTATGAGAGAAAAAAGTCAGGGGAATAACTGTGTGTTAATAAGTACACGAGGCTCTTTGCTCTGCTGTATGACAACAGAACACATGACATATACATATGGTAAAAGTTCTGACAATGAACTTGTGGAGAGAATTCAACAACTTCTTTGCTGTATGGATCTTAGTTCTGGAATGCACAAGGTCCAACTCTGATTTTGCATTACTGAAACATGAGTCTGGCCAGCCAGATAACAAATATTCATTTTGCCAGGCAAATCTCACAGCACATGCCTGGAGAAAGCATGTCCCCTGCCTTGGGGGTCTCACGTTTAGAGATTTGTATGCTGAGGAGATATTTGCACTGGCAGAAAATGGGTCCCCCACAGAGCTGGGTAGCTAAGAGCAGAGGGAGCCTGGGGGTGTGGGAGGGGCATGCAGAGCAGGGCGAGGGTCCCGGCAGGGCCTCCAGGGGGATGAAGGTGGACGTGCCACTGCGTTTCTCCCTGAAGGGCAGCTCACCTGGGCTTTAAGGAAGCACAGGGGAATCTCCCTGGGCGGGGCAGGGTCTAGGGGCTGGGCACCCGAGCCTCAGCTCCTAACCTTGAAAACCCACACTGTGTCTCCTAACCTTGCCCTCACTGCTGCCCAAACGCCAGTGTCTTCAGACAACTCTTCTGGAAGGCAGAAGGGGAGGGGGGCCTCTAGCCACCCCCCATCTCCCTTCCTGTTCCCAAGGTTCCCTGCACGTGGGGCCCTTTTCCCATGCCATGGCTGCCCCATGCCCGCCCCCAGGAGTGAAAGTGCAGCAGTACCTGGTGTGTGTCAGAGGACCCACTGGTCGCTCCGGCCTTCTTGGGGGCAGTGCGCCTGGTCTGTTGAGAGAGTTGGTCTTAGGTGGCCGAGGTTTTTTTGGCGGTATGGCAGGGACAGAAGGCTTCTGTAAGTCCAGTTTTGGCTCCCTCTCGGGTCTTTCTTTAAATCATTGTTTACAAGATCACAAAGAAAACAGATAGATCTAGAGTAAGTAACAGTACTTAGGTGCAGATTGCTCATTTCCTGCTTAAAAAAAAAATCACTGATGCCATTTGTGAAGGGGAAATGGGAAGGAGAGCATCATTTATTCATTCTTTGGCATGTTGGGAAAAACTCTGTGGAGCAGCAGCTCACCCGCTCCTTCTTCCAAGTTTTCACTCATGCTGGTCCCTCTGCCTGGCATGCCCTTCCAGGCACTGCCCACCCTAGCACACTCCTACTCATCCTTCAAGGCCTGGCTGAAGCCACCCTCAATGGCAGACTTGGTGACATACTGGCCTGAGCATCTAAGGCAGCCCTTTCACACAGGCTCCGCTCGGACCACAGTTCCTTCCGGGTGGGGTGTGTGTGTGTGCTCTGACAGCCTGCTAGGGCATCTCCCCAAAACCCTGATGGCACCAGGCAAATAGCAGGTGCTCAGGTGATGGGTCTGGTAAGTGGCCAAAGGCCCCGCTGGGGGTGAGGAGGAAAAAGGCCCTCTAGGGGCAGCATGTGAGAAGGGCTGTGAGCTGGTGATAGGGGGAAGCATTTCAAGGAACAGTTCATCCTGGATTCTTTTTATGCACAGGTTAAAGTTAGAAGGTAACTAAGACTTTGTAGGTATTTTGTTCCCAAAGCTTTTTGGAGTCTTAAAATGAGGGTGAAGCCAGATTTGATGGCTAAACTATGCAGTGTTGAGTGGCAGCTTTGTGTTTTCTGTCCCCAACTATCTTTCCCCATGTGTGGTGTAAAAGGCATCGTCCACATTCTTCTTTATAAAGACGGAACTTCAGAGAGTAGCCGACTGGAATATAGGTAAGGTGGTACTCAGAACACGTTTCACCTGCATACACAAACTTACAAACATTGTCTGCATCCCCAGGTCAACCGGCCAAAGCTTTACAAACCCCCTCAGGTGTGCTACGACTATCACAGTTCTCCTCCCTGTGATGTTTCTGTGGTTAAATGTCTTTCAACCAGGAAGGCTGGGAACTCATTATTGGTACACAGGTGTCAGGTGAGGAAGGGCTTGTCTGAAATGGCAAGGAGGGGAGATCTCTCCTGCTGGGCAGACGAAGAGGGCGCAGAACTTCAGCTGCCTAACAGCAACAAGAAGTCTCAGGGCAGGGCTGGGACCCTGGCTTCCCTGCTGCTTCTGCCTTCCTGACCCACTGTGGCATAGAGCAAGGGATCATGGGAGGGGAAGGAAGCAGTGGTGTGTGGCCACTTGGCCAGCCAACTCAGCATCTGCTCACACGTAAGCTGAGTCCACATGTTAGCACAGACCAGAGCAGAGCGAGTCCTCACCACGGAGCCTGGCTACTACCCAAAACCAGCCACATGTCATTCATGAGTACACGGTACAGTGCCTGGTTATTTCACAATACACATTTTTATCAAAGAGCTCTTTGCATGGCAGACACTCGATGGCTATTTTTTTCACTGATCTGTTGCACAGGCGTGGCCTTCACAGTGAGTTTCCACAATTCACGTTTTAACTGTTCACTGTGAAATGAGGTGTAACTCCTTAAGAACTTGCAACGTTGGCAAAACATTCAGCAGCTTGATATAAAATATTAGCATTCAAAATAAAATTTCATGAGGCCACCAAGGAACACCTCCAAATAATCACATTAGTTGAGCATTTCTCTTGTGACAAAAATAACAGGGTTTTAAAATGGATTTTGCCACACCTCCTGTTTATAACAATAACATAGCACTTTTCCCAGAAAATGTGTGATCAATCAACTCTTACACACCTAATAAAATAAGTCCTTCCACAGCATGCAGCTTTCTTTGGGAGAGACACTAGGACAGTAGGAGTCGAACACATTCATAAAACTTGACTGTGTGAACAATGAGACGCGCTGAGCTGTGTCCCTGCAAATGGCATTCCCCATCACCTTCTGGGAACTCTGGGCACTGAGGTGCCTTTCCCAGTTATATTGAGTTCCCCTCCCCCAACATTCTTGACCAAGGTCATGCATCTGGAGCACAGTTAGCCAGGGCCAAGGGTGCAGCAGAGACCAAGGAATAAAGCTGTCATTTGTCTGTACGGGAATTTAGCTAAGCCATGTCCCTCCTTTGACAGCTAATGAGCACCTTGGGGCATTAGACACGGGGCCTAAGACACATTCCAGCCCTCAAAAAACTTCCAGTCATCATCATGACATCCGGATGCTGCTGGTGTGGGGAGGGGGTAACAGCAGAGACATCGCTGAAGAGCCCGAATGTGCTAAGTGTCTTTGCTGGTTGGTTACCTTTGATGAGACATTTTGTCCCAAAGAAACACCATGTAACCCTCTCCTATTGCCTTCAAATGGGATATTTAGAAGAAATGAAGACAAAACCATAACCCTCAGATTCCAAAGAAAGGGCAAATTCTGTGGGTAATCTAGACTCGCCCTGTGGCCAGCAGTGGTGTCTACTGCTGCTCTGGAAGCACCAGTGCAGACTTGATTTCATACCTTTTTCTTCTGTTCTGTTTGGAAGCGTATCTGGTCTTTCGGGAGGTATCTTTTTAATTTCATGTTTTCTCTCCGTGGTACCTAGCAGGAAAAGGATAAGAGTGATTAGAAAATGTTTTCTCTTTTCGTTTATTAGACACATGAGCATTTTAAATATTTATCAGTTACAACAAGTCAACAGGTTTTGTGTATGTTTTTTTTCCCCTGAGCTGTATGCTGGTGCTACCTGGCAAACATGAACTGCTTAGAAAGAGAGCAGAAGTCAGTTCTGGCTTATGCCACTAAGTTTGCCAGTTATATATCCTTCATTTACAAGAATGAAGGATATATATTTTCTCATCTTTAAACCTGGCTTCCATTAGGCATCAAAATAAGTCACAGGAAATCACCGGTTGGGGGAGGGGGGGGAAATGTGTACAAATAGATAAGCCAATCATGAAAATATACAAATAATGGGTCACTGCATATCGTGCTCTACAAATGAAAAGGGAATTTCTCAGGGACCTGGGCTCCATTTTGTAGGAGTTTCAAATATGGCCTCAACTTGTCTGATATCCCTTCCACTAAGAGGTGATGTCTACAGCCCCTGACTTGGAATGTGGACAGGCTTACGGCTGCTTTGCCCAATAGCTGAAGTGCTACCATGTGTTTCCCAAGGCTAGGTCATAAAAAGCCAGGTCGCTCACGCTTTGTTTGCTGGAATATGGAACCGACATGTAAGAAGCCCAACCACACGGAGGCCTCCATGCTGGACAGGCCACGGGTAGGCACTTCGGCCAATGGCCCCAGCCAAGCCCAGCTTTCCCGCCATCACTGCCAAGGGGTGCCAGACATGGGAGTGAAGAAGCCACCTTCGAAGCGGATCCTCCAGCCCCAGCTGATCCAGCATTTCCAGCTGAGCTCCCAGATCTCATGGAGCAGAGACAAGCCATCCCTATCTTGCCCCTTTCAAATGCCTGGACCACAGAATCCCTGAGCATAAGATTGTTTTTTTACGTCACTTGATTTGGGGTGATGTTATATAGCAATAGTAACTAGAACACATTTTTAAGCTGAGGCATGTACACAGAAGCTATGATGGGTCTCCCTAAACCCTTCCTATTTGCATGTGATTCCCTTAAGTACTACATTTTCCAAATGCACTGTTGGCCTCTCATCTTTACCCACGTGGACTGCAGCCGCTCCCTCACACAGGCGCCTCATCAGTGTCAGTGCCTTTGGGGTGTAAGAGCACTTGGAAAATAGTTAAAGCACCAAATGAATCAGAAGTCCTCTTTTATTTATGGACTTGGTTGAGTGCTTGACAAATTCTTTACATGATCAGTCCCAAAGATGGGCGCTTGGCACTAAAATCTCAATTAAGCAGCATCAGAGGACAAAAGAACTTAAAAAAAAAAAAATCCACTGAGCACACACTTTACCTAAATTCCCTTAATGACTCATTACAAATTAAATTCTGTTTCTGATTTTTGTCAATTCCATATCTGATTTTTTTGTCAAATAATGAAACAATAAAAGTTGATGATGAGAAAAACATGAATATCTACCTCCTCATCACAAAGCAGTTTCCACAATCATTCTGTGGGATAAATGAGCAGTGGCAGCAAGCTAGGAAGATTAAATGCCCTCTTGGCTTGCCCCACAGAGACCCATCATAAACTTTGGTAAAACTGTTTTAAAGGGATAAGAATTTGCCTACTATGCTACAGTCTAGTCTCTTAAGTCATAATGAAAAAGTTCAGTCCAGTGCTAGAGACCCAAAAGGAATTGACAATCCTAATACCATGAAGACTCCAAGCCTGATCGTATTCTAGGCTACCTGAGCCTTGGGACCACTAGACTCATTTCCTTGGTCTCTTATCAATTACCAAGACCTCCAGGGCAAACGGTCTTTGGAGAAAAGGAAATAAATAGCCTACTTTAATTTCAGCACAATAACTTAAGGCCAGAACCACTAGGTGGCAAAATTAAACTGCTCAATGCAATCGAGGAGGGGGGAGGAGGAGCAGGAGATGTAACTAATTAACATCCCCTTTGAGGGTTTAATCTTGGTAATTCTCAAATGGGCCAAAGGTAATGGGAAAGCAATCTGGGGTCAAGGTGATATTTCTTCCCAACTTGGTGGACCAAAAGAACTTTTGAAAAAAAATCACTCCTTCATAAATCTATGAACAAACCAATTCGGAAATTTATTCATTCTTCAATGATATGAAAATATAACTGTAAATGTGCAGAACTAAAAATACCCCTTCTCTTCTGTTTTAGTTGCTACTTTTTTAAAATGCCACTTAGCTAGTTATATTCATGTCGGAATTTCTCCCCACAATTAATCTAAACAATTCTAGAGAGGAATTCTATCAGGAAATATGAATGATCATCTTTATGCATGAGAACCTAAAGTGCAATGAGTTACCCAAATGTCCAAATCCATTCCACCTACATTATTCAACCTTAATATCTGAACTACACAGAAAAAGTGAATTGGACTCTAAAGGATAAAAAAAAAAAATCATGGGGAAAAGTATTTATTGCTAGAAAAACTTTGGTGTTTTTTTTTTTTTTTTTTGGTAAGTGAAGCAAGCACAAATTTTGGTTAACCACATGGGATAGACATTGAAAATCCAGCAACTCTATACATGTACAGCAATGCTCTGCCCAAGGAGAAGAACTCGTCCCCCAAGCTGACCCTCCTAGGACACACGCCAAGCAAGGTTCTTCTCAAAAGCAGCTGATAAACAAGACCAAAACAACAAACAAACAAAACGGGTTTTTAAAGTTCTTCTCGGCCATTCTCTTTGGGAGCCCAGATTTTCCCACTCTATCAGGGACACATTTTGATGGTTTTTTTTTTTTTTTTTTTTACGGGAAAACAGTAGTATCTTTAAAACCCATCTGCTTGGACCACTTCATAATTTCCCGATTTGGCAATCTGTGGCATTTGAATCCAGGATTCTTGAGCTCTTCCAAGGAAGATTTGAATATGTGCCGAGAAAAACACACCTATTGTGTTGGTGGAACTGAAAGGTACATTACCTGCCCCTTGTTTGATGACAGGAGCTGATGGAGGCGGTGGCTTCTTGGGTCTCTGAAAAATTAATCAAAATGATACCACATGAGATGGTTGGCAAGCCTGTCCTCTCACATACGGCCCACAGACAATGTTTTCTAAATGTACTTTGGACAATCCAGAAAATCTCTCCCCAAAATTGAGCAATTCTCTCTCCAGCGATGTCGGTTTTTGGCACCTCTAAACAAACACTAAAATAAATTCAGTCTGTAAAACAAAACTCCGATTGGTGAGTGAACCGCCATTTCCCCCTTTCTAAATTTGTAACAGCCTTCTGAAAAAGCTGGGCTCAGCAAAAATGGCCTGAAACCAGCAAGCAAGCACAATGGCACTCCTACGCTGAAGCAGCATTTGCAATTAAGATTTAATCTGCTGAATAACCAAGCGATTGAGAAAGAGTCACTGTTAAGACTTGAAATAAACTCTGCCCTGGATGTGGGATCTTCAACAAAATCCAGGCTGGGGGCCCACTGTGGCCAAGCTGGCTTCCAAACCTTCTGCCCCTGCCCCCCGTGCAGCTGGCAGGCCACCTGTGAGGCTCCAGGACAGGCCAGTTGCACCCTGTCACACGTGATAAAATGGAATGGATCCCACCCCCCACCCCCCCATATCAGCCACTATTTGTTTTTCTTTCATAGCCTGTCACTTTGTAGGCGAAGGAGACAGCTATGCAATCGATGACACTCATCCCTGAGCCAGTTCCAAAGAAGCCGGGCATCTGGGCATCTCCTTGCTCACAAAGGAGTGAGAAGGTCAGGCTGGACTTGGCAAATGATTCCGTGGCCAGAGAGTCCAGGAGGGCACCGTTCCTGGACAGCCATGTTATGGGGCAGGGGGAGTACATACAATGGGAGAACTGTCTCAACGTCAAAATCATTTAGGAAACACGGGCGTGGGGAAGGTTCGAGCGTATGATGTGGCGGCTGGCACTTCTCCTGACCCTCTCTGGGCATCGTGCTTGTGCTTCTATAAAGAGCTCCCCTGAGCCTCTTCTGCTCTCAGGAAATGAACTACTGCAACAGTACAGCAGGGAGCAGCAGGAGTGCCTGCCCAGCACCAGCCAAGGCCCGCCAGTGCCCGATACAGCAACAAGGCAACGGGAGAAATCGTTGCAAGTAAAACCTGGAGATTATTAGACCACAAGGAACTTGCTCAGGGCGCATCCCAGCATTTAGGCTTTGAAGTCAACAACGTGTCGGCTCTGCTCTTTACTAGCTGGGTACTTTTAGCCAGAGGTACTCTGAGTGAGCAGTATAGGGCTTCAGAATCTGTCACTTCAAATCCCGGCAGTGAACCCTGCACAAGTTACCCCACCAAGCTGAACCTGCTCAGCTGTAAAATGGTGACAATAATATTACTTCCCTTTTAGGGGTGATGTGAGCATTCAATGGCACACAGTAAGTACTGACTTGTCTAATCCTCGTGACAACACTGTGGGTAGTCATATCATTACACCCATTTTGCAGATGAAGTCATTGAGGTTGCCAGAGATTAAGCACTTTCCCAAGGCCACCAAGCTATTACATGGGGGCAGGGGGCTGGGAGTCAACCCTAGGGCCGCCTGCCCCACAGGTGTGCCCTGAACCGCTCTGAATAGTGTATCCTCCCACAGTGTACCACAGACAAACCATGATGCCGTCATAAAACCACTCACAAAGAATGTAAAAAAAACACAGGGAATGGTCTGTATTATGTTAGAGTTGAAAAATAAAACGGGTATCAAATTGCAGCTACAGCACGAGCTCAACTATGTTATAAAATTTACAGAAAGAGAAAAAACTGGAAAGAAATTTATGGTGATGATCTTCGACTAGTGGGATTATGGGATTGTGTGGGTGTATGTTTCCCTCTTAATATTTTTCTGTATTGTCTATATGAAGATAGATGAATAAATTTTATTATAAAAAGGAAAGAAAAATGCACTGAGGGCCACCTTCCTTTGCGGACTGGCTTTTTTTCTGGCTCACGGGTCTTATACTACTCCTTCCCCTTTTACCAGCCTCTTCCAGCTCCCCACCCCAACTCCCTCCTTTTTCTTCCTCCCTTCTGTCATTATATAAATTAGACTGAGGACAGATGTGTGTTTACCTAATGAGCTTACGGTTGAAACTCTGCCAATTAACCTTCCTTTACCTCAGGACCAGAGTAATTTCTTATTTCCCAAACCGCCAACACCCTGTGGCCTAACTCCTCCCAGCCATGTCTTGACAACACCTATCCCTGGATGTCTTCCTCACTCTCCTTGCTGGTTTGAAAATTTTTATAACCAATTTCACATGAGCCTCCTCTAGCGGAGGCAGTTACCCAAGAGACCTTGCCTCAAACCACAGGGCCCCAAATAAAAAAAACAATTACAAGTCATCAAATTTTCCAAGACTACTGTGCTAGCAAAGGAGAGAGATCCTCCTTGTTGTGCCATATTTGGCATGTAGGAGACACTTGAAGTGTGACAGGCCAGAACAGAGGGGCACCAAGAGAGAGGGTGGGGACTGTGGTGCTAACAGACAGCGTCTGAAAAGCATGGTGACAGCAAGCATGTGTACAGACTGCAGCAGGGAGAGGAAGCAGTGAGGAGGCAGAGGTGTGATTGTGGGTTTTGAGCCTGGCAGTTGGAGGGGCGGTTAGGACATAGTTTGGAGAGGAAAGAACAGTCTTTTTCATCCACTGTGCCTGATTAATGCTGGCTAGTTGCCCACTCTGCTTATTAGCAGAAGGGGTTCACAGGTTTGCCTCCATGGCTTTTGTTTTGTTTTCATGGCTGACTTCACTTTCTCTTGTTCCATCAAACCCTAACAGCCTTCATGGCCCATGGATGAGAAACTATGCCACATTTTCAAGTAAGATGTTTCTGATGGAAATCCCAAACTAGCATTAGGGCCAGGTTTCCATCTAGCTGTAGACCACAACCCAAATGATTAATAAAGTATTGCGCACAGACCTACAATGTTTGATTTTTTTTTTAATGCAACAGGAAGAGGAAATGGTAGTGAGAACTCAACTGAGAAGGAAGATTGGATAAACCTGCAGCAAAATGTGACAGTAAAAAATTCATCACAGAAGTTTGCGATTCTCAAAATAAAAATACATGAGGGGGCGGATGTGGCTCAAATGGTTGGGCATCCGTCTGCCATGTGGAGGGACCCGGGTTCAATCCTTGGGACCTCCTGGTAAAAAAAAAAAATACACGAGCACATCGTTTAGTAGATTTCCCCCAAAATGTCAAATTGTAACGGCAAAAGCAAATGGGACTGTGGGGAACTCAATTAAGCAGTAGGTCAACATTTCCTCTACCAAGTTTAATAACAACAAGATATTAACTAGCTCCTATAAGTACAGCGACAGTAAGATCCTTTCAATGCAGGCAAGTATTTTTTTTTCACGTCAGACCAATAATGTGCCAATGTCATAACAAGGTTTGAGGGAGGTGCATCTCACCCCATTCATCATGCTTATGAACCACAAAAGGATCAGGCAAGTATTTTAAGTTATTAATTTTAGAGGCATGTGTTCTATTTCTTCTCTTTTCCCCTTCCTCTATGGTGAAAGTAAAACACGCCAACTCTGAACTCAGATGGCATCATCCTGCTTAATTTGCAGGTAAATGTTTAAGAGAAAAACAGAGCAGACACCAGTAACATGGTGATATAAGATCCCCTGTAAAGGCCTCTGCAGAGATTTAGAGAATAAAAGGACAGACCCCACCTGCTTAGAACTGTGGAGGGCAGTAGAGACTGGAGAAGGACTCCAAGAATGCTGAATCAAAGAAAAAGAAATGTCAGGTAGGAAACTTCAGTCCTGGACAGCCAGGCCATCCCTCCCACCACCACTCGATCCTGTAGTTGGGAGTCCCTCAGAGGCAGTGGCCTGGATCCCTCCCACTGTGGATACAGACTATAGAGCTACTCACAACAGGGAGTTAGAACCTCACACATATTCAGGCACAGGGACCCAACTCCGCAGAGATCCAGGGTGGAACTCAAGCAGCTGAGGAGTGAGGCATACAAAAGGGCCTCTGGGGGGGGGGGGCAGAAAAACCGCAGTAGAACTGCTGTGCTCTCACTCAATCTAGTTTTTGTTGGCTGGACCACATAAATGCAAAATGGACTTTCTGAAGGGACCCACCATTCTGGATTCACCCTATCTGGCTCCCCATGGCAGGATACCCTAACAGAGAAGAAACTGGAGACAGAAAAGCCTCACAAGAGGAAAAAAAAAAAGGGGGGGGGGTTGTTAAACTGAACTGCTGTAAGATAGGACTGGTCCCAGAACCGAAAAGTGTAAGAAAAACAGGGCACTGAGTGATGGAGTGACTTTAAACAAAGCATAGGAGCTGGGGAAAAAATTCTACACAGAAACAAACAGAACAGATCAAGATTCCCAGAGAAGGAACAAAGGAAAGGAAGCTTTCTCCTGGAGATGAAACAATTGCATTAAAAAGTACAATCTTAAAAATTGCACTGCATATCCAGGAAATAATTTGATGAAGAAGGGCTGAGAAAATCTGAACAGTTAAACACGGGCTGTTCTAAAGGTCTAGAATAAGTTGGACCAAGCATCAAATAAGAGCCTTAACACAAAGCCAATCAACAATAAAACCCTGGACAAGAGGGAGAAACAGACCTTCAAAGGTAACTCATCAAGATAATCAGATGCCTAGACATCAGCAAAATATTATAATACAAACTAAAATAACAGAAGACATGACTCAGTCAAGAGAACAAATTAAAACTTCAGAAGAGACTCAGAAGTTGGAATAACTCATCAAAGATGTTCAAACAAATCTCCTAAATCAATTCAAGGAGATGAAGGAAAATATGGATAAAGAGCTAAAGGATATTAAGAAGACAATGTGTGAGCATAAAGAAGTTGAAAGTATAAAAAGAAACATAACAGAATTTATGGGGATGAAAAGCACAAGAGTAGAGTCTAAAAATACACTAGAGGCATACAACAGCAGATTTGAACAGGCAGACCAAAGCAGGAGCGAACTCAAAGACAGGAAAATTGAAATCTTACAGACAGAAAAACAACTAGAGAAAAGAATAGAAAAAATCTAGCATAGAATAGAAAAATCAGGGATTTGAGTGATGGCACAAATAAATAGCATAAACAGACACATCATAGGTGTCCCAGAAGAAGAAGAGAAAGGAAAAGGGGCACAAAATTCCCCAACTCTTATAAAGGACATAAATATACATGTCCAAGAAGTGCAATGCACTCCAAGCAGAATAAATCCTAATAGACCTACTCTGAGAAACATACTAATCAGAATGTCAAATGCCAAAGATAAAGAGAGAATTCTGAAAGCAGCAAGCAAGATAAAAGCAATTCGTCACATACAGGGATCCTCAATAAAACAAAGTGCCAATTTCTCATCAGAAACCATGGAGGTGAGAAGACAGTGGTATGATAAATTCAAGGTAGTGAAAGAGAAAAACTGCCAGCCAAAAACTCTTTATGTGGCAAAATTGTCCTTCAAAAATGAGGAAGAGTTTAAAATATACACAGATAAACAGAAACTGAAAGAGTTCGTCAAGAGGAGACTTGTCCTACAAGAATTACTAAAGGGAGTTCTGCGGATTGAAAGGAAAAGATTGGAGAGAGTGACTTGGAGTAGTGTGAAGCATGAAGATGTTCAGTAAGGATAACTTAAAAGGGTAAATGCAAAACCCAATAGTACTGTATGCTCAATATACAACTCTGTTCCTTAGTTCCTATAAGAGTCAGAATACAATTGAACAAAAAAGGGGCATAGTTCCTGATAATGGACATGTAACATATAAGTGGTAAAGTAGGAAAAACAAACAAACAAACAAACAAACAAAAAACCCCAACGTAATAAGGGGAAACAGACATTTTTGCTATTGAAGCTAAATTGGCATCTGTTTAAATTAGTAGGTAATAGATGAAGGTTATGTAACATATGACATATAAAAACCAAAGGACAAAATGGCTGAAATAAGTAATGCTTTTACAGTAGTAATGCTGAATGTTAATGGATTAAACTCCCCAATCAAAAGACACAGATTGACAGAATGGATAAAAAAGCATTATCCAACTATTTGTTGGACCCAAACACAAATAGGTTGAAACTGAAAGGATGGAAAAAGATAGCCTATACAAATAGTAACCAAAGAGGACCTGGGGTAGCTATACTAACATCAGACAAAATCGACTTTAAGTCAAAATGTGTTATATTAATAAAAGGGGCAATCTACCAAGAAGAAAGAAAAATCCTAATACTTATGCATCTAACCATGGTGCCCTAAAATACACAAGGCAAACAGTGGCAAAACTGAAGGGAGAAATAGACCCCTCTACAATGATAGTTGGAGACTTCAATACACCACTCTCATCAATACATTGAACATCTAGGCAGAAGATCAATAAGAAAACAAAGAACTGGAATAATATGATAAATGAACTAGACCTAACAGACATACAAAACATTGCACCCCAAAACAGTAGGATTCTTTTCAAGTGCACATGGATCATTCTCTAGGATAGACTGCATTTTGAATCACAAGACAAGCCTCAATAAAACTTAGAGAGATTGAAATTATACAAAGCATCTCCTTTGCCCATAATGGAATGAAGCCTGAAATCAGTAACAGGCAGAGAATTGGGAAATACGCAAATATATGGAGGTTAAATAACATATTTTTAAACAGTCAGTGAGTCAAAGAAGAAATTACAAGGGAAATCAGTAAATATCTTGAGACTAATGAGAACACAACATATCAAAACCTATGGGGTACAGAGAAGGCAGTTCTGAGAGGAAACTTTATAGCCCTAAATGCTTACTTTAAAAAGGAAAAAAAAAAACCTAGATAAATGCCTAACTGCACACCTGGAGGAACTAGAAAAAGAACAGCAAACTAAACCCAAAGCAAGCAGAAGGAAAGAAATAACAAAGCTTAGAGCAGAAAGAAATAAAATTGAGAATAAAACAACAGAGAACACTAATAAAACCAAAATTTGGTTCTTTGAGAAGATCAATAAAATGGACAAACCCTTAGCTAGACTTTTAAAGAACAAAAGAGAGAAGACACAAATAACTAACATCAGACATAAGGTGGGGGGTATTACTACTGACCAGAAATAAAAAAGGATCATAAGAGGAGACTATGAACAACCGTATGCCAACAAATTCGACAACCTAGATGAAATGGACAAATTCCTAGAAACACAAGAACAACTTACACTGACTCTAGAAGAAACAGAAGATCTCACCAGATCAATTACAAGTAAAGAGATTGAATCAGTCATCAAAAACCTCCCAGGACCAGATGGCTTCACAGCTGAATTCTACCAACCAATCCAAGAAGAATGAATACCAATCCTACTCAAACTCCTCCAAAAATTTTTACACAAGTGAACGCTCCCTAATTTGTTCTATGAGGCCAACATCACCATAATACCAAAGGCTGATAAAGATACTATAAGAAAAGAAAATTGCAGATGAATTTCTCCTATGGATATAGATGTAAAAATCCTCAACAAATTATGAAAAAGCATCAACAAAAACATTACTACTAACTATAGTTTATAGCATGTTTGTTTTGTAAGTTCACAACTTTTAAAATACATTTATTGTTTATGTATGTTCATGTATGAATGATATACTTCAATAAAATTTTTTAAATGAAAAAAAAAAAATCCTCAACAAAATACTTGAAAATCAAATCCAACAGCACATTTAAAGAATTATACACCATGACCAAGTGGGTTTTATCCAAGGCATGCAAGGGTGGTTCAACATAATAAAAAAATCAGTTAGTGTAAAACACTACATTAACAAAATGAAGGGAAAAAACCACATGCTCATCTCAATTGATGCAGAGAAGGCATTTGACAAAATTCAGCATTCTTTCTTGATAAGAAAAAAAAATACTTAGAAAAATAAGAATAGAAAGAAACTTCCTCAAAATGATTAAGGGCATATATGAAAAACCCATAGCTAACATCACACTCAATGGCAAATGACTGAAAGCGTTCCCTCTAAGATCTGGAACAAGACAAGGATGCTGACTGACACCAGTGTTATTCAACATTGTATTGGAAGTTTTTTTTTTTTTTTTTTTTAACCAAAAGTCTGTGGGAGACATTTATTGGGTATTGTGTTTTGTTTTTTGCATTTTGGCTACACAGTACCTGAATGTCCCATTTGTGCACATGCTCATGACCTAGGATAGGCCAATGAGGTCCCCCAGCCCCCAGCACTTGAACCCTAAGCAAGTTATGTATTGGAAGTTTTAGCCAGAAAAATTAGGCAATAAAAAGCATTCAAATTGGAAAGGAAGAAGTAAAACGTTCACTTTATGCTGATGACAAGATCCCGTATATAGAATGTCCTGAAAAATCTACAACAAAGTTATTAGAACTATTAAATGAATTTAGTAAAGTGGTGGGATACAAGATCAACATGCAAAAATCAGTAGTGTTTCTATACACTAGTAATGAATAAACTGAGGAAGAAATCAAGAAAAAAATTTATTTACAATAGCAACTAAAAGAATCAAGTATCTAGGAATAAATTTAACCAAGGATATAAGGGACTTGCACAGAGGAAAATACAAATCATAGAAGACTTAAATAAATGGAGAGACATTCTGTACTCATGGATTGGAAGACTAAATATTGTTGAGATAACAATACTACCTAAAATGATTTAGAGAGTCAATGAAATCCCAATAAAAATTTCAACAGCTTATGTTGCAGAAACGGAAAAGTCAATTATCAAATTTATTTGGAAGGGTAAGAGGCCCCAAACAGCCAAAATCATCTTGAAAAAGAACAAAGTTGGAAGACTTACACTTCCTGAATTTAAAGCTTATTACAAAGCTACAGTGATCAAAATAGCATGATACTGGCACGAGGATAGATATATAATTCAAGGGAATCAAATTGAGAGTTCAGAACTAGACCCTCACATCTATGGCCAACTGACTTTTTAATCTTTTTTTATCCCTCCCCCTCCTTCCACTGAGATGGCTCCCTCATCTGTCTGCTCGTTGTCTGCTCATCTTCTTTAGGAGGCACCAGGAACCGAACCTGGGACCTTCCATGTGGGAGCCCAACTGCTTGAGCCATTTCTGCTGCCTGCTGGTTGTGGTTGCACTGTCTGCTCATTGTGGCATCTGTTCGTTGTGGTGTTTGCTCATTGCCGTGGTTGCAGTGTCTGCTAGTTTTGGAGTTTGCTCATCTTCTTTAGGAGGCACTGGGAAACAAACCCAGGACCTCCCATGTGGGAGGTGGCCGCCCAATTGCTTGAGCCACATCTGCTCCCCCTACGGCCAATTGATTTTTGACAAGGCTGCCAAGTCCATTCAATTGGAAAAAACAGTCTCTTCAACAAATGGTGCTGGGCGAACTGGATATCCATATGTAAAAGAATGGAAAAGGACCACTGTCTCACACCATATACAAAAATTAACTCAAAATGGATCAAAGACCTAAACATAAGAACCAGGAGTATAAAACTCCTAGAACAAAATGTAGGGAAGCATCTTCAGGATCTTGTGTTAAGCAATGATTTCTTAGACTTCATAACCATAGCACAAATGATGAAAGAAAAAATAGATAAATGAGACCTTCTCAAAATTAAAAACTTTTGTGTAAAGGACTTTGTCACGAAAGTGAAAAGGCAACTAACTCAATGGAAGAAAAGATTTGGAAACCACATATACAATAAGCATTTAGTATCTAGAATATGTAAAGTAATTCTACAACTCAGCAATCAAAAGACAAACAACCCAATTTAAAAATGGGCAAAAGACTTGAATAGGCATTTCTCCAAAGAGAATACACAAATGGGTAAAAAGCACATGAAAAGATGTTCAACAACACTAGCTATTAGGGAAATGCAAATCAAAACCATGAGCTATCATTTCACACACTAGAATGGCTATTAAAAAAAACAGAACATGACTTCCGGGAAGATGGTGGACTAGTAAGACACGGGAATCTCTTCTCCAGAAAAATAGCTAGAGGACGGGCTGAAACAGCCCTGAAAAAGATCTTCTAGGGTTTAGGACAGCAGGTGAAGGCTGCACACCACCCAGAGGAGAGAGGGACAGAAGAGGGAAATCGCAATGACAGAACTGTGAGTTGGAAGTAGCAGCTTCTGCTGCTGCCGGCACCCTCCCCCACACTCTTTAGAACTCTAGGGCCTCTGGGCCTGCGACCACAGACAAAGGGGGCTTCAGGGATCTGCCACTCCGGGAAAGGGGAGAGAGAGGGACACAGCCTTAGGCTGACTCAGGTTCTGACCTGAAATTTGGACTGCGGAGCCCCACGGACCCTTCCACACAGCGGTTTGCCCTGGGAGCCTAGAAAGGACTGGAGAAATCCGACCCTCCCAACCTCCCTCTCTTCTAGCCTGGACTAATTGTTGAGGACTCTACAGGAGAGGGGAGAGAGAGCCTGGGGCTGACCCTGCTTTTGATTCCCAGGTTTGGTCTGCCCTGTCCCGAGAGCCCTTCCAGGCCGGGTGGGGCTGCGCCATTGTTTGCCTTGGAGCCTGCAAGAGGCTAAAGATATACAAACCTCCCAATCTCCTCCTCTACTAACAGGGACTGATTGTTGAGGATTCAGAAGGGAGTGGAAATATTTCCTAGCTGGGAAAAGAGGGGCGCTACGAGAGAAGTCTAGAGAACTGTCTCAGAAAGTTTGAATTACAAGGCATTTAGACTCCAGACAGGAAGCTCTATCACATTGATCTGGTCTGTATCACAACAAATACGCTCCGACCAGGCACTGAATTGAGAGCTGCCAACAAGCGTCATCTCCTGGCAGACCAAGGAAGTGCACATAAGAAAATTAATAAGTAAGAGAGTCTTTTCCTGGCCTCTATAGCCTCCCTGCCCAAAGCCCTAGGAAACGACTCTACAACCAATTACTGGGTCCAGTGCCCAGTTTTGAGCAACCAGCAGAACAATCCTAACAATCAAGGTTGAGCCAAAAATCAAAGAGCTGTGGTAACTCACAGCCTCCTGCCACTAAAACCCCATAAAAGAGAAAGAGATAGAGCATCTAAGTAAAATACAACCTAATGAGATGCCTAAGCATCAGCAAAAAATTACGAGCCATACTAAGAAAATAGAAGACATGGCCCAAGAAAAGGAATACAGCAAAGTCCCAGAAGAGATGCAGAATTTGAGAGAACTAATCAGTGAGATGAGCACAAATTTCCAAAATCAAATTAATGAGATGAAAGAGAATATAGTTAAAGAGATCAACGACATCAAGAAGTCACTGAGCGAACGCAAAGAAGAATTTGAAATCCTGAACAGAAAAGTAATGGAGTGCATGGGAATGAAAGACACAATAGGTGAAGTCAAAAATACATTTGAAGCATACAACAGCAGACTAGAAATGATAGAAGAAAGAATAAGTGATACCGAAGACAGAGCAGCTAAAATTGAAGAGAGAAAAGAACAGAGAGAGAAAAGAATGGAAAAAATTGAGCAGGGGCTCAGAGAGTTGAATGACAACACAAAACGCAAGAACACATGTGTCATGGGAGTTCCAGAAGGGGAAGAGAAAGGAAAAGGGGCAGAAAGAGTATTTGAGGAAATAAAATTTCCCAACTCTCACGAAAGAAATGAACTTACATGTCCAAGAAGCACACCGTACCCCAATGAGAATAAATCCAAATAGACCTACGCCAAGACACATATTATTCAAAATGTCAAATGTAAAAGATAAAGAGAAAATGCTCAGAGCAGCAAGAGAGAAGCAAACGATCACGTACAAAGGATGTCCAATAAGACTTAGTGCAGATTTCTCCTCAGAAACCATGGAGGCAAGAAGACAGTGGTATGATACAATTAGGAAACTGAAAGAGAAAAACTGCCAGCCAAGAATTCTTTATCTAGCAAAACTGTCCTTCAAATATGAAGGTGAATATAAAGTATTCACAAACAAATAGAAACTAAGAGAGTTTGCAAAAAAGAATCCACCTTTGCAAGAAATATTAAAGGAAGCCTTAGAACCTGAAAGAAAAAGACAGGAGAGAGAGGCTTGGAGGAGAGTATAGAAGAAAGAAAAGCAGAAAGGGTAACCAAGAGTAAAAAGAGAGAGACAAAAATAAGATGACATATGAAAACCAAAGAATAAAATGGAGGAAATAAATAGTGCATTTTCAGTGATATCATTGAATCTGAATGGATTAAATTCCCCAATCAAAAGATACAGGCTGACAGAATGGATAAAAAAACATGAGCCATCCATATGCTGCTTACGAGAAACACACCTCAGACCCAGGGATACAAACCGGCTGAAAGTAAAAGGTTGGAAAAAGATACTCCATGTGAATAGTAAACAGAAAAGACCAGAGGTAGCTATACTAATATCAGACAAAACAGACTTCAAATGCAAAAAATGATAAAAGATGCAGAAGGCCATTATATATTAATAAAAGGGACGATCCTCCAGGAAGATATAACAGTCATAAATAGCTACGCACCTAAGCAGGGTGCCCCAAAATATATGAGACAAACTCTGGCAAAACTGAAGGGAGAAACAGACATTTCTACAATCATTGTTTGAGACGTCAACACCCCTCTCACATCATTAGATAGAACAATTAGACAGGAGATCAACAAGGAAACAGAGAACTTGAACAATATGATAAACAAGTTAGACCTAACAGACATATACAGAACACTGCATCCAAACTCAGTGGGTTATACATTCTTCTCAAGTGCCCATGGATCTTTCTCCAGGATAGACCACATGTTAGGTAAAAATACAGCTCTCAATAAATATAAAAAGATTGAAATTATACAAAGCACCTTCACAGAACATAATGGAATGAAACTAGAAATCAATAACAGACAGGAAAAAAGTAAATTTGCAAATATGAATATGTGGAGACTGAACAATACACTCCTAAATATTCGGTGGATCAAAGAAGAAATTGCAAGTGAAATCAGTAAATATATTGAGACAAATGAAAATGAGAACACAACATATCAAAACTTATGGGATACAGCAAAGGCAGTCTTGAGAGGGAAATTTATAGCCCTAAATGCCTATATTAAAAAAACAAGAAAGAGCTAAACTCAAAGATTTAACTGAACAACTTGAGAAGCTAGAAAAAGAACGGCAAACCAATCCCAAAGCAAAAAGAAGGAAAGAAATAATAAAGATTAGAACAGAAATAAATGAAAATGAGAACAGAAAAACAATAGAGAAAATCAACAAAACCAAAAGCTTGTTCTTTGAGAAGATCAATAAAATTGACAAACCCCTCGCTCGACTAACAAAGAAAAAAAGAGAGAAGATGCAAATAAATACAATCAGAAATGAAAGGGGGGAAATTACAAATGACCTCACAGAAATAAAAAGAATCATAAGAGGATACTATGAGAAACTATATGCCAACAAACTAGAAAACCTGGATGAAATGGACAACTTTCTAGAAACTCATAACCAACCTACACTGACACAACAAGAAATACAAGAACTTAAAAAACCAATCACAATTAAGGAGACTGAATCCGTCATCAAAAATCTCCCAGCAAAGAAAAGTCCAGGACCAGATGGCTTCACAGGTGAGTTCTACCAAGCATTTCTAAAAGAATTAACACCAATCCTGTTTAAACTCTTCTAAAAAAGTGAAGAGGACAGAAAATTACCCAACACATTTTATGAAGCCAACATCACCCTAATACCAAGCCAGATAAAGATTCCACAAGAAAAGAAAATTACAGACCAATCTCTCTAATGAACATAGATGCAAAAATTCTCAACAAAATACTTGCAAATTGAATCCAACAGCATATCAAAAGACTTATACATCATGACCAAGTGGGATTTATTCCTGGTATGCAAGGCTGGTTCAACATAAGAAAATCAATCAATGTAATACACCACATTAACAAGTTGAAGGAAAAAAACCACATGATCATCTCAATAGATGCAGGAAAGGCATTTGACAAAATCCAACATCCTTTTTTGATAAAAATACTTCAAAAGATAGGAATAAAAAGAAAATTCCTCAATATGACAAAAGGCATATATGAAAAACCCAGAGCCAACATCATATTCAATGGGGAAAGGTTGAAAGCTTTCCCCCTAAGATCAGGAACAAGACAAGGATGCCCACTGTCCCCATTGTTATTCAACATTGTACTAGAAGTTCTAGCTAGGGCAATTAGACAAGACAAAAAAATTAAAGGCGTCCAAATAGGAAAAGAGGAAGTAAAACGCTCACTGTTTGCGGATGACATGATCCTATATTTAGAAAATCCTGAAGTATCCACAACAAAGCTACTTGAACTAATAAATGTGTTCGGCAAAGTGGCAGGATACAAGATCAACACGCAAAAATCAGTATTGTTTTTGTACACTAGTACTGAACAATCTGAGGAGGAAAATTCCATTTTTCAATAGCAACAAAAAGACTCAAATACCTAGGAGTTAATTTAACCAAAGAAGTACAGGACCTATATGCAGAAAACTACAAAACAATGCTAAAAGAAATTTAAAAAGACCTAAACAAATGGAAAGACATCCCATGTTCCTAGATTGGAAGAATAAATATCGTGAAGATGTCAATCTTGCCCAAACTGATTAATAGATTCAATGCAATACCAATCAAAATCCCAACAGCTTACTTTACAGAATTAGAGAAGGCAATTACCAAATTCATCTGGAAGGGTAAGTGCACCCGAATAGCCAAAAGTATTCTAAAAAAGAAGAGCAATGTGGGAGGAATTTCACCGCCTGACCTTGAAACATATTACAAAGCTACAGTGGTCAAAACAGCATGGTACTGGCATAAAGATAGACACATTGATCAGTGGAATAGAATTGAGAATCCAGAAATATACCCTCACCTATACAGTCAACTGGTTTTTGACAAACCTACCAAGCCCACGCTGATGGGAAAAAACAATCTCTTCAACAAATGGTGTTGGGAGAACTGGATATCTATAACCAAAAGAATGAAAGAGGACCCCTATCTCACCCCCTATACGAGAATCAACTCAAAATGGATCAAAGATCTAAATATAAAAGCCAGGACCATAAAACTACTAGAAGAAAATGTAGGGAAACATCTTCAAGACCTTGTAGTAGGTGGTGGTTTCTTGGACCTCACACCCAAAGCACGCGCAACAAAAGAAAAAGTAGATAAATGGGACCTCCTCAAAATTAAACACTTTTGCACCTCACGGGACTTTGTCAGAAGGGTGAAAAGGCAGCCAACTCAATGGGAAAAAATATTTGGAAATCACATATCTGATAAGGGTTTAATATCCAGGATATATAAAGAGATGCTACAACTCAACAATAAAAAGACAAATGACCCAATTAAAAAATGGGCCAAAGACTTGAATAGACATTTCTCTGAAGAAGAAATACAAATGGCAAAAAAACACATGAAGAAATGCTCAACATCACTCATGATTAGGGAAATGCAAATCAAAACTACAATGAGACATCATTTCACACCTATCAGAATGGCCACTATTAAAAAGACAGAGAACTACAAGTGTTGGAGAGGATGTGGAGAGATAGGAACACTTCTTCACTGTTGGTGGGAATGCAGGATGGTACAACCACTATGCAGGACTGTCTGGCAGTTCCTAAAGAAGTTGAATATAGACTTGCCACGTGACCCTGCAATTCCACTACTGGGTATATACCCAGAAGAACTGAGAGCAGTGACACGAACAGACATCTGCACACCGATGTTCATAGCCACATTATTCACCATTGCCAACAGTTGGAAACAACCCAGGTGTCCATCAATAGATGAATGGATAAACAAACTGTGGTCTATTCACACGATGGAATATTATGCAGCTGTAAGAAGAAATGAAGTCATAAAGCATATGGCAACATGGATGAACCTGGAGGACATTATGTTGAGTGAAGCAAGCCAGACACAAAAGGACAAATACTGTATGAATGCATTACTATGAACCAAATATATTGTGTAATATATTGTTTGATTCAAAAAAAAAAAAAAAAATTTACATGTGTCCATCACATTTAATTGAGAAATGTATATATTTATCTGTGTTTACTTTTTAGTTTTTAATTGTTTATATTTTCAATTATTAAATGTACAAAATAAAGTTAAAAAAATGTTTAAAAAAAACCCAAACAAACAGAACATTACAAGTGCTGGAGAGGATATGGAGAAATAGGAACACTCCTTCATTGCTGGTAGGAACGTAAAATGGTGCAGCTGCTGGGGAAGACAGTTTGGCAGCTCCTCAGGAAGCTAAGTATAGAATTACCATATGACCTGGCAACCCTGCCACTAGGTATATACCCCGAAGAATTGAAAGCAGGGATTCGAACAGATATTTGTACACTGCTGTTCACAGTGGCATTACTCACAACTGCTAAAAGATGGAAGCAACACAAGTGTCTATCAGCCAATGGATGGATAAACAAACTGTGGTATCTATATAAACAGTGGAATATTATTTAGCCACAAAAAAGGAATGAAGTCCTGATGCATGTGACAACATGGATGAACCAGGAGGACATTATGCTGAGTGAAATAAGGCAGCCAGAAAAGGACAAATACTGTATGATCTCACTAAGTCTAATAAGCAAACTCAGAGAGTCAGAATCTAGAACATAGGCTACCAGGGTATAGGTTGGGGCAGAGGATGGGAGTTGATGCTTAATTTGTACAGAATTTCTACTGAGGTTGATTGTAAAGCTTTAGAAAGGGATGGTGGTGATGGTAGCACATTATTGTGAGTGTAATCAACAGCGCTGAACTGTGTATGTGAATGTGGTTGAAAGGGGAAGTTTTGGGTCATGGATGTTACTAGAATGAAAGTTAGAAGATAAATCCTGGGACTGTACAACACTGTGAACACTTGTGGACAGAGGACTGGGTTAATAGTACAGGTATAAGACTGTTCTTTCTTGAATTACAACAAATGTACGACACTAATACAAGGTGTTAATAATAGGGTGGCATTTGGGAAAAATACACCTAATGTAAGCTATGGACTATAGTTAACAGTACTATTTTAATATTCTTTCATCAATTGTAACAAAGGTAGCACAATAAAGCGAAGTGTCAACAATAGGGGAGTATATGAGCATACTGTAGTCTTTAAATAATTTTTCTGTAAACCTACAAGTTCTCTGATTAACAAACAAACAAACAGGCCTTTAGAGCTCTAAGTGACCATAGGGGTTCTCTTTACAGCTGAGAAAACTAAGGTCCAGAAGAGTTGTGTCAATAGCTAGTTGGAGACAAAATTGGGTCTAGAACTCACATCTCATAATGTTCACATTGTATCAATTCATTAAAAACAAACCAACATGAAAATGTTCATAACAAAATACAGGGGAGAATGAAGCAACGTTTTCTAATTTCCTGGGAGAGGAGAATGTCTTTCTCAGTCTGCAGGCATGCAGGAACATGTGCCTACGTGCGTGCATGTGCCTGTCTGTGTGTGTTTATGCACCGAATTGCCAGCTTAGATGGAGATGCAAGTACAGTCCTTCAGAGGATATATTAAGGCTAAATTTAATTTCTTGCTATTACTACCAGGAAGGAAAGAAATCTGAATTTTCTAGAGCAAGTACAGCAGGAAGGCACACTTTGCTTTTCTGCTGAAGGATTTCAGAACCAATTCTGTCCTGTTTGGCAAGTTTGGCCAGTCTCGAGCAAAAGAGCTCATCAGCTGGCTTAACTGTCCTCCCTGTCCTTTGCCTTCAGAGCTCTGGCCCTAGAGATGAGATTTGTTGACCACAACCAGCGGGGCATAGCCCTGGTGGCTGGGCACCTTTAGGGGTGCTTTGTTTGAGGAGTATGCTAAGGTCTGAGAACCAAGTCACAGCTTGCCTGTGAGCAGCCCAGGCCTAGGGAAGCCCTCCGTGCGTCCCGCTGTTAAGTTCTCTGCGAGGGCCTGCGTGTGAGGGTGGGGGAGGGACAGAAATGGACAGATCCTGACCAAGGCACACCTCCTGCTGTGGAAACACATGGGGATCCCCACTCTGCCCTTTTCACCCCTGCCCCTAGAGGCCAGTCAGCCCTTTGAAGTGTGGGGCTGGGGCTATGCTTGGGGCATGACAGTGACTGTACTGCCCCTCCCTCCCACCCGACTGCCTGCCCTGTCATCAGCACAGGAGGCCCCCGGAACTGCTGCGCCACCTGCTCTTGGGAGAGTCTCTCTAGTTTCCTCTGCTCAGCCTCTGGCCTGGTGGTGCACAGCCATAGTCTCCCAGCAGACTGACAGCCTTTTGGGTGGCCAGCCAGGCTTTGGTGCTCAGCTTCTCCCTAAGATGCTCAATTCACCCCTTTAACTCACCCCTTTCTTCATCCAGCCCACCCCGGGAGGGATGCTTCAACTCTGTGCCCAGACCCCACATCTGGATGGAAGGACCTGGGAAGGGGAATCTGAGAGGGGGCCTGGTGTCCCTCTTCCCCTCCCTCCACTCTTTCTCCTCTTTTGCACTAGTTCAAGACTGAGCAGGAGAGGAGGGGACGGAAGAAAGAAGGGGGAGGCACACGTCAGCACCGAACGATCAGAGGACAAGTGCTTCCTGAGTGCCAAGCATGTACCAGGCACCACGGAGGAGCAGCTTGGGACACAGCCTCTGCTTTCAAAGTGATTACAGTTCAGGTGGAGCGATGAGAGGGGATCACTTAAGGTAAGTGTCTATTCAATGAGGTTCTCCAGTGGGAGAGGACAGGCCGTAAGTACCAAAGGAGAAAGGAGAAGAAGCGCCACCCTGGCTGCTTCTGGGAAGCCCAGTTTGGGGCACAGTCAACAGGCCACACTTGGGCCGCATTTACGCTGGAGTGGTACCCATCCCTCTGTGTGCGTGAAACCACATGCACAACTAAACGCACACAACATATGTGAATTCTTTTCATCATGCTGCTTCATAGAGACACATACTTATCTTTAGGAGACTAAAAAGGGGAAATAGTTTAACTTCTTGGGATGCTTTAGAAATTAGAAGGAAAACAGCAGTTCTAAAATGTTTCTGCTTCACAAGGCATGCTGAAGGACATATAACTAGGAGCAAAAAAATTTCTGCCTAAGGTGGGGCTTTATAAACTGGGTTGTCAGATTTTAGGGGCCTCCTAAGGACTTGAAAGAGAGTCAAATCAGCAAAATTCACCCATAGTGGATGACAGTCACTGCACAGAGTCAATCAAGAGATCTCCTTTTCTGTAAAAGTTTGGAACATGGGCAACTCCTGCTGAGTGATCCAGAGTGATCTGAAGAGGCTGGGTCAGCCCACGATTGTAACTGAGCAAGCAGGAAACATGATGGATTGGATTATCATGTGTCTGGAGGTGGACGGTGAGCAGGAAGGGTCCAGTCAGGCATGAACTCAGAGGCCAATGGAGAGACACCGCGGCTAACGGTACAGTGCTCTTCCAAGCATCATCTGGGCCTAGCAGAAGTCAACCTGCAGCCCCCTTGGCAAACCTCTGCCTCTTGCAGGTGAGGAGGCCTCAAGCTCTAGCTGAGAAGACATTTCTCAAGAGCAACTAACTCCTCTGGTTTTGATTCCTTGCGCTCCCAGCCAGCAGCAGATAAACATGTTTTCCAGAGGAATCTGGCTTCTAAGGAATAGGCCCACAGAGAGCAGATGCCCAGGGCAGGCAGACCATGCGTTGCAGACTGGCTGCAATTAGTAAGCTGGCAGGTGGGTAGCCGGGTGAGTCTCTGTGATTTGGCAAGGGGAGCCTGCATCTTGGCCACAGAGGCATCTCGTCCACGACAGGTTTCCGAGTCCCTGAGGCTGAGAGGCAGACCCACGGCGGTGGAGAGTTCACTAGGGAAACACCTGTGGGAACCTTAGCACCGCCCCCTTCCTCACACTGCAAGGTCTCTGAAGAGCCTTCCAATAACTGCACGCTACAACCTGAACACCTTCTTCTGATGAGCTGAACATTTTCTCTGACAAGAACGGGAGCCTGAGACTTTCTTAAAGGTCTAGCACTACCTTTCACAATACCTATTTTAATTTTGTATAATGACAGCAAGCGGTTGTTTCTGCTGTTCTTCAGAGTCCAAGTTCCTTGTTATCCTGCAGTAATTAGGACAGAGCATGCACGTTGCTTCATTAAAGCACTCGGAATACTTAATCTTCAGATTTGGCTGTTCAGCTTTACTGTCAAGGCTCAAAATTAAAAAGACAGCCACTGAATCTAGGTTCTCCCATAAATAGTTCAAGATTGCTCTAAAAATATGCACCAAGGGATAAACAGGTACTCTTTTGCTCAAGGTCTTGAGCAAAAGTCCCCCAAAGAGTTTGTCACTCTGGTGGGAGAGAATCCACTGAGTAGTCTCTGGAAGAGTGATGGCCAGGAATTCCAAAAGGCCTTGCAACCACCTGAATCCATGCCCTAGCGGAAAACACGCCAGCCTCTTCTGAGCGCTTTGCAGCTGCGAACTGAATTCAGGTCTGTCATTGAATAAATGCCGCTTGCTGCTGTGTACCCTGATCATCACAGAGTGGCCTCTTTTCTGGGTAAAAGATTGGAACCCCAGCTATTGGCAAGACAAGACGACATCTGCCTGAAACCGGCGGCAGAAAAACGTTTCGGACTCTGTCACTCACCCAGCAAATTCATGTTAATGACTCTGATCATCTACACGCCACCAACTTGGCACATGCCAGACCCGTCTCCAGTCACCTTGCCACCAGCCCACCCATACTCGGGCTGTAGCAGTAAAGGCTTGCATAGCTACCAGTGCAAAGCTGGCTGGCTGACTTTATAGGCTAGAGGAGATAAACAAGGATGTAACACTTTGAATTTTCTAAAAGCTAAATGCCACATTATAATTCAGGGCTTCTTAACCAGGGGTCCATGAGCTTGAATTGAAATTCAAAAAAACATGACTTTTGTGGGAACGTGTTGGTGCAGGTGTGATGTATTTATTAAATAATACATAGTACAGTGTGGACTTAGTAAGGGGGCCATGCTTTTTACCTGACTGGCCAAGGGGTCCATGGAGCAGAAAAGGTTAAGAACCCCTGCACGATATGATTACTTTTCAGCTGTAGGTATTACTTTGTGTACTAGTCAGCCAAAGGGGCGCTAATGCAATATACCAGAGATTGGTTGGCCTTTATAAAGGGTATTTATTTGGGGTAGAAGTCCACAGTTACCAGGCCATAAAGCATAAATTTCTTCCCTCACCAAAGTCCATTGCCACGTGTTGGAGCAAGACAGCTGCCGATGTTTGCCAGGGTTCAGGCTTCTTGGGTTTCTCTCCAAGCTTAGCTCCTGTTTCCTCCACAAGGTCAGCTGTAGACTATCAGGCAAACGGCTCACTTTTCTTCTCCTGGGGCCTTCTCTCCAATATCAAAACTCCAACATCAAAACTGCTTCTCAAAAACTGCTTCAACTCTGTTCTTTGCTTTGCCTTTTATATTCGATTCCCCACCCACCAAGGGGTGGGGCTCAATGCACTACTGACGCCCAGTCAATGCCCTAATCATAACTTAATCATGCCCAGATCAACAGATCAGTTTACAAGCATGATCCAATTATATTTTTGGAATTCATAATTACATCAAACTGCCCAACTGCAACACTTTGTCTGACATTTATTACTATTAGTTCCCTAAAATTGGGTTTTCTGCTTCATATGGCCAAGATTAAAAGACCTATCAAAGAGATGGTAGACGCTTTTCTGGGGTTGGGAAGATGCCCCAAAGAGTGTACATGTGCCAATGAACAAGCCAAGACGAGTCTGCTCAACACTGACAACTTCACTGTCACAGCAGAAGTAGAGCTTATGTAAAAGAGCAGTGCTTCTGGGAAAGGACACCATGGGGTCTCTCTGGCCTGTGCGAATTTATTGCTCCACTAAGAAATGACTGGGAACCAGAAGGCAGGATGCTATCAGGTAGGCAACCACAGGCTTTGCACATTTGTTTAAGGAATGATCCAGATTTTACCTTAGCTTTCAAAAAAGTGTACTGCCTCAATCAGAACCATTAAGAAAGCAAAGGTCTAGTACAGGGGTTCTTAACAAGGGGTCAATGAGCTTGAATTGAAATAAAAAACAAACAAACATTATTCTTGTGGGGACGTGTTGGTGCAGGTGTGATATATTTATTAAATAATACACAGTAGAGTGTGGACTTAGTAAGGGGTCCGTGGTTTTCACCTGACTGGCAAAGGGGTCTGTGGAACAACAAAGGTTAAGAAGCCCTGTTCTAGTAAGACAGCATGCCTGCTAAGATTCCTTGGCCAAAGGGAGAGGAGTCGCTATGAAAGTCTTGGTGTCAAAATGCCTAAGGACGTAACCACCCTCACTGGCCTCACAAAGATGAGTGAGAAGGGTGCAACGGGCAGTCTGGAGCAAGGAAGATATAGGGCAAGAAACAGATAAAAAAGAGGTGAAAAATTTCAGATTAGCATGAAGATTATGCCATTCTGTGCTCACTTGTCTCTACAAATGTGTTTTATAAGCCACTGGACTTCTTTTTAATGGGTGTCCAAAGTTCTTAGATGCATTTGGATTCCCAGGGAAGCTCACCAAGACACCCAGATACTGCATTGATCTGACCATCTGACTGGAAGCACAAGTAACCAGAGTCAGCCTTCCATCATTCCTTTACAGTTCCAGAGTCCCAGTAATGGTGATAAGAAAGATTGCAATGGTTAACATGTATGGGATGCTAACTCCCAGGTATTGTGCTAAGGAATTTATATGTATCATCTCAGTTAAACCTTCTCAACAATTTTACAAGGTAGGTACACTTTTTCTCATAATTTTGTGGATGAGAATACTGACACTTATAGACATTCAGTAACTTGAACTTGGTCACAGAACAAGTGACAGAACCAGGATTTGAGCCCAGGTGTGTCTGATGCCACAGCCTGGGGTCACAACCATTCTAATCTATAAATGCCAGCTAACTTATTTCTATGTCTTATTGTTTCCAAACATTTAATATCTACTCACTGCTAAGTATTTAGTGCTTTTGTCTCAGCAATTAATTCTGTCAACTGACAATCACCATTGCATCGTGATCAGCAAAAATGGTTTTCAAGTGATATTTGCTTGGTGGAAAATCTCCTTATTGAATGATGAACTCTTCTCTGTTCTGTGAGTTTATTCCCCTCCTAAAATATGGTTGGAAACTGAAATATGGGATTATTGTCACTTAGACCAGTGCTTCTCAAACTGTAATGTGGCAACAGATCACCTGAGGGTCTTGATCTGGGGTGGGGCCTGAGCATTTCTAATAATCTCCTAGGTGATATGGATGCTGCTGGTCCATGGACCACAATTTTAAGTACCAAGGATTTAGAAAACATTAGGACATAGAATTCACATTCTTTGCACCTCAAACTCAGATTCCAAGAATGAATGACAAGTGTGGAAGAGACCATCCTTCAGCCAAACAATACAAGAAATCAAGCTATCAAAAAGCCTAAAAGGAGGGGACACGGGGTTGATTGAAAATCACAGTGAGGGTAGGGACCGGCTTCTTTCCACCCAGGTCAGATTGCTGCCCTAGCCTAGGCTCCACAGGGAGGAAGCTGTGGAGACCTGCACCAGCCTCTCCAGGTCACTGTAGTTGCTTTCAGCCTACGCGGACTAGACTGTTGGATACACCTGTGGCTCGATCCCTGCCCCTGACAGGGCAGGAAGACCGGCAGTGTTCCCTCAGCCTCTCCAGGCAACTGCAGTCACTTTCAGCCTGCAAGGACAAGACTGGTACACGTACCTGTGGCTCCATTCCCCACCCCTAGCAAGGGAAGATGGGGGCTGGTGCTTTGTCAGTCTATCTGGGCAACTGCGGTCAGTTTTGGTTCACAGGATTTAGTTTACTGCCCACACCTATGGTTCCATCCCGCCCCAGGCAGGGGAGGAAGGGGTATGGAGCTTCATCAGGCACCCTGGGCAACTACAGATGGTCTTGGCCTGCATAGCTTGGATTACTGCACATAGCTGCAGCTCTGTCCCTGGCAGGGGAGAAGGATGGGAGAGCTTCATTGGTTCCTGGGGCAATGCAGGCAGCTTCTGCCTCCATAGCTTACCAAGCACATCCTCGGCTCCTACTCTGCCCCCAGCAAGGGAGAAAGGGTAAAAAACATGAAAAAGAGCTGAAAATTTTCAGGTTGGCTAAACCCGAGCCACTATAAAGTTCTAAAAATAAGTTGAACCAAGTATCAAAGACAGGCTGTAGCATAAAGCCAATCAAATAGAAAGCCCTTGGGAAATGGATGTGGCTCAAGTGATTGGGCTTCTGTCTATCATATAGGAGGTCCAGGGTTTGATTCCTGGGGCCTCCTGGTAAAAGGCAAGCTGGCCCATGGGGAGAGCTGGCCTGCGTGGAGTGCTGGCCTGTGCAGGAGTGCTGGCCCACACAGGAGGGCTGGCCCACGTGGAGAGCTGGCACAGCAAGATGATGCAACAAAAAGAGACACAGAAGAGAGACAATAAGAGATGAAGCAGACCAGGGAGCTGAAGTGGCGCAAAAGATTGAGTGCTTCTCTACCACTCCAGAAGGTCTCAGGATCGGTTCCCACTGCCGCCTAGTGAGAAGACAAGCAGACACAGAAGAACACAGAGAGCAGACAGCAAGCACAAAAACAATGGGTGGTGGGGGGGATAAATAAATAAATAAATTAAATTAAATAACAAAACAAATAGAAAGCCCTAGGCTAAAGAGAAACTGAGTCCAAAATAAATACATCAAGTAAATCAGACGTCAAGACACCAACTAAAAATTACATATCATACAAAGAAACAGGAAAATATGGCCTAGTCAAAAGAACAAACTAAACCTCCAGATGACAAAAAAGCATTGAAATAACTAATCACAGATGTTCAAACAAATTTCCTTAATAAATTCAATGAGATGGCTAAAGAGATTAAGGATATTAAAAGGACACTGGGTGAGCACAAAGAAGAATTTGAAAGCATACACAGAAAAACCGGTTTTATGGGAATGAATGGCACAATAAATTAAATTAAAAGTACACTTGGAGGGGGGCGGATGTGGCTCAAATGGTTGGGCGTCCGTCTCCCATATGGAGGGACCTGGGTTCGATTCCCCGGGACCTCCCGGTAAAATAAAAATTAAAAAAAAAGTACACTTGGGGCATATAACAGCAGATTTGAAGGGGCAGAAAAAAGGATCAGTAAGCTTGAAGACAGGTCCTCTGAAAGCAAACACACAAAAGAACAGATAAAAGAATTTGGACAAAATTGAACAGGGTCTCAAGGAACTAAATGATGGCAAAAGATGAGCAAACATATATGTCATGGGTCTCTCAGAAAGGGAAGAGAAGGGAAAAGGGGCAGAAGGAATATTTGAGGAAAAAATGGTAGAAAAGGACATAGATACCCGTGTCCAAGAAGCACAACATACTCCCATCAAAATAAATCTGAATACACCTACGCTGAGACACATACTAATCAGAATGTCAAATGCCAAAGATAAAGAGAATTTTGAGAGCAGAAAGAGACAAGCTATTCATCACATACAAGGGATGCACAAGGGAGGCGGCTGTGGCTCAATCAGTAGGGCTCCCGTTTACCATATGGGAGGCCCCGGGTTCAGTTCCCGGGGCCTCCTGGTGGGGGCAGGCCCGCCCGCACGGCGTGGTTAGCTGACCCAGCGAGCACGAGCAGCAAGGGGGGGGGATAAATGAATAAATAAATAAAATCTTTAAAAAATATATATATATATATAAAAAAAAAAGGGATGCACAATAAGATTAAGTGCTGATTTCTCATTAGAAACCAGGGAGGCAAGAAGTCAGTGGTGTGATATATTTAAGATCCTGCAGGGGGGCACGGATGTGACTCAAATGGTTGGGTGTCCATCTCCCATATGGAGGGACATGGGTTCGATCCCTGGGACCTCCCAGTAAAATAAAGAAAAATACAGAAGGTGCGTGGTCCGTCAGGCCCCACGAGTGGGCAATTCCCCAGTCCCCATATGCGGTGTACCTCCAGGCTCCACATATGGGTGTGCCAGGCCCCTCCAAGCCACGTAGCAAGATGATGACATAACAGGAGAGTGAGAGAGTGACACAAAGGGAGAGCCAAGACAAGATGTGCCAAAAAAACAGGAACTAAGGTGGCACAGGTGGCAGAATGCCTCTCTCCCACATTGGAGGTTCCCAGGATTGAATCCCCATGAAGACAGGAGGAGAAGGATGAGAAGAAAGGGCAGGAAACAGACACAGAGAATTGCCCAGTGAATGTACACAAAACAGTAAAAACGGGGGGGGGGGTGTTAAAAATGGATAAAAGTAAAATAAATTAAAAAAAAAAAAAAAAAAGATCCCATAGGTGAAAAACTGCTAGCCAACAATCTTATATCTGGCAAGACTGTCTTTCAAAAATGGGGGTGAATTTAGAATATTCACAGATAAACAGAAACTGAGAGAGTTTGTAACCAAGAGACCAGCTCTGCAGGGAATACTAAAGGGAGTATGAAAAGAAAAGATAGGAGAGAGAGGCTTGGAAGAGAGTCTAGCAAAGAAGATTATAGGCAAAAGTAACTAAAAGTGTAAAAGGAGTGGTGAATAAGATATGACAGATAAAACCCAAAGCTCAAAATGGGTGAAGTAAGAACTGCCTTTATAGTAATAACATTGACTATTAATGGAATAAACTCCCCAATCAAAAGATACAGACTGGCAGAATGGGTAAGAAATATCAGACATTTATATGCTATCTATAAGAGACTCACCTTAGACCCAAGGATACCAATAGATTGAAAGTGAGAGGCTGGAAAAAGATATTCCATGCAAACAGTAACCAAAAAAAAAAAAAAAAAAAAAAAAGCTAGAGTAACTGTACTTAATATCAGATGAAACAGACTTTAAAAGCAAAGCTGTTATTAGAGACAAGGAAGGACATTATATATCAATTAAAGGGGCAATTCACCAGGAAGAAATAACAATCCTAAATGTATATGCACCAAACCAGGATGCCCCAAATTACATGAGGCAAACACTGGCAAAATTGAAGGGAGAAATAGCTATCTCTTCAATAATAGTTGGAAACTTCACTATACCACTCTCAGCATTGGATAGAACATCTGGGCAGAAGACAAATAAAGAAAAGGCTTGAATAATATGATCAAGGAAATAAACCTAATAGACATATACAGAACATTGCACTCCAAAACAACAGGATATACATTCTTCTCAAGGGCTCATGGATCTTTCTCTAGAATAGACCACATGTTAGGTCATAAAACAGATCTCAATAAATTTAAGAAGACTGAAATTATAAAAAGGACTTTTTCTGATCACAATGGAATAAAGCTAGAAATCAATAACAAACAGAAAAAGGGAAAATTCACAAACATATGGAGATTAAACACACTCTTAAACAATCAGTGGGTCAAAGAAGAAATTTCAAGAGATATCAGTAAATATCTCAAGATGAATGAAAATGAGAACACAACATATCAAAACCCATGGGATGCAGTGAAGGCAGTGCTAAGAGGGAAATTTACAGCCCTAAACCTTACTTTAAAAAAGAAGAAAAAACTAAAATCAAATACCTAACTACACAGCTGGAGGAGCTAGAAAAAGAACAGCAAACTATTCCCAAAGCAAGCAGAAGGAATGAAATAACAAAGATCAGAGCAGAAACAAATGAAATTGAGAACAAAAAAACAATAGAGAAAATTAACAAAACCAAAAGTTTAGGAATAAACTTAACCAAGGACATAAAGGATCTGTATTCAGAAAATTACAATGCATTGCTAGAAGAAATCAAAGAAGACCTAAATAAATAGAAGAACATTCTGTGTTCATGGATTGGAAGACTAAATATCATTAAGATGTCAATTCTATCCAAATTGATATAAAGACTCAATGCAATCCTGATAAAAATTCCAACAGAATTTTTTTTTTTTTTTAAGAAATGGAAAAGCCAATTATCAAATTTATTTGGAATAGCCAGAAACCTCTTAAAAAAGGAAGAATAAAGTTGGAGGATTCTCACTTCCAGACTTTAAATCATATTACCATGCTACAGTGGTAAAAACTGCATGGTACTGGCATAAAGGTAGACACATAGACCAATGGAACTTAACTGATGGTTCAGAAACAGACCCTCACATCTATGGTCAAGTGATTTTTGAGAAGGCTGTCAAGCCCACCAAGCTGGGTCGGAATAGTCTATTCAACAAATGGTACTGGGAGAACTGGACATCCATAGCTAAAAGAAAGAAAGAGGACCTCTATCTCACACCTTACACAAAAATTAACTCAAAATGGATGGATCAAAGACCTAAATGTAAAAGTTAGAAGCATAAAACTCCTAGAAGAAAATATAGGAAACCATCTGGAAGACCTGGTAGTAGGTGGTAGTTTCTTAAACCTTACACCCAAAGCACGAGCAATGAAAGAAAGAATGTATAAATGGGACCTCCTCAAATTTAAATACTTTTGTGCTTCAAAGTACTTCATCAAGAAGGTGAAAAGACAGCCCACTCAATGGGAGAAAATATTTGGAAACCACATATCCAATAAGGGTTTGATTTCTATGCTATATAAAGAGATCATACAACTCAACAATAAAAGGGCAAGCAATCCAATTTAAAAAATGGGCAAAAGATAGACATTTTTACAAAGGGTAAATATAAATGGCCAAAAAGCACATGAAAAAATGTTCAATATCACTAGCTATTAGGGAAATGCAAATCAAAACTACAACGATATATATCTCACACCTCACAGAATGGCCATTATTTAAAAAACAGAAAACAAGTGCTGGAGAGGATATGGAGAAATAGTGACACCCTTTCACTGTTGGGAGAATGTAGAATGGTGCAGTCTCTGTTGAAGACAGTTTGGCGGTTCCTCAGGAAGCTTAATATAGAACTGCCATATGATCCAGCAATTCCTCTACTAGGAATATATCCAGAAGAACTGAAAACAGGGACATGAACAGATATCTGCATACTGATGTTCACAGTGGCGTTATTCACAATTGCCGAAAGATGGAAACAACCCTAGTGTCTGTCCATCAACCAATGAATGGATCAACAAAATGTGGTAGATACATACAATGGAATACTATGCTGCAGTAAGAAGAAATGAAACTGGGACACATATGATAACATGGATAAATCTTGAAGACATTATGTGGAGTGAAATAAAGCAGACGTAAAAGGACAAATGTCTCACTAACATGAACTAAATATGAAGAAAAACTGCACAGAGTTAATACCTAGAGTATAGGTTACCAGGAGATAGGATGAGGGCTGAGAAGGGGGTGCTGATGCTTAATTGTAAAAGCATGGAAATGGATAGAGTTGCTGTAACACACAGTGAGTATAACTAACACAGATGGTTTATAAACGGGATTGTGGCTGCAAGGGGAAGTTTAGGGAAGTAAATCTTTGGAAATGAATAGAAATGGTGAGAGCATATCATGGTGTTTGTAACTAGCAGAGCTATGGTATGGGTATGACAGTGGTTGAAAGGGAAAGTCTAAGGTCACATATATTACTAGAAGGAAAGCTAAAAACTGTAACATGGGATTGTATAAGATAGTAAAACCTCATGAAACACGAATATGGGTGATATTGCATATATAAGACTGTTTTTCACAAAATATAAATACAAATATACTAGAGAAAAGGAAAAAGAATAGCAGGTATGTTATGGCAGGCAAGGCATAGAGAGATTGACAGGGGATGAGTTTCATTATTGGAATAATGAAAGTGCTCTGGAAGTGACTGGGGTGATGAAAGCACAAATAGGTGATTACACTAAATACCACTGATTGTACTCTTTGGATGGATTTGCTTTATTAATATATATCAGTAAAATTGAAAAAAAAGTTTTTAAAGGTATAAACAAAACAAACAAACAAACAAACAAACAAACAAACAAACGTTAAGTGAAAGAAAGCTAGAGAATAACCTAGGGACTGAATAACATAGTAAACCTGGTAGTGGATGAGGATTGTGGTTAATAAGTACAAATACAAGAAAGTTCTTTTATGAAGTAGAACAAATGTATGTCACTATTAAGAGGTGGTTAAGACTATGGTGATGCATGGGAAAATACAATTAACGTAACTTATGGACTATAGTTAACAGCAATATTGCAATATTCTTGCATCAGTGTCAAAGAAGGCACTATATCAATGCTGAGGTCAATAATGGGGGTATGAGATTTCTTTTGGACTAAGGAAAACGTTCAAAAACTTACTGAGGCGATGCCTGCACAACTCTGGGATGAAAGTGAGAACTACTGAGTGTACACACTGGATGGATTGTACAAGGCATGGGACTGTGTAACACAGTGAACCATGTGGTGGAAGATGGACTGGTTAACAGTACAAATATGAGCGTGTTCTCTCATGACTATAACAAATGTACAATACTAACATATGCTGTTAATAATAGGGAGGCGTACAGAAAAAATATACCAAATGTAAGCGATGGACCATAGCGCGTAGTAATATTTTGATGATGTTCTTTCATAATCTGTAAGAAATGTTCCAAAACAATGCAAGGTGTTCGTGGAAGGGTGATGTATGGGAATCTTGCACATTATGCATGACTGTTTTGTAAGCTCAACTACCGTAATAAAAAAATACATTAAAAAAGCCTAAAAGTTGTGGACTTAGACTTCAAACCAATCTAACGATCTATAGGGCATCATCCTGGCGGGTACAGACACTACCTAGCTTCTTGAACAGTTACGTCAGTTCACCTAAGCAGTGCGCACACACGTCAGATGTAGTTTCTTATCCTTGGCAACCAATCCAGCAGTACTGTAGCTATCCTCCCCGCACCTCAGCTCTATGGAAATGCTGATGCAGAAAGACTTGTGTTCAGCATGGTCCACTTAAAGAGCCGCCATGGGCACAGAGAGGGCCCAGGCCAGGAAAGCTGAGCAGAAGTCATGTGAAAGCCTGACCAAATGGCTCTGAGGTGCAGACCTGGATGGACATGTCCAAATCACTGCCCTCTTACACTGTGATGTGAGTCTAAGTTTTCAGCATTTCATGTCACACCGTCGACAGGGAAACCACTGCACCTGGAGTTAGGCAAACAAGTGGCTCATTTAAAGAATGGAATCATAAAATGAGTTCTCACGAAAGATGAGAAAGATCAGAGGCGTGTGTGTGTACATATATACACACATGCATAGACATACACCTATATATCTAAACCTACATACACATGTGCGTGTGTGCATGAAAGACAGGAGCTCTTAGCCTCACAGTGTGCTTTTCAGACACTTTAACAAGACTGGCTATTTCACCACAACCAAGGACACAGGTAGTCCGCTGGCCAAATGGGGAGCCCAGGGATTCTGGCGGCTTATGCGGGTGCTTAGATGTGCCAGCTACAGCACTGAGGGTTTCACACATCATTTTATTTCTTCACGCAACAATTTTTGAATAGAGATTGCTGTCACCAGCTGACAGATGAGGAAACCGAGGCTCAAGGAGGTTAATGGACTTGTCCACAGTCACATGTCAGGTAGAGGGCAGGGGAGGGCTCAGGACTTGAGTCCATCGAACGTGAAGGCAGGTGCACTTAAGCATTACACCAAACTTCCCCAGCCTGTGTCCCAAGCCCTGTCACAGGAGCTGCCTTTCTGACAAGATGCAGAGCACTGCAAACACTTACATTTCCTTCCTTTTCAAAGTCCGGTGGAAGTAACTTCACAAAATTATCAGGGAATACTCCTCGTCTGCCATTGAGCTCTCCTTCCCACCAGCCCACGTCGATGCAGTCCTAGGAAAGAAGAGAGCAGATGGTGAGAAATAGGGGGCAAGCGCCTTCCAGAGAGCTCTGGCATCCCTTCCCAAGAGAACAGAGGCCCTTACCTTGTGGCTGATATCAATGTGACAATGGTTACTAAGTCTAAGTCAGCATAAACCCCAAAGTCAGACGGGCAAACATAAGCTTAAGTGTGCTAGAGCTGCCGGCTGGCACTCAAAACCAAACGCTGCTTTTAGATGCCCCGAATCAATAAGGTTTATTATGTTTTTTAAGATGGAAGGATGTGTATTTTCTTAGCTTTAATACATTTTACTGGAATATAATTGAAGTGAATCGACTCAATGTGGTTTAGAAAATATCACATGCACAAATGTCCTCTTTGATTAGTCAGCCGCAAAGCTTGTCAAAATTAAGAAGGGCTTTGCGACAGCCAAGCATAAGAAAAATCACACTTCACGCAAGCTCATTAATGCACTGCTCTCCTTCACCTTCTCCTTTCAATTCAATGTTGATGGGGCACAGTTGTCGGCATGAAAAGCCCTTCCTCCACCTTATGGAGCTCAACGTTTGCTTATGAAATGAATGAATAAATCTATTCATTCTTCCAGCCCGTTTCCCTTTGAATAATCCTTATCCTATTCATTCATTCGTCAAGCGTTTATTGAGAGCCTACTCTGTGCCGGGCGCCCAGCCAGGTGCTAGGCAGGGTGCCGCGAATAAAACCTTTGCAGACCTCTTGCGTTTCCATCTGGGCCTAAGGGCCTCTGGTTCTCACGCCACAAAACCATTCCTATGTTTCCCCCTATTCAATTGGTTGCAAGTGCTATTTGTTCGACTTTTATAATAAATCTTGCATTTGTCCTTTGCTGGGACCAATTCCACTTCTACCACCCAATGCAGGACTTGCCTGGCCTACTGGAGACCTCCTCGCCTAGGCATCTCTTTCTGCCCAGCGTATGGACAATGTACACGCCACTGTCAAGCACAGCATCTTTGAGGAAAAATCTGATCCTCACACTTGTGATCAAAAGCTTTCAGCTGAAGCACAAAAGCTAAGGCTTTCCCCACACTGTTGGTGACACGGAGGACTTTTAAAGTCACATCTGGAGCAGGAAGAGATGAAGGAAGCAAGGTGATCATGCACAGGGCCCGTGGAGAGGCGCTGATGGTCCTCCACACAGCCGAGGGCTTGGGCTGGGGCCAGGAGGGCACAAGCATCGGGTGCCAGGGGCCCTGGCCATAGGCCCCTGGAGGGTACTGGCATATAGGCTCATTGTTGCTCCTTGCGACATCGTAAATTCCAGCAAAGTGAGGAGCACGCAGGTCTTGTCCACCACTCTACCTCTAGCACATTGCACAATGCCCAATATAATATTTGTGGAGCCAATGAGAACTCTTTCCAACCCTGACTTCTATGATCTTCTGCAGCCCACTACTTTGATTACTACAAAACAAAATAGCCGGTTTCTACCTTAATTCATAGGGATTCTACGTAAGTTAACATAAGGCCCACCTCAGGTGAAGAAGTAAATGCTTTCCACCTCCTACTCTCTCAGTGCTACCTAGTACAAGGACAAACTGGCCCCTAAGAAGAGAAGGCAGATTCTGGAAATTGGTCCTTAATCACAGACTGTAAATTCTAGTCCAGCCAACAACAAAAAAACAAAGACACTGGAAGCATCAAGTTCAGATTTACCCAGAACAAAACAAGACTCAAAAAACCTCTAACATGACAGAATGCCGATCTTTTCTTGGAAAAAGGTGATGAGAAATCCAGGAAAATATTCTGGTCCTGCCCATGTCTCCTCCCCTCCCCCAAACACCAGCACCAGTCCCCAACAGAAGAGATTCAAACGTGGGGGTGGGATGCAGGATTTTATGGCTTCTGAGGTTCTTCTGCCCCTGAGATGTTGCAAATGCCATCAATCCTACCAGAAAAACTTGTGAAGGAGGTTGGGATTTCTTTACTCCTTATCCATAGGAATTAAGTCTCTCAACCCAGAAGGCTCTGCTTCCAGGGAAATGCCTGGCACAATTTTTATCCCCCTTTTTCCTTGATGCATCCTCATCTACAAAACTCAACTTAAAATTCACCTTTATTTTTTTATTTTTTTTTAATTTTTAAAGAAGCTTTAGATTACATAAATGTTACATTAAAAATACAGGAGATTCCTCTATGCCCCACCCCCTCCCTAAAATTCACCTTTAGGGAGGTGACTGTGATAAACGTTTTTACATTTTCTCCACCACTCAGTACTGTGTTAATTTGCAGTTCATGATATTCAATTCAACACACATCTACTAAATGCAAAATATAAATTTAAGTTCCTCCTGTAGGCATGAACATTAAAAAATGTAAAGAGCATGGTCCCTACCCCCAGGGAGCTTAGCGATTTATGTGAAAGGCAGACATACTTTGGTAACAGATACCAACTAAGTTCTCTGGTATCAAAGAGGAGAGAGCCATCAACGGCTTTTTAAATAATCTTACGTCTTTTCCTGTGCAAGGGGTTTGCTTATTTGAAGACTGGACATCCTTCCGCATTCATTTAAAGATTGTCTGATATAGAACTATGTCCACAAAAGACACTCAAATATTGTTTAGTGATGAATTTCTTTCAAATGCTGCTTTCAAATTTTCTAAATGTAGCAAATCCATGCTTCACTTTAGCATTATGCAAGCAGTGACCCAGGAACCAGTGTAATGAAGCCTTTTTGCTTCGTGTGTGTGAAAAACAATTAAGAAAATTTTAATAAGCAAAAGCATATCCACAATAACTTTAGAACTAACCCTGGGGGGGGGGAGTACATAATGACATTATATGGCGGTTTCTGGCTTGAGTGGCTCAGCCATACTCTGCTGTTTAAGGAAAACACGAGCAGTGCTAATCATCTCATAATTTAAAGCAAGAGAAGGAAACCCTGAAGGGAGAGCACAATATGTCTAATTGTTCAGATTGGTATAAGAATAACCACCAGGCCCATGGATGAAACAAGTGCATTCAAAAGCCATGCTGCCAGTGTGACTTAGAACATTAAGAGAGATGGAAAAAATGGAGCCTTGCTGCAGGACCCAAACTGGCTGAGGGGTCAGGATATCTGGAGTGGCATAGTGAGTTACAGAGGACCTAGGCATTTTTTTTCTCCAGCAATAGAAGCTAATTTAAGGAAAACAAGAATAATTTTGACAGCAAAATGAGAAGGGAAAATGAGACCTCTTCAACACACCAGAAAAAAGAACTGCCCTTTTGATAGCAGAGATGAAGAGAAAACTATTCATATGAGGGCTATGCTTCCAGAAGTGTAAAACAGCATGCATTCAATTTATTTGAGGCCCGAAACTGTGCAGGACTGCAGAAGAATTCAGGGGAACAAAGAAAATCATCACATCCTCCTGGGGCTTGCAAGCTCGCAGCCTGGTGGGACAGGCAGCTGCCATGAATCAAGATGGCAGCACCCAGAAATCCAGGCAACCTGGAAGGACAGATTGCAGGCAAGAACTCAAGGCAATGAGAAAGGTCAAGGGCAGGATCACTGGGAGTGGAGGAACACAAGAAGGAGAGACGGACAGGTATGGTTACAGAAGATAACATTCGAGAACTGGAGCTCAGAGCTAAGGCACTGCTTGGCTCCAGGAGGCCCCCAACCAACAGTGGTGTGATGTGTGAGGGAAGATGGCACCCAGGAGTGGTGAGGAGATTGGAGGGATAGGTGGTCAATGACATGTGAGGCCAGAATGTCATCAGGGTGGAAATGGATGCCCCCAAGGGGAGTAGCAGGAGGTAGGTGAAGGCAGGAGTACAAGGCAGGAGCTGAACTCACTGGGGAGAGAGGCAAAGTGGTCAAGATGCTGGAAGATTTTAGGGTGACCATGTAATTTATTTCCCAACCTGGGGCACTATTAATAATTATACCAGGACCGCAGGTGTAACCCAAGATCATGGTCTCCCTAGTTGATCTTCAGATTCCAGAAAGGACAAGGAAAGGATTAGGCATTAGCATGGAGACCAAAGCTTGCAGAGAAAAGCTCTATTTTCATGAAGGACCTTATCAAGAGTCAAAAGTATGGAAAGAAATCCTATTTCTGAGACAGATTTGTTTACTCTGCTATGATCAAGCCTGGAAAGACCCCAGGTGGTTTCTCTGTGCCTCATAACCAGGCAGATATTAGAGTGAAATAGATTTCCCTTATCAAACACAAATGTTTTTCCACCTGAGGGATGAATAAACAGGGCTCTGGGCGTGTGCTGTAGTCCGAGCTCTACTTTCTGCACTATCGTGGGTATTGGCTCTCTGACATGGGTGGGTGGAACTCAGTGAGGGGGCAGAGGGCAAACTTGGCCAGTGGATGCTTAAGTGGTCCACATGTGTGGAAACCTTCCTGGGTCTCAGTTTCCTGAGTGCGTTGTAGAGAGCAACCCAAGTGCCTGCTGTTATCGTCATCATTAGTGCAATCACACAGACTGCTCCCAGAGTCCCTGAAGGGGAGCGCGGCTGCACAAGTGTCATTTCGCTCGCACCCATTCATCATGTGACTCAGCGCCACAGTCGGGACAGATGAGTCACTCCCATTCCCGGCTGCCTCTGGTAAAACCAACTGGCAGCAGTTCACACACTTGGAAGGAGGTTGAGGGGAGGGACACCAAGGCCGCGTGCGGTGTCTGAGGTGGGAGGCCTTGCCCAGACCCCCACACCGTGCCCCAGTCCCTCGAGCCTGCCAGAGCGGCCCTGGGAAACCTAGTGGAAGTGCTCCGGTGATCCCCACAGCTCTGGCACCATGGACAAGCTGGAGCGACCCCCTGATGTATGACCCGTTGGCACAGAGGGGACCACATGAGCTGGAAGGCCCCAGTGGGCCCCAGTGGGCGCCGGTGTGTCTACCTCTAGTCCAGGCACTTCAAATCTTTAGAAAACTTGCCACCTAGCTTTTAAATTGGTTAAAAGAATGAGCCACATTCTCATCTCAGGTTCTGTTTTGTCAAGAGTACAAAGCAATATATTAGACCAGTGGTTCTCAACTGCTGCACATTTACTATCACCTGGGGAATGGTTTAAAAATCCCTATGCCTAGGCCACACTCCAGACCAATTAAATCACAATTTCTGGGGATGGGACCAGGAAATCGGTGCTTTTAAAAGGTCCCTAGGTGGTTCCAACGTGCAGGTTGAGAATCATTGATTTAGACCAGTGCTTCTCAAACTGTAAAGTGCATACAACTGACTTGGGGATCTTGTTAAAATGCCCATTCTGATTCAGTAGGTTGACATCCTCCCAGGGGTTGTCCATGCTGTTGGTCCCGGAGGCCGCACTTTGAGCAGCAAGGTTCTAGAAAATGGTAAGCTCCTTGAGAGTAAGGATCTTAGCTTTACACATTTGTATCCACCACATACCTGGCACAGTAACTGGCACATATAATTCTGAATAAGTGCTGGCTGGCTGGCTGACTCAGTCTTCCCCCAGACTATTATTCTATTTCACCCAGTTTTCAAACATCAGAAGTAAGGGTGAGCTGAACCAGAAGGAGGCAGCTAGAGATTAGCTATACAGCATAAGCTTCGTCTACATGATCAGGCTTACCTGACTGTTGATCTGTACTGCATTTATTATTTTTTCATAGCTGTGCTAACAATTTTAAAAGTACCCCTAAAACATGGGCCACATTTTCTTAGGCATTATTTGATTTCAGACTGGAACATAGACCTTAGAAAAGGACATTTCAAGTCAGAAAACAAAAAGACAAAAATAGGTTCCCCTCATGGCCCAAATTAAAAAGAAAAGCATTCTGCCCAGTCACTTCTCTTGGTGGTCAGCTGTCACCATCCTCCCTAGGACCAATTTTCCTGGCAGAATCCAGCAGAGCTGTTTTTCCACATCGTCCCTGATCACTGAGATACCATGTGAGGAGAAAACGAGTGTTGTGCCGAAGTGCAGCCGTTAAGTGACTCTCGGGGCCGCACCCTGGGCAGGAGGAAAGTGCCCGTTAATGTTTACTAATGAACGCCTTCTGCATGGAGCTTCGGGGGCTGTGGAGCCAAAGCTCCATGAAGCCAGAGCCCAGGAGCACTTAGCTCTGCCTCTGCTTGTTAACACCTCCCCAAGAGATGCAATTATTCTGAATGGCTGGGATTTCAGCTCAAAATTCCAACATGACCATGAGCCGGTTACCAACACAGGCTCATCACCATCACAGTTTATGAGATAACAGGGAGAAAAAAAAGAACCCCAGTCTACCTCAGTGTCAGAAGAAATGCCTGGCAGACCACAGTCAACAAGGGAAACCCAGAGAGGTAGTCCCAGGGACAAGCCCTCTCAAGAAATCACCAAAATCCATTGATCACCAAAGCTGATGCAGTCATTCACTCTTTTGTGACACCAAGAAGTCATGACCTCAAAGAGTTCAATCTACTTGTAAAAAATCCTGACTGCTTATTGGGCAATACCTTATAGGCTTTGCTATACAATTTCGGAATAACTGGTAACAAAAAATTGGATAGATAATACACAAAAGGCAGTAACCAAGCTTCTTTTGGTTGCCAGTATTAATCAAAACTTGTACTGATGTTGGGAAACTGTACTCGGAAATACCTCTGTATTAGTCAGCCAAAGGGTTGCTGATGCAAAGTACCAGAAATCTGTTGGCTTTTATAAAGGGTACTTATTTGGGGTAAAAGTTTACAGTTACAAGGCCCTAAAGAGTCCAACTCAAAGTACCATACGAGGTACTTTCTCACCCAAAGTCTGTTGCCACGTGTTGATGCAAGATGGCGGGCAATGTCTGTAAGGGTTCAGCCTTCCTCTTCCCTCTTAAGGCTCCATGGTCCCAGCTTCTTCATATCTCAGCTTTAAGCTGGCACAGGGCTAGTCTCTCTTCCCGGGGCTCGTTTCTTTCTGGGCTCAGATGCTCTGGTCTGTTTACAAGGTCAGCTGCAAACTATCAGGTGAATGGCTCATCTCTCTTCCCGGGGCTGCAGGATCCTTGTCCATGTCTATGGAGCTCCCTTCCTCTGTGTATCTTCTTCTGTGTATCTGCTACTGTGTGTCTCCTTGATTGAGTGTCCATTCATATACTCCACAAAGGAAGCAGGGACTCAAACTGTCACCCAAATGATGTGGTCAATTAAAGCCCTAATCTTTAACATAATTTAATCAAAGGCATCTCAGCTGAATCTATTACAATCAAAGGGGATCACACCCAGAGTTACAGACCAGTTTACAAACATAATCTATATCTCTTTTTTGGAATTCATAAATAATATCAAACTGCCACAACCCCCCATGTCTTTTACAAGTGACCTATACCATACCTCATGAAATCCTATCAGGGAGCTGGTCTCTGAATACTTCCTGTAAGGATGTCCTCTAGGTCAGGGGCCACATTGTGGTCCACGGGCCCAATCCAGCCCACCCTCTGTTTTTGTAAATAAAGTTTTATTAGAGCACAGCCATGTCATTCATTTACCTATTAGCTAAGGCTACTGTCATGCCACCAAGGCAGAGCTGAGTACTTGCAACAGAGACCTAAAATATTTACTGTCTGGCCCTTTACAGAAAAAGGCAGCCAGCCCCTGCTCTAGATCACTGCTGATAAATGGTTAGTTTCCTCTTTAACTGACAGTAGAATTTTTGTAATCTTTTCAGTAGTCTTAAAAATAAAATTCCTTAATTTGAAGAAAAAAATCCAGACGTTAAATAATCATTAATAAGAAAAAAACAAACCATTTTCACAAGCCATTTTAAACATATATTTCAAAAACTGTTTGGAAGCTGTATTAGTCAGCCAAAGGAGTGCTCATGCAAAATACCAGAAAACGGTTGGCTTTTACAAAGGGTATTTATTTGGGGTAGAAGCTTACAGTTACCAGGCCATAAAGCTTCCCTCACCAAAGTCTGTTGTCATGTGTTGGAGCAAGATGGCTGCCATCTCTGCGAGGGTTCAGGCTTCCTGGGTTTCTCTCTTCCAGGGTCTTGCTTCTCTCTGGGCTAATCTGCTAGCTCCACAAGGCCAGCTGTAGACTATCAGGAGAACAGCTTGTTTCTCTTCCCGGGGACTTTTCTCCTTCCTTGTAACCAAGCTCCTCTGTGTGCTTACTTCCCAGAGCTCCAGTTCAAAAACTCTTACTCTACAGTGAGGTTTCTCTGAGTCCCCACCTACCAAGGGGGCGGGGATGCAACGCCCTACTGATATGGCCCAATCAAAGCCCTAATCATAATTTAATCATGCCCAGAGGAACAGACCAGTTTCCAAACATACTCCAATATTTCTTTTTGGAATTCATCAATAATATCAAACTGCTACAGAAGCAATGGTTATCACATAGTAAGAAATAAAATAGCTGAAAAGGTTTCTATATTGACTATATTAGTTTTCTATTGCAGTGTAACATTTGACCACAAAGACAGTGGCTTAAAACAATACTCATTTATTATCTCACAGTTTCAGTAGGGGGAGCCCCAGCAGCCAGGCAAAACTTCTGCTTGGCAGTCTTTCAAGGCTGCTGGTAGTGTGGGCCAGAGCTGGGGTCTCATCAGAGGCTCGACTGGGAAAAGATCTGCTTTCAAATTCATGTGGTTGCTGGCAGGAAGCAGTTACTTGCAAGGCTGCTGGACTGAGGGCCTCAGTTTCTTGCTGGCTGGGAGGTGACCCTCAGTTCCTTGCCATGTGAATCACTCCACAGGGCAGCTCACAATATAGCAGCTGGCTTTTTTTTGTTTTTTAGGAGGTACCAGAGATTGAACACAGGACCTCTTACATGTGAAGCAGATGCTCAACCACTGAGCTGCACCTGTTAAGCCAGCAGGAGAGAAAGTCTCCTCGCAAGCCGGGCACTACAATCTGATGTCATGTAATCACATACATGTGATTGCATACCACTTAGCACCTTTGCCAGACCCTGTCAGAAACAAGTCTTAGGCCAGGGCTTCTTAACCAGGGACCTGTGAGCTTGAATTTAAATTCAAATAAACATGATTCTTGTGGGGCCGTGTTGGTGCAGGGGTGATATATTTATTAAATAAGACACAGTACAGTGTGGACTTAGTAAGGGGTCCGTGGTTTTCACCTGACTGGCAAAGGGGTCTGTGGATCAAAAAAGGTTAAGAGCCCCTGAGTTAGTTCTTGCCCATACTCAAGGGGAGGAGATTGCACAAGGGTGTGAACATCAGGAGGTGCAGATCACAGAGGCAACCTCTGTCTGCCACACTGACAAAAGAAAAATCTGAGAATTATAGTAAATATATAAGTACCTAATTATAACACTATCTTTAGAAAGTGCTCTGAAGGTAAAGTTACCCCATAAGTAGCTCAGTGATTTATTAATAACAGGCACTTTGATTGCTGAAAGAAAGAACAAAACTCTTCTATTAGAGTACGGGATGTTCTAGTGTTTGCATTTTTATATTTATTCATATATTTACCATTTCCAGTGTTCTTCATTCCTTCATAGTAGATCTTAATTCCAGTCTGGTATCATTTGTCCTTGAGAACTTCCTTAACATTTCTTATAGTGAAACCCCACTAGACAAATTCTCTTGTCTTGATTTATCTGGCAGTTCCTTTGTCTTCCTGTTTGAAGGATATTTTCATTGATACAGACTTCTAGGGTAACAGCTTTAAAAAAAATTTACAACCCTTTAAAGATGTTGTTCCATTTTCTCCTAGCTAGGTGGTTTCAAATGAGAAGTCAGCAGTCATTCATATTATATATAACATGTCTTTTCTCCTTTATCTTTGGTTTTGGACAATTTGACTATGATGTGCCATGGGGTAAATTTCCTTATGCTTTTCATGTTTGGATTTGTTAAGCTTGGAACTTTGGGTTGGTATTTTCAACAAATTTGTAAGAATTTCAGCCACTATTTCTTGAAATATTTTTCTGTCGCAATCTCTCTCTTTTCCTTCTGGTACTCTATTTACACATATGTTAGACTGCTTAATACTGTCCTGCTCATACTCTAATTCTACTTTTTCCCCCCTGTCTTTTTCTATCTTCAGATTAGATAGTCTCCACTGATCCTTTCTTCTATAGTATCCAATATGCAGTTAATCAATCTCGTGAATTTTAAATTTTGGATCTTGAAATTTTTATTTCTAGAAATTGTTTGGTTCTTTTGTATAGTTTCCATTTCTCTGTTGAGATCCCCCATCTAATCATTCACTGTTTTCCTTTAAATTCTTGAATATATTTGTAATATCTGTTTTAAAGCCCTTATCTGCTAATTACATCTGTATCCTCTCCGAGTCTGTTTCTATTGACTGTGTTTTTCTCTTTGTCATGGTTCACATTTTCCTGCTTCTTCATACTCTAGCAATTTTTTATTGTATGTACTCAACAACTGTGCATGCTACATTGTTGAGAGGCTGGATTTTGTCATCTTCCTCACAAAAGTGTTGAATTTTGTTATGGCTGGCAAGTTACTTGCAGATCAGCTTGTCCTGTCAAGTCTTGGTTTTAGGAATTATTAGGATGAGTTTTGAGTAGCCCTATTCCTGGGCTACTGGGTTGTACAACAAGGCTTATCTAATTTGCTTAGTCTGAACCCCAACAGCTCCCAGCACCAATGACCTCTGGACTATCCACTCAGCTCACAGCTCCCCAGTACTTATTTTCTGCTAGGCCTGGTGAAGTTTTGCCTTACTGACACACAGTTTAGTACTTGGCCAAAGACTCAAGGTATCCCTATATAGATTCTGGAGCTCTTTCTCTGAGCAGCTTGCTCCTCTGCAGTCCCTGTCCTGCAAATTCCAGCCACCTCAGCAAGCCTGAATTATAATCTGTTTCTTCTGCCTTATGAGTCTTCTGCTCTCTGTTCAGGCTCCATTTCCCAGGGCTGTTATCTAAAAAGTACCCACAGGCAAAAAGCTAACTTTATGCTTCCCTTCTTTCAAGGATCACATCCTTGTGCTATGTGTTGTCCAATGCCTAGATACAGATGCTTTATATATTTTATCCAATTTTACAGTTGTCTAAGGCAGCAGAGTAAGTCCAATACTCTTTATTCCATCATGACCACAACCAGGAGTTGGAGAGTCACTTTTAAAAGTTGTTTCTTTAATTAGAATGATTTTATTTTATTCTATATATAATGGAACTTTAAGGTCTATCTTAAAAAGTTTGAGCTATTTCAAGGTCTAATTCCCAAAGTAAGTCCTAGAGAAAGATTTCCTGAAATGAAGATACATACATGGGTTTTTAATTATCCTGGAGTTTCCTTTGCTAGTCATATGTACCTTTCTCTAATAAGGAAGATAAAGTATTCCCTAAGGTAGAGTAATTGTTAAACATCTTTATATGGAAAAGTTAAATACATGCATTAAGTTCGTGCTGCCCAAGCCTTTTCAGATCATGGAACACATAGAAAATGATAATATTTTTAGGACATATTGCCAGAGGCCATCAGCCCAGAGGGGGTTTTAACCACCTAAGACACTTCCCATCCATCCCGGAGAGTTGAGGGAATCACTATCCCACACTCTTATTACACATTCATAGCACACGGGTTAGGAAATACCACAGAAGTAACCTTCGAGTCCAGATGTCCCTAACTAAGAAATGAGAAAAAGCTTAAACCAAATTTCAGGCCCCAGAAAGAGAAGACAGCTTCCACAGGTGTTATGAGTCAATCAAGCAGGGATCGGGAGGGACCAAGAGGATTTTAAGAGGAGACAACCCAGAGCAGAAGCCCCAAAGGTCTCAGTGCTCACAGCCAAGTTTCTTTCTTAGGAAAAGAGGAATGCCACCATTCACATTGGGCATCTCCCTGGAGTTGTGGGACACAGCTGCCTGGTTTGTGTACAACACATGAGAATTGTTTATGGATTTATTTCATTTGCATCTTATGCAATTTTAAGCCTTCCCGGCAAGTGTTTATGCTATTAGCCTTTTCTCCAATGGTAGAATGAAAGGTTCTATATCCCCATAAAATCATTTCAAAGATCAGTAATCATGAAAAAGGTGATATTTGCATAGAGAGGAAAGCCTGTGTACTTGTAATCTGGCTTGAAGCACAGCAAGAGACACTAACTGTATACAAGGGCACATGAACAAGTCATTTACAAGCACTTTTACATTTTTTGTCTATTTAAACATAATCAAGTACGTGAACTTATGTAACCATATGTTTTCACGGCAACTTCCCACTTTCTACTTGCTAGGTCATTTACACTGAGGTGACCACTTAATGTTAAAATTTAAAAGCTGCTTCTAATGGCACCTTCATCTCATTGAACAGCACGTGATTAAAGGCATAACTTACTTCTCAAGGGCATGCATCCTATAGCTGAGTTCCTATTTTCATTTATGTTTAGAGAACTGTATTGATGCTGCATCCAAATACATGCTTTTCCTCCATTAAAAAGATAGCAGAGATGACAGAAAGCCATTTTGCCTCATTGAGAAAGACACTGGCATTTATAGAGCACCTTTCATTATGTTTCAAGAGATTTTCTTAGCTCTTATACCACCTCCAAGAATTACAAAGAAGGCTCTGAAAGGGAGTGGGTGGTGAATCTTCATTTCACAGATAAGGAACGGGAAGGAATAAGAAGTGAAGGGCATATCCGCAATCATTATGAAGGCCAAGAACATCCAAGCCTGCAGTAGCAGCTATTAGTAAATCCCTAAATTCCTACCTTCTACCTCCATTCCTCACAAGACAAACCTACATTTCTTTATAAAAAGTTTTCCTACTGGGAAAATCCAGCTTGTTCCTTTACATAAAATTTGTTTGGGGCCTGTGGCAGTTTGAGATTATTTTATGAATCCCAAAAAGGGAAAGATCATGTCTGTATACTAATCTATTCCTCTGGGTGTGAGACCCTTTGATTGCATTAAATCCAGCTGAGGTGTCTTTGATTAGATTACCTGTTAAGATTAGGACTCAGGTTGAGTCTTCGCCCCCTCGCTGGGTCTGATATAAACTGACACTCACACAGACAGATACACTAGAAGAGAAAGCTCTGTCACTTTTTATCCTGCCATGTGACAGAAAGGAGAAGGCTCAAATAGCCGAGGCCCCAGGATAAGCCATTTTGCCAGACAGCTTACAGCTGACCTTTGGAAGACAGCAGGACAGCTGAGACTGATATAGGAAGCCCTAAGAGACAAGCCCTATGTTAACCTGCAGCTGAAATTGGGAAAAAGCAGAGCAGCTGAGCCTGAGAGGGGATGCCCAGAGGGGAAGGCTGAAACCTTGCAGAGATCGCCCGCCATCTTGGTTCAACACAAGGATGCTGACTTTGGTGAGAAAGTACCTCTTATGCTATCTTGAGTTGGACTTTCCATGGCCTTGGGACTGTAAGTTTTTACCCCAAATAAATACTCTTTATAAAAGCCAACAGAGTTCTCATACTTTGCATCAGTACCCCTGGCAGACTAATACAGGGCCATTTTTCTATACTCAGCATAGTTATCTTCTAGGCCTGTACAGGGAGCGAAAAATACAATTCCCAAGTCAAATGCAGGCCCTCAGGCTGCTCAGCTAAGTCCAGGCCTAGCTGGTGGAATGTGGCTATGTCTGCCCACCACTCTGGGGGACAAGAAGCACAGGGGCAGGGAAAGGTGACAATATGGGAGATTCTTGACTCTACGTTACAAAGAATATTCCCAGGAAGACACAGAACAAAACCAAAGTCCTTGAAATCCATTCAATTACTTATCAGGCAATGATTTACTAAGCAACGGGTCTCAGTTGGCGTTGTAGGAACAGTATTTCTTTTTTGTTCCAATAGTTTACATTATAGTTTACACTTTGCACCGCACATTTTTATAGGTTTAGACAAAATATATAATGGTCTGTATCCGTCATTGCAATGTCATTTAGAACAATTCCAAGGTCCCCAAAATGCCCCATGTTACACCTATTCTCCCCTCTCCCTCCCTTCAGAACCTCTGGTGACCACTGCCTTTATATCAATGTTATAAGAGCTTCCATTGCTAAAATAATAATAAGTCTACTTTAGTCCATAGTTGGATTTCCCCCTTATGTTTGTTCACTCCTCAATCTTGAGGACTTTAGGATGGTGATGCCCACTCTGTTTCTGATTGAGACAGGGCTTTGATCCCATGGGACAGATGGATGGAACTCTCTGATTTGGGGATGGGCCCAACAACAGTCTCTTAACAGTGTCTTTTGCAAAGCAAAACTCTTAATTTTGCTGAAGTCCAATTTATCATTTTATTTTTTTATGGATTGTGCTTTTGGTGTCATGCCTAACAACTTGTTTCTTCTATGTTTTAATAAACAATTTTTATGTTTTACGCTTTACATGTAGATCTGTGGTCCATTTTGCATTAACCTTTGCATAATATGTTAGGTTTAGGTTGGGGTTCTTTTTTTTTTTTTGCCTTTGGCTGTCCAATTGTGCCAACAACATTGCTTGAAAAGACTACCTTTTCTTTCTTAGATAGTCTTTGCACCTTTGAAGAAAATTAATTGACCGTATTTTTATGGTTCTATTTCTAGACCTTCTATTTCAGGAGCCAGCAAACTCCAGCCCATGGGCCAAGCCTTGCCTCTGCCTATTTCTGTATGGCCCACAAACTAAGAACGGTTTTTACATTTTTAAATGATTGAGAAAAAAATAAAGGAAGAATAATATTTGAAGATATGCAAATTATATGAAATTCAAGTTTAAGTGTCCACAAATAAAGTTTCACTGAAACACAGCCACACCCCTTCATTTATGTCTATGGCTGCTTCCATGCAGAGTAGTGTCAGAGACTGCACGGACCACAAAGCCAAAACTATTTACTACCTGGCCCTTTACAGAAAAATGTTTACCAACCACTGGTCCCGGACCTGGTCTAGGATATGAAGATCCTTATATGCATCCAAGCAGAATCTCATGGGGTCTCTGAATGCCACTATATATATATATATATATATATATAGTAAGTGTAGAAGCTTTACCCCTGAAAACCCAGAGGAAGACAGAAAAGGAATGTAGTTAATAGCCAGCTACCCTTTCCAACTAGGGCTAAAATATAAAAAGCCTTAAGTATAGCTATTCTTAAAAGGATGAATTTTACTGCACTGCATAGTTAACTGTAAAATGGGGACATTTGCAATCTAAAAGGTATTTATTTTAATGACTTTTTAAAGTGTCTCCATGTGTCATAAACTAAGAAAAAATATTTGCAATGTGAAAGATGATAGCTTAATGTCATGAATATAAGGTTTTCATATAAAAATCAATTAGGAAAAAAAAAAGACTCCTACAATTTTCAACTTCAGTAATAATTTCTTAGAAATGGAAATGCCTATCAGATTAGCAGAGATTAAAAAGAATGGTAATATCCAAGGATGACAAGGATGGGAAAACATATCCTCATACACTCCTGTGGGGGACCACATTGGCACAGTCTTTCAGAACATCACTTAAATGCCTTTAACATGCACCGGTGGAGTTTGTTTGTTTGAACCCTGGACCTTATATGTGAGAGGCCAGAGCCAGTGCTCAAACACTGAGCCACACTGGCGCTCCCTTGAGTTGTTTTTTTTCGTTTGTTTGCTTGTTGTTTGTTTTTCTTTTTTTTTTTAGGAGACACTGGAAACCGAACCTGGAACCTCCCATGTGGGAGGTGGGCACTCAACTGCTTGAGTCACATCCGCTCCCCGATGGAGTTTTATATTGAGGAATTCACCATAAGGAGATAATAACAATAGCCAATATTTATATAGCATTTACTATGAGCAAGACATTCTAAGTGCGTTCCCTACTTTAATACATTTAATCTTCACAACCCCAGGAAGTAGGTACACATTTTAAAGACGCAGAAACTGAGGCACAGAGAGATTAAACACCTGCCCAAGGTTATACAGCTAGTAGAAAGTGGCAGAAATAATTCCATGCACGAGGATTTACAAACAAGATGATGTCTATGTGCAACACGGCCTACAATAGGGAAAACTGGGAAAGAAGCTAAATGGCCAGTAAAAGAGGACTGTGGCACTTCATACATGAGGATGTGAAGGAACCCTTTAACCACTCTGTCAAAGGTAATCATGTTATATTTTGGACAAAGAAGGTTACAAAATAGTATGTATAGCATGATCCTATTTTTATTTTAAGCTGTAATAATGTGTGTGTATGGAAAAAGTCTGGAAGGATAAACTGTTAAAATGTTAAGAGTGGTAATCTGAAGGTGGTGTAATCACAAGTAATTGGGACTTTTCTACCTTTTTATCTATTTTGTTCTCAATTCTTCTTCAAGAGCAAGTACTATTTATATCATTTTAAAGTATATCCCATGCCATTTTCCATCAGAGAAACAGTATATTTTAATACAATGCAAAAGTGAATGTAAACAGCTTTGAGATACTTAATAAGATAGGGACTCTCTGAATATAAGAAGTTACTTTCATCCTAATACAAGTTAAAATAAACAATAAAGAGATATTTCAAAGGAAGTACTAACCTTAATTTCAGGACAATTCAAAATACCAAGAAAGAACTTTCCATCACCAAGCATCTATCTCTTCTTCTTCCTATAAAAACTTATTACTGCAAAAACTATAATTCAACTCTTCTATTTCTAAAGCACTTCGGTCATAACTAATCTTATTTCATTCTCACAATAGCCTTCTGAGAGTAATACAAATAGAAAGGTTGGAAAAAGAAAACAGGGTTAAAAAAAAAAAAAAAAAAAAAAGGAGTTTCCCTAATTCCTTAAGACACCTGCATATTTTCTGTGCGCTGCAGAAAAAAAAAAAAAATTTTGTTCCAAGATGGTGTCGCAAGGATTACTCATGTCCCTGTCACTAAAGCACAGCACTCAAGAGAGATATGACAATTAGGCTGAACAAACACAGGGTCCCTCTAGACAGTTTTATATAACTAGTGGAGGCATGCGAAGCTGGGATTCACAACAACTGCAAATTCATCTGTCTACAACAGCAAAGGAAAAGTTTGCAATAACGACCTTCAAAATTCGGGGTGGCAAAGCTTTGTCTACTGGTAAACTAAAAAGAAGTTTTCTCTCATCCCAAGTCCTAGGTTTAACATGTTCATCCAATTTAAAAATGTGCATTTGTGATGGCAAACAAGTTGAGCAGGGAAGAGTTTTGATCAAATGCACTTCCAGTGTCATGACTCTTCTCACAGTCCCAGTTTCCTGGCCACTCTTACCAGTGGGACAAAATAGCAGCACACTGCATTCCTTTGGCTCATGAGTGCTCTGAGGAGGAGATCTGTTCTGATTTCTGTCTCAAATAAGGACATATGCAGTCTAACAGGACGGGCCATACTGCAAGACATATATTCTATGACGTAAATCACTCATTTGCTGAACACTGACATTTTTCAAATGTGTGTAAACCCATATGACCCCAGACCTATGCCTAACTTCCTCATTCACTCATAGAACGTGTCCTTCTAATGGGGCTGTCAGTGTGCCATCATTTTCAGGTTGACACCTGTAATTTACTCCTCATCCTTGAAAGCACACTTAATCCTAGCGTTTTAGCTCCGCTAAAAGCTTCAGCAAAGCAGAGAGAAAGGGTCAAGGTGAGCAATCTATTTAGCTGATCGACTTTCTTATACCAAGCCAAGAACCTTTCCTGACATTGCTAAAGCTTGGCCAATTCTTGTGGGAGCACCCTTACTTCCCCTGGGAGGGAAGCAAGGAAGTCTGGAAACATTTTTCTCATGACGAAATTTTTGAATTAATTAATTAATGGAAGGGAAGGAGGGCAGAAGGGAGGAATTAACCATCAGCACAAACAAAAGGACACAATCATAGAATGACTTAGGAAGGAGCTCAGGACCCCAGTCTTTTTTCCCCCATGGTAACAGCAAGCAGAAAACTAAGTGGCACATGGGGGCGGAAGAAAAGAGGAACCCAAACTAGGCTGGGCATGGGAAAGACGTAGGAGAGGAGGACTGGGGGCTGGGCAACAAGGATGAACATTAGCTCTGAGGCAAGCTCATCACCTCCTCTGTGTTACTCTCATTTCGTTTCTTAAGAGCTGACAAGTATAGAATCAGAAAGCCATGGATGATCCTGAAACCACTGCAGTCACCTCCTGGCCTTAATAAGAAATGTGAAAACCAAAACAGAAGCCTCAGAAATAAATGGATGGGGTGAGGTGATAACATTATTTTTCTGATGAAATAATAATGATAATGTCATTAACTTAGAAAGGAAGCTCCACCCTCACTTGCCCTACGTCACCAGTAACAAGGGGTGGTGGCAGTGACTGAGCCCCACCTACCCCAAGCCCCCAGCATCCTCACAGGCTCAGTCCCAAGGCCAGAGCTGAGAGAGCACTCAAGAAGCAGCCAGGTCTGCGAATATTCTCACTGTCCTGATTCTGTGATAATCAGGGTGGGCTAAACATTCGCTATATTAGAAACCATGCATGTGTCCCCAGACCTCGTTTTCCTCCCTAGGTCTGGTTTTTAGAATGCTGGTGATAAACTAAGCCTGATTTATTATATGACCATCCTGTATGGGAAAAGACTGTAACTCTAGGTATCTCTGGTCAACCTTAAGAGATATAGCAGGGGGCTATATCTGGTTGGCGTCCATCTCCCATATGGAGGGACCTGGGTTCGATCCCCGGGACCTCCTGGTAAAAATTTAAAAAATATATAGAAGGTGCGTGGGCCGCCAGGCCCTGTGCGCGGGCGCACCACCAGTTCCCGCGAGCCACACAGCAAGATGATGACATAATAGGAGAGTGACACAAGGGAGAGACAAGATGAGACGCACCGAAAAACCAGCAACTAAGGTGGCGCGGGCAGGATGCCTCTCTCCTACATCAGAGATTCCAAGGATTGAATCCCAGTGAAGACAGGAGGAGAAGGATGAGAAGAGAGGGCAGAAAATGAACAGAGTTGCCCAGCGAATGGACACAGAAACAGCAAAAACGGGGGTGGGGGTGGGGGGAAGGGGTGTAAAAATGGATAAAAGTAAATAAATAAATAAATCCTTTAAAAAAATAAAAAAATTAAAAAATAAATAAATAAATAAATAAATAAATAAATAAATAAATAAATAAATAAAAGAAGCAGCCAGGCCTTTGCCCTGGCTCTGCCACTAACTTGAGTTGAGTCCCTTGGGAGAGCCACTTACACGCTCTGGGCCTCTCTTTCTCCTCTGTAACCCGGAGGGAGTACCCATCCTCCACCTTACTGGTAGGGCTGTTGTTAGGATGAGACAAGACGCCAAGTTCGAGTTCGGGACAGCTTTGTGAGGAAAAAGGAGCCGGTAGTGATAAGGGGTCCTGGGCTTTTGCCTCCGGCGCCCCGAAGGGTCTGGCAGGTAGACTCCTGCTCTGGGGCCTTCCTTCCCCCCAGCTCTAGTCTTTCCTATTTGTGCCTTTGTTGAGCAGGTGTGAGATTCTGTTTCTGAAGGGCCTTTGTAAATGCAGTCTCACTTGCTCCTCACCTGTTGCTTAGGTAGGGTGTTGGAATCCCCTCCAGTTTACGAATGAGGTAACTGAGGCACAGAACACAGCAAATGAATAGTAAAAGCTTGGTGAATACTGACCATCTGCTGGGGCCCTCGGCCCTCCTTTCCTGCTGCTCCCCAACCCATGGCCACAGGCCGTTTATGTCAACAAGCCCAGAATGCTCCACCTCTTGCATGCCCTTCTGTCCTTGGCTCACACTCTCCAGAGCCTCAACCTACTGAAATCCTACCCTTCCTGCCGCGCTCAGCACACAAGCCTCCTGAGCCGCGGAGGGGCCCAGGCTCACCCGCCTCACCCGCCCACCTCCCCCTGCAAGCCGCTGTGCTTCCTGCATCCTCTGGAAAGTTCGTGCTGGCCCAGGCTCTCACCTGGGCCTCTACTTCACTGTCTTCACTCTATCCTATGCTCCCAAAGGGCAGGGGCAACATTTGGCTCATCTTTGTGTCTCTCCTGTCCCAAGTGCCGCCCTTCCCACTCCAACCAATGCTCTCCTTCCTACTCAGTGCTGACCTCTGTGTCAGCCCACGTTTACTCATCTGTCCGCTCCTGTAGACTGTGTGCTCCAAGCCCTGGGTCCCAGGTGCTGGTTTGGGGTCTGGATCTAGCCCGCCTACAGCAAAACCAAGCTTTACAAACTTACTCGGTATCCATCCTGAGCAGGTTATTTAGCTGCTCGGTGCCTCAGTTTCCTCATTTGTGAAATGGGACTGATAACAGATCTCCCTCATGGAGTTGTTATGAGGATTAAATAAGTCAGCATACGTAGAGGTCTTGGAGCAGTGCTTGCACCTGGGCAACGCTTGGACAACGTTAGCTGTTACTAGGTTAAATGCCAACCACTGTCTGGGGAAGGAGGGAGGAAAGCATACTGAGAAAGGATGAAGAAAACTGGGTTGGTATTAGTTCTGACCCCTCCCTCACAGCATGTCTAGCTTCAAAGAGCTTCCCTGGGAAAAGGCCAAACTCCTGGTTTGTCTTTTTTTCCCTAGTGGTTGCCTTTATACAATGCTCTGGTCCCCTCCTTCTTTGGGTTACATCCATTGGTTTCCTGTTAGCACAGATCATTACCTTCTTCCCCCTCCCTCCGTCGCCACCACTCCACGGCCTTAGTCAATAAGATTACCCTTCTGAGTGTTAGCTTTATGCTTTTACATATACTCACAACGGTGAAGACCTAGGGGTGCCGTGTTTGCAAGGACGCAGCTGCCCAAGGGGCCTTTTCTACAGGAAATACCTGAAGATGCGTATTTATAAAGGGGTCAGCTCAGAAACCCTTCCTCCCAGGTGAGAGGCGGTGGGGAGAAGAGGGCTATTGCTCTGAGGCAGCACAATGCTGCCCCTCTCCCAGCTGGGTTCATGCTGCCCCAAGGAGCAGGGGCCAGGGCAAGGCTCGGTCTCCAATCGCGGGCCCCCTCAGAGCTGAGCCGGGCCTGGCTTCCACCATGCTGCTCTTAGCCCTTCTCCAGGGAGCTTCTCCAGTAGGAAAACCAACCCGGAGGCTTCGGAGCCTTTTCAAACACGCTCTGAGCAAAAATCAAGAAGGCAGGGACTGGGGGTGGCAGGAACACAGAAGAGGGAGCTATTTTGAGTGCCTGGAAATAAAACCTAAACACAGGTGTGTTCTGCACAAGCAGAAATTTTCCTAAATCCATAAGAATTCTTTATAAATAAAAAAAACAAACCATTCCGGTTGCCACATTTAATCCTAGTTTCCAGGGACACACACAAATAGTGCGTGTCACTGCACAGGATTTCAGGAACTGCAGAGGATTTTTAGGCACCCACTAACAGTATCCGACTCATTTTCTAGAAAGTACATGAATTGACGATCTGGGACTCAAAATATGGGCAATACTTGTCCTGTAACTCTTGTCATAGCTCAGAAAAGCAGGACAAAGGGTAATACCTTAACTGAGGACAAAAGGAAAACATCAGTTGGAATTTGGGCAAATTGAGAACCTCTACAGCAAGAACAAGTGAATTTAGAGAACAGCAATTCAGGTCTCTCACCTCAACTCACACAAATCACAGTCAAACGCTTCATCTTCCAGTAGCAACAGTGCACCATCCTCTAAACCAACTCCTGGGTGATTCCAAGCTCAAGGGAACAGTAGTCACATCAGCAGAGTTTTACAGACTCAAGGGAACAGTAGTCACATCAGCAGAGTTTTACAGACTCAGACTTCATTTTCTCCACTTTCAGGAGACAGAATATTTATGGCATGTTTTCTTTCCAAATTCCTGCTAAAATCTCACCCACTGTGAATCCTTAAGTATTTGAAGCAAATTGTTCACCGTTTTTACTACGTAATGCAATGGCATTCCAGCCCCAGCAGCAAACCAGGCCCAGTCACAAAACCCTGCCATTCCCACTTCCAAGGTCCAAGAAAGTGCCAGCCTGCAAAGAGCAAGGATGAAGTAACGATTCCTCGGGTTACAGGCGGCACTGGTGACCCCCTCCCTGCGAGAGGCATGTTACACACAGCTGGGGGGGGGGGCGGGGCGGTGGATGTGGCTCAAATGGTTGGGCGTCCATCTCCCATATGGAGGGACCTGGGTTCGATCCCCGGGACCTCCTGGTAAAATAAAAAAGAAAAATATAGAAGGCACACGGCCCCCCAGGCCCCGCGTGTGGGTGCGCTGCCAGGCCCCACGAGCAGGCATGCCAGGCCCCACCGAGCCACGCAGCAAGATGATGACATAACAGGAGAGTGACAGAAGGGAGAGCCAAGATGAGATGTGCCAAAAAAAAACAGGAACTGAGGTGGCGCAGGTGGTAGGGCACCTCTCTCCCACATCAGAGGTTCCCAGGATCGAATCCCGGTGAAGACAGGAGGAAGAGGATGAGAAGAGAGGGCAGGAAACAGACACAGAGATTTGCCCAGTGAACGGGCACAAAACAGTAAAAATGGGGAGGGGGGATAAAAATGGATAAAGTAAATAAATAAATAAATCTTAAAAAAAAAAAAAAAAGAATAGCAAGGTGGGAAGGCAGAGGGCATCCTGGGCATCAGGAGCAGCTGATGCCCAAGCAAGAGTGAGATGCTGCAATAGTACTGGAAGGGTTCATGGGGACAGCCAGGTGGAACGAGGCCAGAAAGACAGACTGAGGCCAGAAGCCTTGGGGAAATGAGTGCCAGGATATTATCTCTGGATTTTACAATAAAAAAAGGAAAGTTACTAAAGACTTGCTTTGGAGCAGAGGAACTACATGAGCAAAGTATCATTCTGAGATACTAAAAAGAAGCGGGGAGAACCTGGAGCCAGGGAAAGTGTCCAGCCAGCCTTCAGGACCCCAGGGCTCTCCTCCAGACCAGGCACTGTGCTGGCTGCTGGTAAAAGGAGGAGGTATGAGGCACGGCCCCTGCTGACCCCTACCCGGCTCTAAGCACGGAAAGGAAGTGGCAGAGACTTAGGAAGAATGAATTTGCAGGTTCTGGTGCTGCGTGGCTCTGGGATGAGGGCAGGGTGGGACCACTGTCAAAAAGGAACTCTAGGCCTGAGTAGCAAGCAAGAGAAGTGTGCAGGTCAGGCCAAGGAACAAAGAGTGCAGGGACGATGACAAGTTCACATTTTGGAAATGCAATTTTAATATCTGTAGGCTGCTTTAAAGTTTCCAAACTACTTTTAAATACATTCATTCATTAAACTGGGAGGAATGGTTAAGTTCATGTGTTAACTGGCTAGGTTATGTGTCCAGTTGTTTGGTCTAGCAAGCACTGGCCTGACTGTTACTGTGAGGGTATTTCATAGATAGATTTGCATCTACAATGACTTGCCTTCATCTACGGAGATTGTGCCTACAATCAACAAAGGTGATTGCCTTCAGCAATGTGGGAGCCTCCCCATCCCATCAGTTGGAGGTCTTAAAGCCAGAAATGAGGATTTCAGAAGTTGGAAAGAAGAATTCCTGCCTCTACTTCAGCCAGCCAACTTCTTCTGGGGAATTCAACTTCACCTTCTTCAGAGTTTCCAGCTTGCGGCCTGCCCTATGTAATTTGGACTTGCCAATCCGGTTGGTTCTGTTTCTCTGTAGAACCCTAATTGCACCAGGGAAACCTACTGTAGCCTCCCTCTGGAGACCCTGGGAAGCAGCTTTCTACACATACTTGTGCATTTCTTTCTGCTGTGTGGATGGGATTCTTACGCTCTTTCGTAATTCGTTACAAATGTTTCACAACAATGCAAGGTGTTTATGGTGGGGTGATGTATGGGAGCCCTGTATGACGTTATGCATGTTTGTTTTGTAAGTTCACAACTATTACTATATACTTATTGTTTATATATATATATATATATATATATATATATTCGTATATGAATGACATACTTCAATAAATTGTTTTTAAAATGAAAAAAAAAATCAGATTCCTTTCATCAGACTGGCTGTGGCAGTTTGAGATGATTCTATGAATCCCCGAAAGTGAAGATTATGTTTGTAAACTAATCTATTCCTCTGGGTATGATACCCTTTGATTGCATTAAATTCAGTTGAAATGTCTTTGATTAGGTTACCTGTTAAGACCAGGCTTTTTGATTTGACTACATCAAAGGGTGTGACTCAGCTTGAGTCCCTGCCCCCTTCCTGGGTCTCATATAAATGTACACTCAAGAAGAAACACAGAGGAGAGAACTTTGTCATTTTTGATCCTGTCATATGACAGAAAGAAGAAGGCTCAAACAGCTAGAGCCCCAGGGAGAGATGGCCCATTTGCCTGACAGCTTACAGCTGACCTTGGAAAGGGAGCCGAGACTGATATAGGAAGCCCTGAGAGACAAGCCCCATGCCAGCCTGCAATTGAGATAGGGAAGAAGCTGGGCCCACGGAGCCTCAAGAGGAAGAAGAAGCCCAGAGGCGAAGGCCAAAACCCGGCAGAGATCGCCTGCCATCTTGCTTCAAAACAAGGCAGCTAATTTTGGTGTGAAAGTACCTCTTATGGTACCTTGAGTTGGACTTTCCATGGCCTTGGGACTGTAAGCTTTTACCCCAAATAAATACCCCAAAAGCCAACAGATTTCTGGTACTTTGCATCAGCACCACTTTGGCAGAATGATACAGAAATTGGTACCAGGAGTTGGGTCATGCTGTTGCAATTACCAAAAATACTGGAACAGTTTTATAAATGGGTAAGGGGTATTTCTGGAGGAATTTTGAGATGCTTGATGGAAAAGGCCTAGATTGCTTTGAAGAGACTGTTGGTAGAAATATGGATGCTAAAGAGACTTTTGATGAGGCCTTAGAGGAAAATGATGAAACCATTATTGGAAATTGGAGGAAAGGCAATCCATAGTTTCAAGTTGCAGAGAACTTAACAAGATTAACTCCTGATGTTCTATGGAAGGCAGAATTTGAAAATGACAAGCTTGGACATTTAGCCAGGGAGATTTCCAGAGTAAATGTGGAAAATGCATCCTGACTTCTCCTTGCAGCTTATAGCAAAATGCGAGAGGAAAGAGATAAGCTGAAAACTGAATTGTTGGGCACAAAGAAACCAGAGATTGATTCAGAAATTCCAAGCTTCTAGAAATCAAACCCCCATTATGTAGTGCCCCACTTGAGGAATTAACTAAACCTGGAACCTGCAAATCAGGACTGAAAATGCAGTTATTCCCACTCTGTTTCTAATTGAGAGGGGGCTTAGATCCCATGGGGCAGATGGATGGGACTATCTTGCTTACAGTTGCAGACACTCTGTTCCTCAGGATGGGTGTTGTCCATCATCATCTCCTTATTAGGTGACCTGGGTGAGTCCAATGAACTGGAGAGTAGCTGTAATGACTCTGCTGAGATTCAGGGCTCAACTGGCACATGGATAGACCAAAGATTTAAGCCTCTGGGACATATATTTAACAAGTATAATGGTAATTATAGGTTCAAATAAAAGTGGCAGAAGAGCCATGTGTAGGGAAACTATAAATGAATCTAACTCTGTTACACTGGGGAGCATAAATTCCAAAGCAAGGCCCACTGACAGTGCCAAATTCCTTAGCTTGTCTGCCCTACTTATAGTGTCTAGATGTCTCTAGAGCCCTCAGGAGCCCTGCTGTTTAAGGCACTATAATGTAAACCGTGAGTAGCAGTGCTTCAAAATGTGTTCATCAATTGTAACAAATGTACCACACTAATGAAAGATGTTGTTAATGTGGGAAGGTGTGTGTGTGTGGGGGGGGTATATGGGAATCTCCTATATATATATTTTTTACTGTGAGGTCCTGGGGATCGAACCCAGGTCCCTCCATATGGGAGATGGACGCCCAACCATTTGAGCCACATCCATCCCCCTCCCCTATATTTTTAATGAAACATTTATGTAATCTAAAGCATTTTTAAAAATTAAAAAAAAATTTTTTAATGCAGTTATCCAGGAAAGACTTGTAGGAAGTCTTACTAACTGATGGCTTAGACCCCTGCTTCCTGCATGCTAAACCAACAAGCTTTTTGTAAAATCTATATAAACAAAATCACTGTCAGCCTGGACTAAAAGGGACAGGGATGGGAGAGATGGAAGGGAAAATGGCTTTAAGAGAAAAACCATGGAAGCTGAGGTCTAGAATTAAGACATCTCCTTGGGCCAAGAGAGGGACCCTACCCATTTGTATGGAGAGGGTGAGTCTGCCCCAGCCTTTGAAGAGGGTGGATGTTCCACCCTCCACCACTGTTCAGGGAGAGTTTGGCTGGCCCCAAGCTACAGAGAGGGTGGAGCACATTCCCTGGTGGTTAGAGAGAGTTAGGTCGCCACCCCACTTCTCTGAGGAGGGTGGGCCTGTTCCCCCATAGGTTGGGGAGAGTGAGGTCACCACCCCACTGCTCTTGGGGGTGGGTGGCCTAGTTCCTATAGATTATGGATGGCCAGGTTGCCACACCATTGTTCTGAGGGGGTTGTGCCTTGTATTAGTCAGCCAAAGGGGTGCTGATGCAAAGTACCAGAAATCTGTTGGCTTTTATAAAGGGTATTTATTTGGGGTAAAAGCTTACAGTTACAAGGCCCTAAAGAGTCCAACTAAAGTACCATAAGAGGCACTTCCTCACCAAAGTCTGTTGCCACATGTTGAAGCAAGATGGAGGTGATGTCTGCGAGGGTTCAGCCTTCCTCTTCTTCTTAAGGCTCCATGGGCCCAGCTTCTTCCAATCTCAGCTGTAGGCTGGAGGGATCATTTCTTTCCACGCTCAGCTGCTCTGGTCTCTTCACAAAGTCAGCCATAGACTATCAGGCAAATGGCTCATTTCTCTTCCCGGGGCGCAGGATCAAAGTTCATTTCTCTTCTGTGTCTGTGGAGCTTTCTCTATTCCTCTGTGTATCTACTTCTGTGTCTCCTTGATTGAGTGTCCATTAATATAGCTCACAAAGGGAGCAGGGACTCAAACTGAGTTACACTCTACTGATGTGGTCACATCAAAGCCTTGATCTTAATATAATTTAATCAAAGACATCTTAGCTGAATCTAATACAATCAAAGGGTATCACATCCAGAGGAACGGACCAGTTTACAAACATAATCTCTCCTTTTGGAATTCATAAATAATCTCAAATTGCCATAGGACTGTATGCCAGAGATTAGGGAGAATGTTACCACCACCTCACTGTACTAAGGAGGTTGAGACTATACTCTAGAGATTGGGGAAAATGTGGCCATCACCCCAGTGTTCTTGGAGGGTGAGGTCTGGAGTTTGTTTGCCACCCGGATGCTTGATGAGTGTGGTACTGAGAAAATGGCCATGGGGCCAACCTGTGGAAAGGGTGGGTTCCCATGAGCACCAAGGAGAAGAAGAAATCATCATTTTAAGGATGACGCTCAGACTTTGAAATCTAACGGAGTATGCCCTGCAGATTACGGAACTGTTGGGGACCTGTGATGCATGTTTCCCTCCTAAATTCTCCTTATGGTAATGCAAATGTTTATCTTATGTCTAGCTCTCTGTATATTGGAAGCAGGTAACTTGTTTTCTAAGTTTCACAGGTCTACAGCCAGAAGGAACTTTGCCCCAAAACAAACTGCATGCCTATAAGTGATTTGATGTTATTTTGTACTTAGCATTGCTACTGAAATTATTTAAGTTTTTTTTTTTAAATATTGTAATGTCTTTTTGGATTCAGAGGGTAAAATATGGCTGTTTGAGATTATTTTATGAATTCCAAAAAGTGAAAGATTGTGTTTGTAAACTAATCTATTCCTCTGGGTGTGATACCCTTTGATTGTAATTTTTTATGTAGGGACAAAACAATCAAGACCAATGTGTTCTCATCATGATATGTATTCATAATGACAAGGACTGGAACTTAATATGTTAAGATAGAAATAGATGTGTTCAGGTAAGAGACATCCAGGAGGTTTTTTCTTGTCCCAAAACCTTATTAAATATTATTGGTGCATCATGTTTTCAATAGAAAAGAGGCTGCCAAAACCAAACCAAACCAGGAAAATGAATCTCCCATTGCAAAGAATGACAGCTATTAAATTCTCTGGTTGCTTTATCATCACGGGGGAAAAGTGCTCTACCCATTACCCGTATTACTAAAACCAAATATCCGTGCTAAGTACTCAAATGTCTTTGTATTATGCTTCACATCCATTTAACAACTTTCCTATCCTGTTGCTTTGGCTATAGCTATGATTAAAAATAGGAAAGGTGCTATGAAGAAGAAAGCATCCCAAGGAGGTACCACGTAAGGATGGGGGGGGCATTTAAAAAAGAGAACTGCCCTGCCTCCTTTGCAGAAAAGAACAAGGGAAGCATTTTCCCCTTTTCTGATTTTCTCTGGCCTCACTCAACACCTCCAGAGAAACACTAAAATAACTTAAGGGGAGAATATTTCTATAGGTAAAAAAAATAGACGAACTCCTGGGTGATCTGCCAAGCAGGGAATAATGTGCTATTCCAGAAAGGTACCTTTACAGCCCTACCATCATCTAGCAACCCCTTTCATGCAGGCGGGTGGGAGGACAGCTTTTTTGCTAAAGAAGATTGACCTTGGGCAAGCTACTGAAACTTTCTGGGCATTAGTTCCCTGGCATCTTTGGATTAGGCATTTAAAACATCCAACCCCTAAAGCCCTTTCTTAGAGGTAATGTCCTTGATTATAAAGGTATTCGATGTACCAATCATTTTATGGACAAACCCTGGGGGGTGGAGGCAGGCAACACGGGGGTCTCTGTCCTCTCTGCAGTGGCTATAGGCAGAGGAGCCGGGGCCTATGCCCCACCTAAGCCCTGCTTCTCTCTGCCCATTCCCTGCATCCTCCAGCCTGCCGATGTTTTACAGACCTGCAGGAGCAGAGGCAGCCATCGGATGGCCCAGATCACATGGGTGCTCACCTGGATACACTAATAAAACCACCTTACACATCTTAGAGGTGGTGCAGCTTTTCATTGTATTCGGCCATCATAAAATCCCTGTACTTCAGAGAAAACACCATATATTCCAGGGATCACTTAAATAAAATGTCTTTTACCCACCTACTTGGTGAGTACCACTGCACGAAAGCAGGAACATTCCATGGCCAAGGCCTGTCAAGCTGCATCACTGTACAGACTTTATACTCTCAGGTGCTTAGAGGGCTCTGCCTGTCCTGACAGTAAAATTGTCCCGTCTCCTTAGCACAAACAAGACAGGCAAAATCCTCTCAAGCATACCGCCTGCTTTTAAACATTCTTTAAGTGTTTTCTGTCTGTGGGGCATGACCTGCTTTTTTTCCCCTAGTGGTTTTATTTTTAATTTTTAACAGCTTTATTGAGATATAATTCACATACTATACAATTCACTCATTTCTCATCGGTTGTTAGTAAAGTCAAAGAGTTGTGCAACCACCGCCACTGTCAATTTTAAATATTTGTATTACCCCATAAAGAAATCGCTACCCATTAGCAGTTACTCCCCATTCCCCCAATCCCTCCAGCCCTAAGGAACCACTAATATATTTTCTGTCTCTATGGATTTGCCTATTCTGGACATTTCATATAAATGGAGTCATACAATACGTGGTCTTCTATGACTGGCTTCTTGGACTCAGCATCATGTTCTCAAGGTTCATCAGTGCTGTAGCATGTACCAGCACTTTACTCCTTTTTCATGGATGAATTCATAGCCATTGTATGGTTTTCTGGCTATTATAAATAATGCTGCAGTGAACATTTGTGTACCAGTTTTTGTGTGGATGTACGTTTACATTTCTCTTGGGTATATACCTAGGAGTGGAATTTCTGGGATGTATATGGTGACTCTATGTTTAACCTTTTGAGGACTTGCCAAACTCATTTCCAAAGCAGCCTCACTGTTTTTACTTCCACCAGCGGTGTATGAGGGTTCCAGCTTCTCCATCCTTTCCAATACGTTTAATTCTACCCATCCTCATGGGTGTGAAGTAGTATCTCCTTGTGGTTTTGATTTGCATTTCCCTGATGATTAATGATGTTGGGTATCTTTTCATATGTTTATTGTCATTTGTAGATCTTCTTTGGAGCAATGTCTATTCAGCTCCTTTGCCTATGTTTTTTAACTGGGTTATCTGTCTTTTGATTATTGAGTTGTAAGAGGTCTTAAAATATTCTGGGTACAAGTTTCTTGTTAGACATATGATTTGCAAATATTTTCTCCTATTCTGTGTGTTGTCTTTTCACATTCTCGATGGTATTGTTTGCAGCACAAAAGTTTTAATTTTCAAGACATCTTCTTTATCTTTCATTTCCTTTTGTTGCTTCTGCTTTTGGTGTCCTATCACAGAATGCTTTGTATAACCCAATGTCACAAAGATTTAATCCTATATATTCTTCTAAGAGCTGTAAAAGTTTAGCTCTTACGTTTAGGCATGACCTGCCTTTGGAAAGGCCCCTTTTTAGGCACCTAATGACACAGAACTTTGCAGTGGGCAGTTCTCCAGCCAAGTAGGCTGCCTTCGGGCTTCTCCCTTCTGGGACGGAAGGTTTCTGCAGGGCCATGCAAATCTGCAACTGGCCCCAGGGCAAAGAGAATTTACTCGGTTTCCAAGGAGTCCCTGCACCTGGACACACTGGGTTTCGCCTGATCAAGAGGAAAGCTGTGTCGCCACAAGATGCTTTATCACAAGTTCGGGATATGAAAACCAAGTGCTTCAAGGGCTGAAACCAAAGCTTGTATTATACCCAAAGAGGTTCACAGGTTACACGGCAGGAGAGAACTTTTGTTTACCTTATTGATGAGAGTGACTATATCTCCTTCTTTGATTGTCAATTCATCATCATTCTGTGCCTCATATGGAAATATTACTTTGCAGTAATCCTTGGCTGTGAAAAGAAAAGAAAATACAACCTTTAAAATGCTTTGTGTACAAGGAGTATCTTCAACTGCAAGCAAAACAATTCCTTCCCTCTGCCCCCCAAATATCTACGTCCTTTCTCAGCCTGACGCAGAGTGGACATTATCCCAAATCCCTCAAGATTAAGGAATGAACAAAAATAAGGGGGAGTGTAACCACGGACAAAGCAGATTTAATGTTATTGTAGTTGTTATCTTGTGTTAATGGAATAACTTGTAACATTGATATAAAAAGAAAATAAAAGAAAAGAAAATGAAATGCTTTATGTACCATAATGGTGGATACATGATGTTACTTACTTCATTTTTCAAAATGCATAGAAACTGTATATGCAAAAAGTGGCCCCTAATGTAAACTGCAGACGTTAGTTACTAATAATGTATCAATACTGGCTCACCATTTGCAACAAATGTACCACACTAATGGGAGATGTTAATAATAAGGGAAACCGTTGGGGGGGAGAGAGGTATATGGGAACTCTGTACTTGCTGTGCAATCTTTCTGTAAACCTAAAATTGCTCTAAAAATAAAGTTTGTTATTTTTTTTTTTTAATGCTTTATTTAAAGATCTGGCCCAAGAAAGGATGTTCTCTATCACATTAATTTCAGGGGAAAGCATACTTAATAGGTAGATAGTACTACTATAAAGAGAGGGCCCTCCTCAGAAAACTACCTAAAACTGCTCATTTGGCCCGTGGGTATTATTCTCTTCATTTTTTTCCCCTCACAAATCATATGATTGTCATGAAATACTGTTGACTGCTTTATTTCCCTCAGGCAGAAAAGCAAAAAGGTCTCCTTGGTCTCAGGAAAACAGACACGTGCCATTTTATATACTCTTTGGGTGTATACATAAGCAAACACAATCTACAAAGAGCAAAACGTTGAAACTTTGCCTCTCCGTCCTCTTCCTCACATCACTAAATCAGGAACACGGTATCTGTATATGTTACAAAGCAGACATGATACTAAAAACAATGCAAGTTCACACCATTATGGAACATCCTAAGAGGTAGATGTCAATGTATCTGTATGTGAATACAAGTATATATAAGTCTGTACTAGTCAACTACAAACAGTCTACCAGTATTGACCGAATGTTCTTTACACATGTCTGGGCATGTGTGTTCTATCTTGTTCTATGGCCTCTTTGTGCGAACCTGCCTATTTACAGATGGGGCTATTCATGAGCAAATAGATTCACCAGCCCTCTCCAAAGAGAGAAAAATATGAAGGCCACTCAAAAATCATTTCAATTAGGTCCTCAATGATACATGCTTTTGAAAGCCTATCTGATATTGCAAACGTTAAATCTTCTCTATTTACACAAAAGTACCAGTTAAAAAACAGTGAAAATATTATTTGTAAGGCATTTGGGAAATTAAGGCTTGAAAAACTGGGTTTTAATGAATCAGGACAGAAGATGGAAAAAACATATACAAGAGAATTAGAATCTACTGAGGCAGGTGCTTCAAAGTCAATGATCCTAATGGCTTTGAATAGCCTTAGATATTTCCCAGGGATTAGGCCAGCTCCTACTGACAGTCATAACCTCGAGCTAAATGCACAAGAATCAATGACATTGTCCCTAGTACAACTGCTATCACTGAAATGTGTTTATTATAGTCAATGTCCCATCACTCAAAGAAAGGGCTATATAAAGGCCATCAGAAAATCCATAATACAGACACCCTGTGGTCTAGGGTTGAGATATGAGAGAGACAGACACAGAGACTGGCTCTGTTTCTGTGTGAATTTTTCGGTTTCTGCCCAACGGCTTGATGATATCAGTTACACCACCGCCCTAGTGTTGGAAGCCTTCCATCTCAGGCAAGCTGTACCCCTGATGGCTTTTGCTCATTCACCTGTGCTGAAGGGTACTTGTTCTAAATCCCATCAACACCGGTATGCTTAAATATTCCTAAGCCCACATAGTTACCAACATCCCATCTCTTTTTAACTAATTATACCAACCTTCCAAATTCTGAATCAGGCAAATGTTCTAAAGGGAGGGAAAAAGTTCAGCATCTTTAAGTTGGAAAATGATAGTTCCTTACCAATTTTCCTATTGACTATGCTAGAGAAATATGACTATCCAACCTCAAAACTTATAACACTCAAACAAAAACAGTATTATTAAAGAACTGCCTGCCCTGCAGAGTCCTGGCTTTCAGAATAATTCTTTGGATGGAAATCAGGAAGACACTTTACAAAATCAGATACCCATGGCCAACAAAAAAGAAAGAAGCAGGTCACGTTTCTATTCCTCCTCTCAACAGTCAAAAGAAGTGAATTGATAGACACTCTTGGTTGACTACCCAGCAGCCATTCACTGCTCCCTTCCTAGTTCACAGAATCCTAATTTGTTCAGGCATTATATTCAGGAATAGGGAACCCTCCTATAGTCCCAGGATGAGTAAAATATGTCTAAGCACATAATGTTAATCCCATTCCCCTTTGTTGGCGATTGCTTTAGAAGAGGGCATGTGATCTACTTTCAGCCAATGAGATATGAGGGGAAATTTGTAGGGTGGGGGAGTGATTAGTTGTTTTTTTATTAGAGAAGTTACAAATTTACAGAAAAGTCATGCAGATACAGGGTTCCCATATATCCCTCTCATACACAGTTTTCCTTTTAACAACACCTTTCAATAGTGTGGTACCTTTGTTACAATTAATGAAAGAATATTATAATTGTAGTCTATGGTTTACATGAGGGTTCACTGTTTGTAATGTACAGTCCTATGGTTTTTTTAAAATGTTTATTCTGGTAACATATACAGAATCTAAAATTTCCCCTTTTTAACCACTTTCATACATATAATTCAGTGGTGTCAAGTACATTTTATTCCCTGACAAAAAGAGAGAACTGAGGAAAATAGTTGCCTCTGCCCTTTGCTTTTAACATTTTTTATCATTTTTTATTAATTTTTTTTTCCTTTTTCAAGGATTTATTTATTTATTTACTTTTATCCATTTTTACACCCCTTCCCCCTCCCCCCCGTTTTTGCTGTTTCTGTGTCCATTCGCTGGGCAACTCTGTGTCCATTTTCTGCCCTCTCTTCTCATCCTTCTCCTCCTGTCTTCACTGGGATTCAATCCTTGGAATCTCTGATGTAGGAGAGAGGCATCCTGCCCATGCAACCTTAGTTGCTGGTTTTTCGGTGCGTCTCATCTTGCCTCTCCCTTGTGTCACTCTCCTATTATGTCATCATCTTGCTGTGTGGCTCGCGGGAACTGGTGGTGCGCCCGCGCACGGGGCCTGGCGGCCCACGCACCTTCTATATATTTTTTAAATTTTTACCAGGAGGTCCCGGGGATCGAACCCAGGTCCCTCCATATGGGAGATGGACGCCAACCAGATATAGCCCCCTGCTATATCTCTTAAGGTTGACCAGAGATACCTAGAGTTACAGTCTTTTCCCATACAGGATGGACATATAATACATCAGGCTTAGTTTATCACCAGCATTCTAAAAACCAGACCTAGGGAGGAAAACGAGGTCTGGGGACACATGCATGGTTTCTAATATAGCGAATGTTTAGCCCACCCTGATTATCACTGCCCTTTGCTTTTAACATTTTTTATCATTGCTGGAAGACAGCATACTGTTTGGTGCTGTCGCAGCCATATTTCAACTGTGAAAGGAAAGCCAAGAAAATCAGGGAGGTATTGACCTTGGCCCTTGACACTGTTGAGCTGTCTGTCAAAATAACCAACTTCAGGGAGACTGTCTCTGGACTTCTTGTTACATGACTTAATAAAACTCTACTGGGAGTGGATGTGGCTCAAGCGGTTGAGTGCCCACCTCCCACATGGGAGGTCCCGGGTTCAGTTCCCAGTGCCTCCTGAAAAAAACAAACAACAACAACAACAACAACAAAAAAAAAAGCAAAACAAATGAAAAAAAAAAAAAAAAACAACTCAGGGAAGCTGATGTGGCTCAGTGGTTGAGCGCTGGCTTCCCACATATGAGGTCCCCGTTCAATCCCTGGCCCCCAGTAACTCAGAAAACAGAACAAAACAAAAATACTCTACTGCCTGACACTACTTTGTGGTCAGGTATTCATTACTCAAAGCAGAAGGCTCCCTGACATGAAGGAACAGAGATGAAGAAAGGAGAAACTTCCAGAGACCATCTCTAAAAAACTTGACTATAATCTGGCCAACCCCCGCCCCCCCCCAAAAAAAAAACTAGCCTCTTCCTACACATCCCTGTCATTTCCTTTTCCCTCCAACTCTTTGCTTACTACCTCAGCACCTGGCACAAAGAAAGGGGCCAATAAATACTGTAGAGCTGCCTTGTATCCTACACAGTGAGAACACATTAACAAGAAGCACTATTATATCTTGAAAATATTTCAGGGGACCGTTTTGTCTTAGGCTCACAATTTCCCTATAAGCTAGGGAGGGCAGTATCCCTTTGCCTTTTTTTTTTTTTTTTTCCTAACAGCTGTAATGAAGTATAATTCCTGTATCATTGTACTGTTTGATGAGTTTTAATAAATGTATATGGTTATATGATCGTCTTCCACATCACCCCAGCTAAGTTTAATGAGTGAGGCATTAGACACAGAATTATCTGGAAAGTATCAGAAAAGGGGAAATTTTAACTACCATCTCCATAAAGCATCATGTCTCACCCCTTTTTGGGTGCCCAGCACCTGACACAGAGCTCCTGCTCAATGTCTCTTGACAATCCCCAAATGACACCTATAAGGTGGAGGAACATTTGAGGGGCTGCAAGGTAGGAGGAGAGGATTCTGGTCCAGAAGTCAGGGCATTAGAGACTGGGTTCTGAGCCCAGCTGGGCGTTCCCGAGCACATGCTCTTAGGCAATCACGTTGCAGCTGAGAACCTCGGCGTCCTCATCTGCAAAATGAGGGGCCGGACAAGGAGGGGGCAAGACAAGAGTTTGGTTACCTTCCAAACTTTCTTTAGAACAGCAAAACACTTTTAGCTAATGTAAACTTATTCCATAATTCCAATATAAAACCACTAAAACCAGCACTGCTCTGGTTAAATTGGAGAGCAGGGCTGTCCCATCTCCCATCCAGGTCCTCAAAAATATCTCAGTGAAACTCTGGGGGCGTGACCTAAGTCCCTGCCAGCTCTACCACTTGAAGACTCTCGTCACAGGCACTAGAACCGAGAACAGGGGAGCAGATGTCGCTCAGTGGTTGAGCACTTGCTTCCCACTTGCTTCCCACGTACAAGGTCCTGGGTTCAATCCCCAGTACCTCCTTAAAAAACAACAACAACAAAAAAAAAAAAAACACTTGACCCAAAATGTCAACCATTAACCTCACAGCTTAATTTATTATGATATATTTTAAACATAGTTTTTACTTAGAAGGCATTTGGGCCCTAATTCAGCAGTGTTGGAAAACAAAAACATTATGTTGGTTTGGATGCACCAATGGTTTTAGGATCCTCAAAAATAAATGTACATGCAAAAAAGGAAATTATTAACTCTGAGACCGTGATTTTCATTTTACAGTATATGAAACAAAGACATTCCCTACTTCAATTCAAACATTTATTGAGCCACCACCATGAGAAAGATATTGTTACCAGGGCCTCCGATATACAAGTAAATCCAATCGACCTCTCACACCCTCACAAGGAAGTGGCAATCTAATATCTGGAGCAAGGCAAGAAGAGAGTAATGGCAGGAAGAAAAGGCAAACACATGAAATAACTGTCACAGATTACTGTTGTGGTGTTTCAGAGAAAGGCAAGATTACATTCAGGAGAGGGTTCACAAAGAAGAGGCACTTGATAGGGTCTGAAAGAAAAGCAAAATCCTGAATACTTTTTGGATGTAGGAAGATTATAAATTTTTAAATGAGTAGCAGACAGAGATGGAGAGAAAGGGAATGAAATTCATTTTCAAAGGCAGGCATTTTCCATCTATTCATCAATTAGATGAATTTAATTAGTCTGAGATCAAATATGAATGAATACACACACACACGCAAAGAGGAAAAGGCATTATTTATCCCGTGATTGAGGTTGTCTCTATTTTTCTTTAGAAAGATTTTAAAAACCTAATGAATTAGCAGAAGACTGACATCCTAACTCAGTTCTTAAGCTTTTTTATCTTGGAGTCCTTTAAGAATCCGATGAAAAAGCAATGGCTCTGTCTCCCCAGAAAACACATACAAACGCACACACGTCCGAACACGCAGAGGAAACGTGCACAGTCTCAGCAGATTCCAGGAGCCTGCAGCCCTGGTGGGGTAGCTAGGCCCAAGGGCCCTGTGCCAAGGACTGGCTTTCCAACTTTAAGAACCTTGTTACGTTAGAGCTACCAGGAAGTCCAGTTATGAGTCACTCCCCCACCCCAAATTATTTCAGTCTCTAAACTTCTAGAAATTTAATGAGATTAAAAACAGACTTTAAGGAATTGAACTCACATGCCCACATCATATGACTCCCTTTGGCTGGTTTTATAATCCATTCATATAAAAAACAAACCAAAACCAAAACAACCCTCAGCTAAAATAGAAAATAAAAGCAGAATAAATATATTAGCAAGCAGCTCTCTCTCTCTCTCTCTCTCTCTCTCTCACACACACACACACACACACACACACACACCCCAAGGATATAACATTAAATCCCGGGCAACTCTATGGGCTCGGTGTTATGACATAAAGATCAAAACCTCATGTGACACAGACTTTGGGAGGCAACTTTCCAGGGCTCTCAGCAGGGAAGAAACGTACCAGGTCACACTTAGAACTGGCAGTTGTCTTTTCCTCTGGGACACTGGAACAGCAGTATCAAGCTTGGGGAAGTCTACTTTCACCAACATCATAAATCTCGATTCTTTCTTTAAACTGACAAAGCACTGAGTAGAAAACATGGATCAAACTGGATGTGCCCAAATTCCCAGGCCCGAGAATGAGTGAGCAAAACCACCCAGGCTGGAAAATTAGGATACGAGAGTTCCCAGGTGTTTACTATGACACTGAGGACAAAAGCAACATAAGGGAGTTGACCCTTCTTTCTCCTATTTAAACATGTGGAGAGAAAGTAAAAATGAAGTCAGACCGAGAAGGTAAAACTCGGCCCCGCCACTCTTCAGGCCGAGATGAGAGACACATCAGCCAGCCACAGAGGGCAGGAAACACGATTTCTCCCAGGATGAGCTGCATCTGTAAAGGGGGCATAACCACCCCTTTCTTGCTCCTTGACTGACTCCTGCTTTCTTACTCACCGAGAAAGGCTGTCCTCTAAAATCGACAATCCGAAACATTGCTTTTAAAAGTTCTAGCAGTAAAATGAAATCTTGACCAAAGAAATGAAGTCCCTCTGACACAGACACACGGCCTTGATTTCCAACCCAAATGCAGGACCCTCAGATCAGGGGCTTCTGGACACAACACTGCACATCTACCTAAACTTGGTAGTTTCCAAAGAAACAGGACCTGGGCCCACTTCCAAGTGCAGATCTGAGGCTGACCCCCTTACACACAGCCCTGCTTGACTGTGAGCCAATCAAAACACTGCTTCATTTCAAGTCCACCAACTTCCACTCTTCCTCAAAATCTAGAACTACTCTTTTTTCTTTGGCGAAACACCCCATGGTTCCCCTGGTGTACAATCTCCCTGGCTGCAATGAGCCAATAAACCTGACTTTGTCAGACTACAGGTTTGTCCCTGGTGCTCCTGGGCTAGAAAGAATGAAGGGCCCGTGAAGCCCCAAGGGAACACTGGCAACCACTTACTACTCAGACACTAGAAACAGGCTCAAGGGTCTTCCTAACAGACGGAAGCCTGGAAAAGGGGCCCCATGGCTAACACTGTGCTTTTAAAGGACTCTGTCCGGGAAGCGACTGTGGCTCAATCAGTAGGGCTCCCGTTTACCATATGGGAGGCCCCGGGTTCGGTTCCCGGGGCCTCCTGGTGAAGGCAAGCCCGCACGCACGGCGTGGTTAGCTGACCCAGCGAGCACAAGCAGCAAGGGGGGGATAAATGAATAAATAAATAAATAAATAATAAAATAAATAAATAAATAAAGGACTCTGTCCAATAGAGAGCCCGACAAATTGTAAACCATCTCTAATTGCCCATTTGCTCAACCACCATTTACTATATGCCTGCTAAGTCCATGGCACTTTCTAGGCTGTACGGTGGGTATAGAGAGCAGAAGATACAGCCTCCACTTCAAGGGACCAATGATCTGCTTATAGCAACAAGGCACGCTGTGTTACCATTATAGAGAACAAGCCCCAAGAAGCAAGTCGATGGGCAAACTGATCACACAGGTGGTAGATGTGCCCCCTTACAAAGTGACATGACGTTAGGCAGGGACAGTTTAGCATTTGCACCACACTCACCATTTATTCAGAAGCCTGATGAGTCCTTGTCCAAATTCTGTCAAGGTTTTTTTTTCCTAGCCTACCTTCTCAACTAGTCTTCTGAATCTCTAAACTATTTGCTCAGAAAGCTGCTAAATGGCCATATCTTTGGGCTATTTTTCTATCCCATGAGGCCACAAATCTGCATCAATTAGAATAAAAGAGGAAAACTCCAGATGTGGTGAGCTGGAGGAACCTCAGGGCATTTAATTATGAATCTTCAGACAATTTTCCTCTTGTTATGAAAATTATGGCAATCTGTTCCCCAGCACGTGTTTCAGATGAATTTCAATATCATAAAAGCTTTTTTGGGGGGTGGGAGCAGGGTGAGGGATATTACTCATTTAAATAAATCCTGATCAGTTGAGTTTCACTTTCACTCAGAAAATACCAATTCTCAGGAACACTGGATCGTCGTGGAACTCTTTATCCTGATGTGAGCTGGTATTCTCACATGCTAAGGAGACAGTTGAGCAGGAAAGAGCTTCCCTCCTCTGCACTGCCAGGCAATTTGTGCCATCGGTTTGTCTACCAGCAAGAAGGTAGACATTTCTACCTGGTCTGCACTGTTTCCTCCCACCTAAACACAGGTGTCCCCCTGGAATCCTGAAGCACTGAAATGCTCCAAATAGAGGGGGGCTTTCTAAGGGGACTGGGTTTCTTATGGCATTCCTGGGAGAATGATCACCCCAGGATTTGCTCTTTACAATGAAAGCCTGAAGAGTGTGGGGTGAGACTAAACTGCAGAGATCCTTGCCCTAGGGTCCATGAAAAAGGCATACTAAGAAACGTCCCTCAAGGCTTCTCTGACAATTCTTGCATACAGTGAAAATTCTCCTTTCTGACCTGCTACCCACTTACATGCGTGTTCACATCCATACACAACGACACGTCTCACATTCCTACCTAATTGCTCACATCTTCCTTTGGTCTCTCCCATGCTGCCACTCAATTTTTTGAATGTAGAAACTTTAACTCTGAATCTGAAAACTTTTAGGATGGAATCAGAGGATGAAGATGCTGGGAGAAATCTCAGGGATTATCTTTAGTACAACCCCCTGACTTCACAGACAATGGAGACAATGAAGAGGAAGACCAGAGAAATGAAATTATTTACACAAGGTCACATGGCTAGTTAGTAACAGAACTGGTCCTAGAATCCATGCTTCCTGACTCTTGGGCCGAAACACATCACCCAGCCCCTGTTAAACCATATTCTTCATTCAACAACACTCCTCCACCACCACCACCACCACCACCACCACCACCACCACCACCACCACCACCACCATGGTGCTTCCGGAGGACAAAGATACTTGTAGGGTTGAATGAGGCTTGGGTTAGAACCAGGACTCTCCCACATGCTTAAGGGAGCTGAGCATCCAGAATTGTGTTCAGGCCCGGGGAGCCATCTTAGACCTCAGAAGTCCTCTAAAACTACAATGTCCAATTTGGTAGCCACTAGGCACATGTGGCTACTGAGCAGTTGCAGTGTGGCTAGTCCAACATGAGATATGTTGTAAAGTGTAAAATACACACTGGATTTCAAAGGTTTTGCATGATAAAAAAGAATGAAAATACATCATTTCATAATTTTCATATCGATTACATATTGAAATGATAAGATTTTGGACATGAGTTAAATGAAAAGTATTAAAATTAATTTTAACGTGGCTACTAGAAAATCTTTAATTACATTACGTATATGCTTCACCTAATATTTCTTGTGGACACAGCTGCTCTAAAATACACCAGGGCTTCCAAAAAGACTCGAGCTTCCTGTCTGCAGACATTACAGAGGGTAAAAGAAAGAGCAAGCATCCAAGACATACTCTTATCCTAAGGCCAGTTCCTGAGACCTAAGGATCAGTTTCTTAGCCATGCCCTCTTGCAGACCATCCTGTTTTGTGTCACATCCTACAAGTAATGCTCAGGTCCCTCCTGCTTGGCCTCCCCCAAAAGCAACCAAGTCACCTGAGGCCTTATTTACTCTGCATAGAGCTGACCAATCTACAGGAAATTTCTCTTCCGCTTCTCTTGAAACTCCTTTTCATTTGAAAAAAAAAAAAAAAAAAAAAAAGCTCTGTTTTCCACATTATTATTTCTGAAAATCAAGAATCAGGTTGGTGAAGGCCACTGGTTTTCACACATGTCTCGAGGACAGCTGTCCTAGGGACCCCGTTCCAGCTACCTTTGAGGTTTGATACCCCTTCCCCTTTTCCTTCTCCTGCCTACTCTCCACTCCAGCCACCCAAACAACTTTTCTAGAAACCTTGATCATCTACAGAACTGTTAATAGCTATAACTATGGACTGAGCAGTTTGAATGATAGGAAGGAAGTGCTACTGTCCCACAAGAGAAATATTTTCAGAAGGGATTTAACTTTCAATTCTTTAAAAGAATTTTTCCAGGACTCTTCAAGAATCTTAAAGATTTTTGTGCCAAAAGTTCGGCTTAGCATGATAACCCTCTAACCTGCATGAATAAACACAGGTCCCTTTTCTCCTTAAGAATATTTCCAAGTCCAGAACAATGGTTCTCAAAGTACAGTCCCCAGACCAACAGCATCACCTGGAACTTGCTGGAAAACAATTTTTCAGGCTCCACTCCAAACCTATTGACTCGAAAATTCTGGGGGTGGAGCCCAGCAATCTGCGATTTAACCAGCTCTCGTGGTGATTCTGATACACACTCAAGGTTGAGGACCACGGGACGAGAGCTTTTGACTAGTGGGCTTTCTCCCCATTATTCTTAGTGGGACTATACCACTAACAGACGGAAGACACGCAGGCCTCATCACGACCTTTCCCGTTAACAGAGCTCCAGCATCTGTGTCGACCATCCATGAATTATATCTAAAAATCTGAACCACCATCTGTGGCCTGGCAAGTCCCACAAATTTCACTTTCTTATGTCTAAGGAAGTACTATTATTTGCTCCCAAAATGACCTGTTTTGCACTGCAAAAGGAGCTCCTGGTACATTATTCTGCATTAAATGAATAAATCTGTGTGTGCCCTTCTGCTGATCCTAACTATCTGTGTTAGATTTCTTCTCCCAATCTTTGGCTTTCCAAACTAGATTAGCAGTCTGTCTACATTATCCACATATGCAAATCTGGATCTGAAAAAATAAAATAAAATCCCTAGAAGGAACTTGAAGTTACTTGTTTCTGGGAAGAGAAACACTGGCGCATGTTCAGAATGACCCAGTCGCTCGAAGAAGGACTAGTGGAATTGTAGGATTGCCAAATTTAGCACATACAAATCCAGGACGCCCAGTTCAATGTGAATTTCAGATAAGCAAGGACTAATTTTTTCATCTAGGTATGTCCCATGCAATATTTGTTCTCTATCTGAAATTCACATTGAATTGGGCATCCTGTATTTTATCTGGTGACTCTAGAATTGGGAAGACTGACCCTTGGGAAGATTTGGGGGAGACAACTGCCTTCAAATACTTAAAAGACTCTTATGAGGAAAATGGGCCAATATTAATATAAACCCAGAGATCAGAGGCCATGGGTAAAAATGACAGGAAAAGCATATTTACCTCAACAGAAGAAAGACATTTCTAAAAAGTTTGAGTTGTCCAAAGATGGTGTGAGTGGCCCTGGTAACTGCTGGTGAGGACTTCCCTGTCTCTGGAGATATTCAAGCAGAGGTGTGCTGAGGATGCTTGGGGGAAGGCAGGGGTAGGCAGAACTGGTTGAGTCGTTAGGCTAAAGGAGATAGAAGGTCTCTCTGACTTGAAGCCTATGAATACCTAAATTGCTTAACTTGCTATTCTCAAGAATTTTTCTGTCACCTGAACTATGCAAAGTACTCTGGATATATACAGATAAACCTTAGCTCTTACATGAGTGAAATAAATATGGCAGCAAAGAAGCATGTCCCATAAAAGCAAAAATCCCAAGAAAGCTCTGAATTAAACTTGTGCCCATCCTACACGCAATGACTCAAATTAAACACATCTGTATCCATTTTTTTCCTGATGTGTTTGAGAACGCCATCAAGATCGCAGAAGTAGTTTCCAACAGCATTTCAATGATTGGAAAGCCCTGAACTGCTTCAAATGTAGAATGGATAAATAAGGAAACTTACTCTTTGTCCTGCCGTCCATTTCTGGTTTTGATGGCTCTTGAATTGCTGTAGTTGGAGGTAACTTCTTCCCAACAGTCTGGGGAAGGGGGGGGAAAGACGATTTTACTTATTAAAATGATTCTCTCCATTAAGAAAAGGAATAAAACCAAGATCATAAAGACAAAATGTTCAAACCAAGGTCATAAAGACAAAATGTTCAAAACAAGTTCTAAAAACCAGACGTACTTTTTTTTCACTGTTCTGCAAATTGCCTGACATTCTATGATAGTTTCGTGCCTCAAGAACAGACAAGTGAATAAGTAAAAAGGGCTTTGTCCTTGTTACTACTGAGTATCTTTTATTCCTTTTCTTCCTTGATGTTCATATTAAAAGTTAATTATTGGGGAGCAGATGTGGCTCAAGCGGTTGAGCACCTGCTTCCCACATGGGAGGTCCCGGGTTAGGTCCCCAGTGCCTCCTAAAAACAAAAACAAACAACAAGCAAACAAACTAAAAAACCAACTCAGAGGAGCCAATGTGGCTCAGTGGTTGAGCGCCAACTTCCCACTTACAAGGTCCCGGGTTCAATCCCCAGTACCTCAAAAAAAATTAATTACTTTTAGCAGAGAAAACAGGCAAAGTTCCCCGCATTCTGTGAGAAGCTGAGGTAGTGACTAGCCCTATGGAGGCAGAGCGCCTGGCCCACAGGAGGTGCTCAAAACTATCGGCAGGGAAGCAGATGTAGCTCAGTGACTGAGCGCCTGCTTCCCATGTACGAGGTCCTGGGTTCAATCCCCAGTACCTCCTTAAAAAGAAAAAGTATCTGCAGACTGGAAGAATAAAAATAAGAGGGAAAGAATAAAAAGACAGAAAGAAGGAAGGGATAAAGATATAGAGGGCCAGAAGGACAGATGGACAGGCAGAAGCCAGGGTGTGCAGGGCAACTGAGCCTTACTGCACCTTCTAGCAGCCACCTACAATTCAACTGAGCCCAGAGATTACAAGTGAATATACTCATGTCCTCTGGGGCAAGTCCAGCTGCCCTAAAGGTGAAAATAAGTAGGGCCAGCAGCTGCTGTCTTCAAACCCTCTAGGGCTTTGAAAAAGTTCGACTCCTCAGATCCTAGGTTTCTATTTACTACTTAAAAAAAGGAAAAAAGATTATGAATTTGTTTTGAGTTCATTTTCTTTCCATTTTTTTCATATGAAGCTAATTCTATTATTGTTTGCTATTTATCATTCACCATCCATACAGAAGACTGGATGCTGTCTCTGCCTAACAATGTTCCTGATAACACAGGCAACTTGGGGGAGGGAGGGAGGGAGGGAGGAAGGGAGGGAGGGAAGGAGGGAAGGAGGGAAGGAACCAAATGGTCCAAAAGTGACACCTGTTCCCACTTCTCTCCTTTGCTACTACATTGTGTAATCATGATTACCACCTGAAAAAAAAAAAAAAAATGTCTCGTGACACCACGGAAACCACTGTCAAAACCAAATAGCTGGGTAAATTGACCTGCCCAACAATGAAGGGTTTCACCAGTGAGAAATCGCCAAACATATGTGCCCCTTGAACACATGAAGAGGGATCAACCACATAATTAAAAACTGGCATGGTGGAGGTTTTCTTCAAATAAAACTGAATCACTACAGTTTTTAATTTGAAAAAGTTCTTCATGTTTCAAATATAGAAACTAACATTAAGTATAAATAAATCATAGAAAGAGGATAAGCTAAATCAAATCCTCAGTGTTTCATGAATTTTTAACAACAATTGTAACAGAGAGCCTTTATATTTTATACGGTGACATTTTTATTTAGTGCTGTAAGGCATTCTATACTGGATTTAAAAAAATGGAACCCAAAAAAATATTTTGCCCTTCAACTGCTGCTAAGTACGAAATGAATAACATTTCATGATTCCAAGCAAACATCAGGTTGAAAAAATGTTTGATAATATTCTGCAATAAGGTAAAATTTGATGAAAAGCTGTTCTCAGGATTAGCTTGAAAAACCAGGTATTGACAGTAAAGAAAGAAGCTCTCAAAGTGTCATTCACATGTCTTTCCACACTTGTAACGGCATCCCCACCAATATCTTTGTTTTCCCTTTTTGGGGACCAGAATAAAGCATCATCAAGGCTAATGCATTAGGAAGAAGAAATAAAAACAGCATGTACTTTGGTTATTACCAACAGTGGAGAAGTACACTGGGAAATGCAATAGAAAACACCATTCCCGAGCCAAACTTTGTTTGCTTTCCTGGAAAAAATTAGACATCCAATGGGTTGTGAGCTTCAAGGGCAGACGCCTTCTTTTAGAGAAATCTTAGAGAAACCATCAAGAGTTGTATATTCTTATAACTTACCCTTATTTGGTAACAAAATCAAGTTTGTCCATCATCTCTGATGGCCCAGCTTACCAGTCCACCTAAGCTAAGAGACATCAAGAAATGTCACCTGTTGAATACACTTACTTCTACACAGGAAGACATGAAAAGCAAAGTGTTATCTGTTGTTTTTCCTTGCTATTTCAGAAAATATAGCACACTGGACTTGGAGTGGATCCCAGCCACAGAGGTGATGGTGAAGCTGCCATCAGACCCATCTTCTTGGGGGGTGGGGTGGGGGTGGGGGATGCAGGAATCTTAATTCCTTCCTTCTTTTTCATGGGCCATGATTAAAAGTTGAGAGGAAGGGTAGTTCCTCCCCTCCCACCCTGACCTCCAGGGTTTCCAGAGGTGGAAGCTGTCCAGGTGTTTCCCTCTGCTCTAGGACCTAGTTCCAGAGAAGTGTGGGCCTTGGGCCAGCAGCACCTGAGAACTTGTTAGTCAAGCAGATTCCCAGGCTCTACCCCAGGCTTTTGGAATCAGAAACTCTGGGGATGGTGCTCAGTAGTGTGTGTTTGAACAGAACCTCCAGGGGACTCAGATACACACTCAAGTTTGAGAACCACTGGCCAAATCGCAGTAGGCATTCCACTAGCATGAATGATATCTTCCTGGATTAAAAAGTTGGGTGCCTAGTCTCATACCTAGATAAATTATAAAATGTCTTTTTCACTCTCCTTTTCCTTTTCTTTCCCTCCCTCTCCTTCCACCTTCTTCATTCTCACTTGTATAGGAACTTGTTATTGTCTAGGAACTTCAGTTTACTACAGCAGTCAATGTGACATCACTGAGGAAAGAAAGAGGGTAGTATGGGGTGGCCATGAGACCCTTCACCAAGAGAGTACTGAAAAGAAGGGCAGCTGGACCAACAGATAGGCAGACGGCCTTGAACCAAAAATGGAAGGCTGCATCTAGCCACTCTGGGCTCAGACTCTCTCAAAGGCCAGGCAGGCAAACTCCCATGACTGGACTAATCTTCAGGGACAGCAAAGCCCTGCTGCTCCTTCCCATTGGGCCTAACTACTGGTATTTTAGGCGGGACACTTCTTCGTTGTAGAAGACTGTCCCACACACTAACAGATATCTAGCAACTCTGGTCCCTACTAAAAGCCTGCAGGGTTCCCCATTGTGTCCACACAACGCCTCTCCTACACTTTTCCAACCATCCCCAGTTGAGAACCTGTAGGCCCAGTGCAGTTCAAGCCTGCCCTTACTCTAGATACTAGAACGACGACAAAGGGCAGTGGAACACAGCTTTCCCGCCAGTCATCCCCCCTACCTCTAAAAACACCTTTGGTCCACCGGGCAGAAAATGAACAGAATCCCACATTTTAAAGGGCATATATCATGAAAGCCATGTCTAGCTCCAGTACACACACAGATCACATACAATTGAATGGCTGCTACAATGAAGGCCTTGGTAGACAGAAAAATTGGGGAATCACACCAATCTTTCTCTCATCCATCCTTTGCACGGAGCAAAGGATGTTAGGCTTGTGACAGCTGTGGAAGCAGATTCAGGACCCCCACTCATGGCTTCCTGGGCAGAGCACTGAGTTCTTGCACTCCTAGATGCCATACGGAAGATGATTTAGCCAGGACAGGCACTGGCCGTGCCCTTGGAAGCTGTGCTAAGACTGCACAGGACACAGCTCGTTCACCCTCTACGAGAGCTGCTCACGGGCCCATTTTCTATGTGCCTCCTGAAGGAAGAGGCTTTCAGGGGCTCTCCTCCATAGCCCGAGCCAACACCGCCTCTTCCTTTCTGTGCTGTGACTAAGGAGAACCTAGTACATGAATCCGTATCAGTCTGGTCGGCTTGTCTGCCAAACTCAAAAAGCACTGCTTGGTCTGGCAAGGATGGATGTCTATAGCCAAGAGCTCTACAAACAGACCATGGCTATGGATCTACTTCAACACCCAGTGATCACCAAGTTGGTGGCAAGCCTCATCTCTCCTACCACATGCCAAGCTCCGCTGAAAACCTGATTTTTAAAATAAGTAACTCCGAAAATTCATTCCTTTGAACATTTAACAGCGGAAGTCCCGGTCGCTTTAGCTCTCTTGCAGAAGTATTAAAGCAATGTTTTGAGCTGCTTCTGTGGGATCTGACAATATGGCATCCACACAGACCATCATCATGTGATTCTGTTAGGGGAACGAGTAATTTTCCCTTTTCTGTGCCAAAATGAAGAAACCAATGTTTTTAGGAAAGAAAATCCAGTCCGATGGAATCCAGATCCCTGATGAGTAATGTTTCTGTCTCTGTTTGTGATGACTGGAGCTTGAGACCACGATCCTGCTCAAATTGATTGTATAAAAATCACTCCTATGACTTTATTCGAATTCAGATGTGAACTCCTTTGAGGATGAAAAGTTTCTTCTGATGGAGCCATTCTAAGGAGAAGCAAGTTTAAGTCCACGGTCTGAAAGGCTCCTCTCCCCAAGAACACCACACACTGCTCTTACATCACAGAGGCAACCAGGTTTGACGGGGCAGGGGAGGAGGGAGAGAGTTCCCTGAATTCGAGCAGCTGGCAAAGCATCCCTGTCGGTAGGCCAGGTTTTCCGATGACTATTCTAGAAGGTGGTGATGGTCTGAGAAGCCACATGTAGATTACTCAAGTGCTCACGCAAAGCTAAACACAAGAGATGAATTTTAAAACAGCTGGTAAAACAGAAACTAAAGGATGGCTCTTTGAAGGCATTCCTTTCACGACAGATATCTGACAATATTATTCATGTTGAGTCATTAGTGCCTATTTGACGCGAGGCAGAAAAGCAGAGGCGGCGGCAGCGGGTGCTGGCTGGCATTCCCAAGGCTGACCCAGCAATACATGGGGTTCTCCAGACTGGTAGGTGGAGGTGGGCCCAGCACTTCAGCCGGGGTCTCCCCAATCCCATTCATAAACAGGATATGGGGAGAGAGACAGAAACAGGAGACAGCGAAGAGAGGTGGGACAAAACAGTGCCTACCTGTGACCATTTTCACGGCCTTTCAGTTTTCTTTTACCACCGGAACTCAGGAAGGTACACAGACTGCTGTTCAACTCACTGTTCATTTTTTGTATTTATTTTCATCAGAGGCACTTAAAAACATGCTCCTTTCAGGAACACCTCTGAGTGACGGCATTACGACAAGTATTCTTGGCTCTCAGCAGGGAGCAGAGGAGCAGAGCAGAAGCCCCGTGAGCCAGCTCCAGTCAGAGCCAGAACAGAAGTAGCACAGAGGAGCGTCTTCACAATGGCACGCCTTGTGCTCTCCTAATGGAAGGCTCTTCTGCTCGCTGTGAAATTTATATTAGCAACTGTCAATTCTCCCACATTTGGCCCAGCTCACACTATTTGATGTCAACAGAAGACACGCCAGAGTAAAATAAACCTCAAATTTCTAAAAGTAAAATGTATGGTCCAGTAAAAGAAAAAAAAGAAGATTTTCTTAACTATTTAAAGATTCATATTGCAGCTCCATTCCAGGGGCATGAGTTACGTTTTAAACACCTCACATACCACGATGTCAATTCCATCTGCCTCAAAGAAGCAGGCTCTACAGTCTATTTTTAATCTTGGCTATATGAAAGAATAAAATGAAAAAAGTAATGTTCTGGTTGATAAAATTGGGCATAAGACTTACAGTCACTCATCATAATGTTTATTTCCTTGGTTGTCTCAGAAAAGTTAGAGCTCATTCAAATTATATTAAACCTCTTTGCCCAACTACAGTGAAAGACCTGGATGGATTCACAGACGTTTACGAAGCATTTAGAGCACATGTAGAAAGTTAATTGCCTTTCTCCACCTTTCTCTTCAGAACTAGTGCCCTCCAAGTAAAAGGTCACTAAATGTTTGCTGAATGGAACCAGGAGTTTTGGAAATACCATGTACTCAGCCCTCAACCTAGCATTAGCACCCCACCACCACCTAGCAGGTGGCATGAGAGCAGAAGGCAGCCTGGAGAACCCCGAGGGCCTCTCCGCTGCTTAGAGTCCCCCTTTCAGGCGCTGCCACGCATCAGCTCTTCCCCACCTGGTCTCTGGTGACAATACATTGTCCAGGTCTTGCTAGGCCTCTGTTGCCTCTGCCTTACTCCCTCTTATCCACCCCGCCTCCGCCAATTAATTACTGGTAGCCATAAAGAAAGAAGCCAGCCCCATTCGCCATGTTTCTGGTGAGCACCTCTCTGCCTATGAACAGCCTGCTCCCTCCTCCCTCACTTCCTCACATTCTCTCAAGTTCCATACAGATTAAGATCAAAAGATCCTCCCTTGGATAAGCTATCATCACCCAGACATGTGAACACACATGCACAGGCATGCATGCATGCACAGAGAGAGAGAGAGAGAGAGAGAGAGAGAGAAAGGGAGAGGGAGGGGGAGGGGGGTGGAGAGAGAGAGAGGGAGAGAGAGAGGGAGAGAGAGAGGGAGAGGGAGGGAGGGAGGGAGGAAGACCAGTCTCTTGTCTTGCATTTATGTTCCAAAGTGTGTTCCCCAAGGTGCTCCACCAACCAACCAACAGCCCATTCCCATAATCTGGTAAATTTGGGAAACACTGAATCCTCAATTCCGTCAATGCATAGTAGCATGTTAAAAGATCTGAGAAGTCAGGTAGTTACTGTTTATCTCAGTGTATTTCAAACATACCTGGCCACAGAATTCCTAATTCATGTGATACCTATCAATACACGACAAAAATACAGAATAAGTGGATGAACATAATCCCTTCCCTCTCTAAATTCTCCATTCTTGCTCCTCCTCCCTGTCTCCTAGGCTCCCAACTTGGAACTCACCCTTGATTACCCTCTTACTGCACCTTGCCATATCTAAGCCAGCAGCAAGGCTCTGCTCTCAGATGCGCCCCTTCCTCTTGGACCCAACACCCCAAGTCCCAGCCTAGAGCCTTGTTACTCTCACAGGTGCTCTTTCAACAGTTTTCTAGGCAAGGATCCTGCTCCTAGATTCAGTCTTCCTCACTTGAGCTCCCATAAGACCCAGTCTCTGACCACCATCACCCATTACTTTGCCTACGAAAGCACTCAGAAGACATACTGCTTCCTAATGGCTGTTCATGTAGATTCCCAAAGTCGAGAATAAATTTGAGGGTTTACTTCCCATTGCCTCACAATGGCTCTTTTCTTGCTGTGCTTTCCAGACTATTTGCAAACCTTCTCTGACTACAGAATACCTGATCCCATCTCAGAAGCTTGCATTAGGTTTTACAGGGTTACTCTTTCAATCTGATCAATAAAAACTTTATTATTTATCATTCTACTGAACACGTATATATAAAGTCTGTTTTCTATTTTTATATTATACACACACAGAAAGACACATGTGCATGTATGTCCAGATCAGTAGAAAGGCGAATCTGAATATTTGAGCCCAATTTTATCATTTATCATTCACTTGAACCAGGATCTGATCATTTGGTTCGTTTGCCTTTTGAATACCTCTGGAGACCATACCCTAAGAAATTGGAAAGAACTATATAACACGTTCACACAAGGGACAGGATGTCTCTGTCAAAACGAGACAACTTTTTGAAGGTTCAGTAGAGGCTTCCACTTATGCTGGGGAAATGCAGTGTTGAAGACAGAATGAAAACCTACTTAAGCACTCATTGAGGTGGAGAATGTACAATCAGACAATATTAAAATTATAGATGGCAGCTCTCCAAATGCCTGACAGTATATGAAAATACTGTTTATATTTTACCTTCAACTGTTCCCAAGAGAGGAGCCTGCATGCTATTTTGTTGTAGAATCATCTTCGCAGAGGATGAACAAGCCAAAGTAAATTTCCATTTCATATACCACTTTGCCAAAACATGATTAGCCATTATACTTTCAAAGGTTATTTTCCAGTGTTATGATAGATAAAAGGAAATCTTAAACCTTCCTTCTACCAGAGCATTAGTTTTATTTTTTGATTAACAATGCCTTCCTTTTAGATGCATGTGGGGAATTTAAGAAGAGTGTGGATGAGGGAGAGAGAAGGCTAGCATGGCAGGCATGAGTGGTATAGGGCCAGTGGGGGTTTTCTCTGTCAGTGCCTTAACATGGAACATGCTGTCCACGTGCGAACTGAGTCCTAATTTTCCTATAAAGTAGCTGTATGACCCTGGACGACCCAATTAATCTCCCTAATTAACCTATGAAGTTCCTTTCCAGATGTAAAACATTTGATTTAGTCAATCATGACACAATCCAGGCTCTTCTTACCTGGGGATGGCACCTCCTCCCCCATTATATTTCAATCTCGTCTCATCTTCAAGGTTCAACTAAAGTCCAGCCAGCCAAATGATGTAACTTTCAGGAATGCTTTCCCCTGACATGCATCCCACATTTGTTAATGACATTTTTAAGTGTATGAGATACTTGAGGGCATTTTATTTAGTTTTCCTTTATACTTCTAAAATGGATGTTTGCTTTAGTCACTTTTCCATCCATCCAGCCAGCCAGCCAGGCAGCCAGCCAGCCAGCCAGCATTCTTTTCTGGAACTACCAAGAGTCTTCACTTATGCTGGATGCTGGATATACAGAGATGAGAAGGGCAGAGTTCTAGATTATATATACATGATTATATATATAATTTTTTACTAGAGAAGTTGTAGGTTTACAGAAAAAGCAGGCAGAATGTACGAAGTTCCCATATACCTCCCCTATAAGTAACACCTTGCATTGGTGTGATACCTTTGTTAAAATTGATGAAAGAATATTTATTATAATTATAATATTAACTATAGTCCATAGTTTACATTAGGGTTCACTGTGTTGTAAAGTCCTATTTTTCTTCTCATAATATATATAAGCTAAAATTTCCTTTTAAACCACAAATATGTAATTCCATTGTGTTAATTACATTCACAAAGTTGTGCTATCATCACCATATCCATTATGAAAACTTTTCCATCATCATAAACAAAAATTCTGTACCAATTAAGCATTAACTTCCCATTCCCTACCCTGGCCCCAGCCCCTGTATTCTAGTTTCTATGAATCCTGGATCTTTTAACAAGTTCAAAATTTGCCAGTAGAGACAGACTCATTAACAGATCATCAGTGTGTAAAGGGACAGACAGGACAATGAAGAAAAAAAGGAACCATTAACAATTCTACACAGGGAAATAAGCCTCACAGCAATGATGAGGCTTGAGCTAAACTCTGAAGGATGAATGGGAATTTGCCAGACAGCAAAGGGTATTTTAGCTGAAGAAGAGCAGGAACAAAGGCAGGGATGTGTGAAAGGGTGTTAGCACCCAAGAACACATCCCAGATGCCTATCACTGGGATTCTCTCTCCCCTCCCCCAGTGCAGGCAGCAGGGACTTATAAGCACAAGGAGTGGTAGATTCTCCATGAGGGGAGTCATGGGTGAAGGGAAGGAGAGCTGTTAGGGCCAGGAGGACAGAAAGGTAAGTTGGAGTCAACATGATAGTTTGTGCTTTGCTTAAGGGTAACTGGTAGTCATGAAAGGTAAGCAGAGGTGTGGCATGACCAGATTTGTGACTTTAAGATGAATGATCAGGTGGCATTGTGAGGAATGAAGAAGCAAAGACATGCAAGAGTCAAGGAGACCAATTAGGAATTTGCTACAATAATCCAACCGGGGCAGTGAAACTAAAGATGTAGAAGAGGGAAGGGGTTTGCCTACCTAGCTGTATTTCATAGACACCTCAGGGATCAGGCAATGGTGGTGAACTGGTTTAGACTATAGATGGAAAACTTCCCAATTCTGTCATGTTCTTGAGTGTACATATGTGATTCCACATAGCTAATGGGTGCCAATTATGTACAAAGGACAGCCTTAGGTTCAGACTCTGACTATAGAGTCAAGAGACAGATACGGAGGCTCAGCAAAGCAGCATAGAGAATCCATCCTAATGTGAAGAATCACAGTGACAGTGTTTCTCAGGGCTCTGGTGCTGGCGTGATAAAGTTTAGGGGAGAAATAAGAGGCCTGAGATCGGTTTTGAACAGCTTATTGTTAAAACAGCAATCTACCATTTGAAAACTAAAACATTTTTTTAAAAACATAGACATGTTAAGAGGCTCTGACATGTATGAAAAAGCATCTTTCCAAACTGACAAATTTAAACAGTTTAGTCAAATATGTCTCTAAAAATGTCTTGAGCTAGAGATGAAAATGGGAAGTTTCCTTCTCCAAAAGAAATTTCCAAGAGAAGCTTTTCTGTCCTTGAGAGTAGGGAAGGGAAATGAAATAGTTTCAACTAGAAAAGAGCTAATACTTGGAGCAATGTTTTGTTTTCAAGTACAGCTGCTACTTGGAAGGCTTGGGGCATACTCCATTTTCCCATTAAGCCTCTTTGTGTCTAGGAATGTTGGCTGGTGTGGCAAGAAATTGCTCATGAAACTCTGCTATCCTGATATTTGATATTCAACCACAAAGTAAGCAGGGGTATAGATAATAGCTAATGAGATGATTTACAGAAATGACTCATCTTTGTCAAGAAACTTTCAGGGAAACGGATGTGGCTCAAAAGGTTCGGCGTCCGTCTACCATATGGAGAGACCGGGGTTCGATCCCCGGTACCTCCCGGTAAAAAAAAAAAAAAAAAAAAAGAAACTTTCAATCTCAGGACTGCCTGCTATGTTCATTCACCTTGGTCTTAACTGAAGCACTCCTTCCATCACTAATGTAAAGATAAGCCAGTGCCTCCGGAAAGACAATCGATCTCTAAACCTGATTAATGGTAAATAGCTCCAGCTTTAATATTAAGTCTTCACTTTCATTATCTGCTCCCTAGAGTCCCAAACAACACTTATTCCTTTTTTTTTTTTAATCATCTGGGCTCCCCTCCTTAACAGAATAAAGGAAGATCAAATTACAGCAAAAGTTACTTAAGAAGACCCTTAATGATATTATTTTCATATTTTGTTTCTATTAGAAAGAACGAGTTCATGTCACTTACTTATTCCAACAGGAACTTCCTAGATATACCCAGTGGTCAAGTAGCCAGACCTCCTAGAGGTACAGTGGAATGCTCAGCAGGCTGACACTGAGGCACTTCATGCATGAGCTCCTCAAGGAGAAGTCACGTAAGCTGGGCACTCAAGTCACTAGTTACTATCACATGTTCAACAATGAGGGGAGAACCCAAAATGTGGGCCTTCCACGAAAACATCCCAGACGCCAATTGTTGAAATTTTCTCGCCCCTCCCAAGTTCCTACTGACCTTTCTGAGTCTCTAGACCAGCACTCACTATCCTCTGCCTTGTATTGGTGGCTATTTACCTATGTGTCCGTTTAATTCATGAGAATGGTAAGCATGGGAGGGCAAAGACTGTGCCTCAGTAAGCCTGTCTCCTTCAATGTGCCTGGCACACTGAAGGTACTAAAGAGCCATAATTTAGCCAACTGTAAACTCTTTCAACAGTCATCAAAAAATTTAGATTTATGGAGAAAGTACTCTGTGCAATGCATTGTCTGGGTGCTAGGGATATAAAAGTGACGCAAATAACCCCCCTCCCTCCCATGGCAGCATCTAGCAGTAAAGGTGAAGTTGCATTAGGTAGGAATAGTCTCTAAGAGCACAGATTTGCCAGCTGTGTGATCATGGGCAAGTTAATTAACCACTCCACACGCCACGCTTTCCCAGCTGAAGTGGAGATGATACCTCAAAGATTTTCACGATTAAATGAAAAACTGCATATAAGGTGCTCAGCCATTATTACTCTTACTCGATTTCATGGAATTAAAAAAAAAAAAAAAAAAAGCACCTCTTTATAAATTCCAGTTGCGAAGAATTATTGTTTCCGTCACAACCGCTTTTTAAAACAGTAGGTTCAATGCCCTGCTCCTTTGTTCGGGGACTGGGAGAGCAAGACACAACATTTACAAGACAGTTACACAGCTGAGGTGAGCTAGGAGGTAAGTGATCATTCGGAAAAAGGAGAAAGGGAGAAAAGTGACAGCCATCACCATACAGTCATTGCCTGGGAGGAAAAACAAGTAGGAGAAACGAAGAGGGCCAAAGCTGGCAACCCACCCACAGAGCTCTCAGGTCAGTAGCGCTTTGTTGAAGGTAGTGCCCTACAGTGAGTGGCCGGAAGACCATCCGAGCAGCCGCTCAAGCAGAGGCCCGTGCCAACTGCTTCTGGCTGCACCCAAACTGTTATCTACTGTTAACGATGGAAAAACAACAAGGCGTGTGTCTGGAAAACGTGGCCTGTTGTCAGAGAACAGAAAGCCTTTGATTTAGCATTGTAATACTCAGGAGCAAACACACCACCATACAAAATTACCCAAAGCCATCTTCTACAAACCTTGGCATCCAGTCAACAATGAAGGAAGAAATCCTACATCGCTAGGCCAAACAGACACTCCTCCCCAATGCAGTTAAGAAACAGGGGCCAAATGCGACCACCAGCTCTGGTGGCACAGATTTCTAAAGTCACTGGTGGAAACTGCTGATAGAATGTGAAAAGCTGAGTTCACAGTCTGCTACCTGGAAGTGGCCGGGCCTCCTGCCACAGGCTGCTCTTAAAGACTTCTTTCAGTATCAGGAAGGAAGGGAGAACTGGAATCCTGTTTGGATCCTATACACAGAATACATTAAATTCAACAAACCTTTGTGGAATGCCTACTCCTACACAGCCCACAAGCCAAAAATGCTTTTCTATGCTATTTTTATTTTTATGTTGTCAAAAAAAATGTTGTGTGCTCAGCTATAATATGGGAGATTTAAACATAATGTTGACAGGAAATCAGTGCAACCACCAAATTCCAGTTTTCCCAAATCTTCTAGGTATCTAGATCCTTAAAACTGAACATTACATGATCTTTTAAGGAAATGTTTTAAAAAGTTTGTAATAACATGGGCAATTTTATCTAACTCTAAATGACAAAAAACAAACAAACAAAAAAACACAACCAAAGTTAGGCATGTGAAAAAAGTGGTGTGTGGTATGAGCTCAACCAGGTAAAAATGTATGGTATATGAACTAACTATAGTGAACAAACACATAGGTTACCAGGACACAGGAGGAGGGCTGAGAAGGGGGACTGATGCTTAATGTATGTAGAAGTTTTAATTAGCTTGACTGAAAAACTGTGGAAATGGATAGAGTTGATGGTAACACATTACAGTGAGTAGAACTAAAGCAGCTGGTTTATAAATGGGATTGTGGCTGAAAGGGGAAGTTTAGGGATGTAAATGTCAATTGAAAGAAAGCTGGAGAATAATCTAGGAACTGAATAACAGTGAACTCGGTGGTGAATGAGGAGTGTGGTTAATAGTACAAATACAAGAATGTTCTTCTATGAACTAGAACAAATGTAAGTCACTATTACAAGGTGTTAAGAATAAGGTGATGCATGGGAAAAATGCAATTAATGTAACTTATGGACTATAGTTAATAGCAATATTTTAATATTCTTGCATCAATGTCAAAGAAGGTACTCTATCAACGCTAAGAGTCAATAATGGGGGGGGTATGGGATTTTCTGTTGTTGTTGGACTAAAGAAATCGTTAAAAAATTTACTGAGGCAATGACTGCACAACTCCATGATGCAAGTGAGAACCACTGAGTGTACACTTTGGAAGGCTTACACAAGGCATGGGATTGAATAACACAGTGAACCCTGTGGTGGAAGATGGACTGTGTTTAACAGCACAAATATGAGAGTGTTCTCTCATGAACTACAACAAATGTACAATACTAATACATAGCGTTAAATAATAGAGGGTTGGGGGCAGATGTGGCTCAAATGGTTGGACGTCCGTCTGCCACATGGAGGGACCTGGGTTCAATCCCCGGGACCTCCTGGTAAAAAAAATAGTAATAATAATAATAATAATAATAATAGAGAGTGTACAGAAAAAATATACCAAGTGTACACTATGGACCACAGTTAGTGGTAATAGTCTGATGATGTTCTTTCATAATCTGTAACAAATGTTCCACAACAGTGTAAGGTGCTGGTGGAGGGGTGATGTAGGGGAACTCTGCACATTACACATGATTGTTTTGTAAGCTCACAACTTCTCTAATAAAAAATATATATTAATAAAATAAAATTTTTAAAAATGTATGGTAACCGCTCTCTCTCTTGCTTCTTCCATCATCGTGGTGTGTGCATTTGCTCTTATTCTCACGAGGCTTTTATAATCAAGTGGTTTCTGGCCAAGAAAAAAAAATTGTCCCCAATGGATTCAAATGAAAACTGGCAATAAAATCAGGTACAATTCCAAGAGGAGACATTTGAGAAGAACCAAGCTGGGTCTGTAAGGAATCACACACGTGATGGCACACATTTATGCTGTATCAGGGGGCCTAGCTTCTCACCATATCAAGTTGAAATAGTCACCCTTTTGAAATAGTTGGACTTATTTTATTGGGAAAATAACTGGGTTTTTTTTTCTTTGTTTTTATGCTTCTGCATAAATAAGTTGCTTCAGTAACAAATATGTGAGACCTTTTGTTTGAAAAAAAATGTATGGCAAAAGAACTGAAAGTAAATATTAAAAAAAAAAACCATTGCCCCAGCACGATTGAATTATAGGCTCTTTTTACTTTTTAAAATATACTTTCCAGTGTTCCTACAGTGACCAGTTATTACTTTTATAATCAGAAAAAAATAAAGTTTTAAGAAAATAATATATACTAACATGACTAAAAATGACAGCCTACCTCTCCACATTAATGACGTATTTCCACAAGGTCTCATTTGATTTGCAACACCTAACCAGAAATCACGTGCAGCTTTCAATAGTGTGCCATTATATTTCCTTTTCCAAGTCATTAATAAAACTGTAAAGTACCTCAGATGTACAATGAGTCATGACAGTAATTCACAAGACACCACTCATATAGAACATTCGCTGCCATTTATCATCACTCTTTACTTATAGTTATTCATCAGTTCATATACTCGGTGACTAAGTAGATAATGTAAAGTCAATTCCAATTAATGTTGGTCCAAATAAAATACTGAGACATTTTATCAAATGTTTCTAAGTCAAAGAATATATTTCCTGCTGCCCTAATCAACCCCAAGAATTCCTTTTTGTACATCAGAAAGGAATTGAGAAAAAAGTTAATAATAACTTCACTTTGCAACTGTTTCCATGTATGATCAAAGACCTTGCCTACAGATTCCTCATTCCCCAGTATTTGAAAACATATTGATTTAAGGGGTGTGATCTACTGTGTAGCATCTATAACTTTATTCTTCTCAGTTTTCTAGTAGTTCTCCATATTTACTTAAGTATATAATGTTAAAAATAACACAGATTTCACAGATATTTCCATTTCTCAGCTATCTGACAACTGTCTCTACTTGACATTATTATACTTTTGATTTTGCAGACTTCTGAAAATCAAACAACTTTTTTTATGGATTCAAGTTTGGGGTGGGGGCAGATTGAATAAGAGGAATGTTTCATAGAGCAATTTCTCATCTGCTAGCAAAAGTTCAATTCAGTCTGTGCTTGGATGTCATTCATACTCATTCATTCATTCATTCATTCATTTTAACTTCAGTTTAATAGCAAGTGTGAGGAGGAAGAAAAGAGTCCTCTGAGGGCTGTACATTCTTTTTAGGCTGCCTAAAGTTCTAGGCAAATTAGATTCTCCCCATATGAGCAAATGACAAGTCTTTCACTATTCATTTTTCATGCTGTCATTTTCCTGTGCTAAAATATTTCCCCATTCTCTTCTCTTCTCTCTAATGCACACAAAGACACCAAAGCACACAAAACAGGGGCGAAGAAAACCCACAGAGAAACACAAACAAATATGAAATCACCTATTTTAATCATGTGATTTCTTCAATGGCACTTTTTGTGAGTATATGCTATTTTTCCAAAGGTAGATTTTGCTTTTTATTGGGGTAGGAGACAATATGCACAGTAAAATATTCCAAATGATGCATTTTGGGGTCTTGAGAAATTCCTGGTTCTTTTCTATTTCAATGGGGAATGTTCATTTCAATGTCTCCGCTTGTTAGTTCCTGAGAGCAGCAATTCCTCTTTGTGCTTTTCATAAAGACTTGCTGCAGGCGCCACACAGGGAAAATACAATAGGAATTCACTGAAGATGCTGACAAAGGAGGAGAAAGACCAGGAATGGTATTTCTGGAGTTTATAACCCATTCTCTATGGCTGAATTATTAGATCTAGTTTAATTCGGGCAGATGGGATTCAGATGGTTACCCAATTTTACAGGGACTTTCAGTAAAAGATCTCCACATCCTCCACCCTCAGGACGATGGAGAGCTTCTTAACCCTGAGCATTGGCTCCTTCTTCCTTCTTCCCAATCTGATCACCATGCCTCAAGATAAATGGGGCTTCCCTTTTTTTCAGCCATCAGTGGGACCAGAGAACAACCATCAAAGTCCACGTAGTTGCTCATTTCCTCAAGGACTCTGTTTAGCCTTCTCCCTTTTTCACAACGACCACCACTTCTCCACAGCTCCTGACTTGCAGTTTCTGGGCCATCTTCATTCACTGCCTTTTAGTCATCACCTCTTAGGATAACCCTGCCTCTTTCTGGTCATTCGATTTCACAACAAAACAATCAAGCCCCATTATAAGCTTCATTTCCTACAGTTTCTTGACTAAAATCAGGGTTGGGCTACACACAAACATATTGCTGTGTGGGCCCATAAACCATTTTTCTTACTTGGAAACTTAGCGATCCCTTCCCTGACCCAGCTGTATCTCTTTAGGCCTCTCATGAACTTTCTCAAGACCCTTTTCCACCTCTTATCCAGACTGTGTCTCTCCCGTTCTCATGCCTAATGACCTATGACTGAAGGCCCTGGTTGGAAAAACCACTGAATATGAAAATTACACCAAAACGCCAGAGATCCTATAACTCTTCAATGGAAAGCAAAGTACAGACGTCCATTGATTACGTGCTGCTCACTGCTATCTTGCAACTCAAAATTTGATAATGGGACACGTATTGCTTAGTCAGATTACTTACAAGTCTGGGAATGGAGTCACCAGCTGCCCAACATTGCAACCGCTTCTGATTGGAAAAACAATAGTATCTGTATTCCCATCACTTAGAAAAATAGCATTCTAAATTATGAGTAAGTCTACTTTCTCTGCTTCTACCAATGCCTAAATCTGGAGGGCATACTGGGGTTTGAAGCAAAGGAAACTAAATCTAAAATTAGCCATATAAGATTAAGGTGTGTGTGTGGGGGGCGGTATATGGCATCTAGCTCTCCCAATGCAGTAAGTAAACAGTACTAAGTGCTGTACCCAGATGAATATTTGGACTACTCTTGTATCTAAATTCTTAATGCTGTACATCATATCTTTTTATCAACTTTGTTAGTCTAGAAAAGGTACCCAAGAAGTTTCAGAAAAAGCTGCTTCTAGTAGAGAGAGAAAATGAGAAACCCAACAAAGAAGTCAAAACAAAAAGAACAGACTAAGCAGATGCTAACAAAACAAATAGAGCAAAACATATTAAAATCACTGGTGGGTGAAAATGTTTAGCAAGTGAAAGAAGAAAAACGAAAATGAAGCAGTAAATCCATCTTTACCACTCCTAACTTCCTCATCTTAAATGAGCAAAACAGAAATAGTTTCTAAATGCTACAGATCCCAAATTTTTGGCTTCAACTTTTCAAACACTGTCTATTCTGTTCCCCCAAGTTCAAGAATAAGTTTGATTTAGGCAACTCTCCCAAGTCACAGACCATCCATGAAATGGCTTGAGGATGGCCTTTTGATGAAGAAGTGACTTGTAAGGCAATTATTGCACACTTTTTTTTTCATTAGTGTGGTACATTTGTTACAACTGATGAACACATATTGAAGCACTGCTACTAACCATGGACTATGGTTTACATTAGACTTCACACTTGGCACTGCACAATTTTATAGGTTTTAACAAAAGGTATAATGGCCTGTATCCGTCATTGCAATGTCATGCAGGACAATTCTATGTCCCCAAAATGCCCCATATTACACCCATTCTTCCCTCTCCCTCCCCTCAGAACCTCTGATGGCCACTGCCTTTATATCAGTGATACAAGTTCTTCCATTGCTAGAATAATAAAAATTCTAATTCAGTCCATACTTGCATTCTCCCCTTATGTTTGTTCATTCCTCAGTCTTGAGGGTTTTGGGATGGTGATGCCCACTCTGTTTCTGATTGAGACGGGGCTTAGATCCCATGGGGCAGATGAATGGAACTGTCTTGCTTACAGTTGTAGATAATCCCAACTTTTTGGGATAGGTGTTGTCCATTATCATCTTTTTATTAGTTGTCCTGGGTGAGTCTAATGAACTGGAGAGTAGGTGTTACAACTCGCTGAAATTCAGGGCTCAACCGATATATGAACAGACCGAAGGTTTAAGTCTCTGGGACATATATTTAACAAGTACAGTACTAATTATAAATGAGTCTAACTCTGTTATGTTGGGGAGCATATATTCCAAAGTAAGGCCCAATGACAGGGTGCTGAATTCCTGAGATTGTCTGCCCTGCCCCGCCTATGGTATCTAGATGTCTCTAGAGCCCTCAGGAACCCCGCTGTTTGAGGCACTGTTTACTGTGGCAGTCAATGAGATCCTGCTGAGATGTGCGTAAGTGTAACCTCTGGAATGACCTCCCAACTCACTTTGAAATCTCTTAGCCTTAAAAACTCATTTGTACCAGAATGGATAAGAAAATATGAGCCATCTATATGCTGTCTACAAGAAACTCACGTTAGATCTAAGGATACCAATAGATTGAAAATGAAAGGTTGGATAAAGATATTCCACGCATGCAATAACCAAAAAAAAAGGTGGAGTAGCTATATCAGGTAAAATAGACTTTAAAAGCAAAACTGTTATTAGAGACAAGAAAGGACATTAGATATTAATAAAAGGGGCAATTCTGGGAAGCGGCTGTGGCTCAATCAGTAGGGCTCCCGTTTACCATATGGGAGGCCCCGGGTTCGGTTCCCGGGGCCTCCTGGTGAAGGCAAGCCTGCCCGGACGGCGTGGTTAGCTGACCCAGCGAGCACAAGCAGCAAGGGGGGGATAAATGAATAAATAAATAAAATCTTTAAAAAAAATAATAAAAATAAAATAAAAAAAAAAATAAAAGGGGCAATTCACAAGGAACAAATAACCATCATAAATGTATATGCAGCTAACCAGGATGCCCCAAGATACATGAGGCAAACACTGGCAAAACTGAAGAGAGAAATAGACATCTCTACAATAATAGTTGGAGACTCCAACACACCACTCTCAGCATTGGATAGAACATCTGGGCAGAGGACCAATAAAAAAACAGAGAGCTTGAATAATATGATAAATGGACTAAACCTAATAGACATATACAGAACACTGTACAGAAAACAACAGGATATACATTCTTTTCAAGTGCTCATGGATCTTTCTCTAGAATAGACAATATGTTGGGTCACAAAGCAGATCTCAATAAATTCAACAAGATCGAAATTATACAAAGCACTTTCCCTGATCATAATGGAATAAAGTTGGAAATCAACAAGAGGCAGAAAAAGGGAAAATTCACATATATATGGAGATTAAACAACACACTCTTAAGTAATCAGTGAGTCAAAGAAGAAATTTCAAGAGAAATCAATAAATATCTCGAGATGAATGAAAACGAGAATACAATATATCAGAACCTATGGGATACAATGAAGGCACTGCTGAGAGGGAAATTTATAGCCCTCAATGCTCACATTTAAAAAGAAGAAATGACCTAACTACACAGCTAGAGGAACTTACAACAAACTAATCCCAAAGCAAGTAGAAGGAATGAAATAACAAAGATCAGAGCAGAAATAAATGAAATTGAGAAAAAAAAAAAAGAGAGAGAGAGAATTTACAAAACCAGAAGTTGGTTCTTCAAGATTAACAAAATCAACAAATGCTTAGCTAGACTGACAAAGAAAAAAAGAGAGAAGATGCAAATAAATGAAATGAAAAATGAAAATGTGGACATTACTACTGACCCCACAGAAATAAGAGAGATCATAAGAGGATAGTATGAACAAGTGTACGCCAAGAAACTAGACAACGTAGACGAAATGGAGAAATTCCTAGGAACATATGAACAACCTACATGGAACCTAGAAAAAATAGAAGACTTCAACAAACCAATCACAATAAAGAGACTGAAATAGTCATCAAACAACTCCCAAAATGAAAAGCCCGGGGCCAGATGGTTTCACAGGTGAGTTCTACCATACACTCAAAGAAGATTTAATACCAGTCTTACTCTAGCGCTTCCAAAAACTTGGACAAGAAGGAATGCTACCAAACTCATTCTATGAAGCCAATACCACCCTAATAACAAAGCCAGATAAAGATATGATGAAAAAAGAAAATTACAGACCCATTTCCCTAATGAAATTGATGCAAAAGTCCTCAAGAAAATATTTGCTAATCGAATCCAACAACACATTTAAAAAATTATTCATCATGATCAAATGGGTTTTATACTAGGCATGCAAGGGTGGTTCAACACAAGAAAATCAATCAATATAACATACCAAATTAATAAATCAAAGAAGAAAAATCACATGATCCTATCAATTGACGCAGAAAAGGGATTTGACAAAATATACCATCCTTTCTTGATAAAAATACCACAAGAGATAGGAATTGAAGGAGACTTTCTTAACATGATAAAGGCCATATATGAAAAACCCACAGCTAACATTGCACTCAATGGTAAAAGACTGAAAGCTTTCCCATTGAGATCAGGAGCAAGACAAAGATGCCCACTGTCACTACTGTTGTTCAACATAGTGTTAGAGGTTCAAGAAAAAGAAAACAAAGGCATCCAAATTGGGAAGGAAGAAGTAAAACTTTCACTATTTGCAGATGATATGATCCGATATCTAGAAAGTCCTGAAAAACCTACAACAAAGCTTCTAGAGCTAATAAACGATTTCAGTAGAGTGTCAGAATACAAGAACAATATGCAATAATCAGTGGTGTTTCTATACACTAGTCATGCATAACCTGAGGAGGAAGTCAGGAAAAAACTCCATTTACAATAGTGACTAAAAGAAAAAAATATTTAGGAATAAACTTAACCAAGGATGTAAAACACTTGTATTTAGAAAACTACCATGCATTGCTAAAATAAATCAAAAAAGACCTAAATAACTAGAAGAACATTCCATGCTCATGGATTGGAAAACTAAATACCATTAAGATGTCAGTTCTACCCGAAATAATATACAGATTCAATTCAATCCTGATAAAAATTCCACCAGCATTTTAAAACAAATGGAAAATATAATTATCAAATTTATTTGGAAGGGTAAGGGACCCCAAATAACCAAAAACATCTCAAAAAGAAAAAGTGAAGTTGGAGGACTCTCACTTCCAGACTTTAAATCATTATTACCTAGCTAGAGTGATAAAAACAACATGGTACTGGCATAAAGATAGACACATAGACCAATAGAACCAAACTGATGGATCAGAAACAGACCCTCATATCTATGGGCAAGTGATTTCTGACAAACCTGTCAAACCCACCCAGCTCGGACAGAACAGTCTATTCAACAAATGGTGCTGAGAGAACTGGATATACATAGCCAAAGGAAAGAAAGAGGACCCCCATCTCACACTTATACAAAAATTAACTCAAAATGGATCAAAGACCTAAATATAAAAGAACCACAAAGCTCCTAGAAAAAAATGTAGGAAAACATCTTCAAACCTGGTGGTAGGTGGTGCATTCTTAAACCTTACACCAAAAGCACGAGCAATGAAAGAAAACATAGATAAATGGGACCTCCTCAAACACTTTTGTGATTCAAGGGACTTCATCAAGAAGGTGAGAAGGCAGCCCACACAATGGGCAAAAAATATTTGGAAACCACATATCTGATAAGGGTTTGATTTCCATTCTATACAAAGAGATCATACCACTCAACAATAAAAGAGCAAGCAATCCAATTTAAAAATGGGCACAAGGCTTAAACAGACATTTCTCCAAAAAGGAAATACAAATGGCCAAAAAGCACATGAAAAAATGTTCAATATCCCTAGCTATTAGGGAAACGCAAATCAAAATGACAATGAGATATCATCGCACACTCCACAGAATGCCTATTACTAAAAAAGCAAAACAATAAGTGCTGGAGAGGATGTGGAGAAATAGGAACACTTCTTTACTGTGAGATTGTTAAATGGTGCAGCCTCTGTGGAAGACAGTTTGGTGGTTCCTCAGGAAGCTAAATCTAGAACTTCCATATGATCCAACAATTCCTCTACTAGGAATATATCCAGAAGAACTGAAAACTATGACATGAACAGACATCTGCACACCAATATTCATACCGGCATTATTCACAATTGCCAAAGGATGGAAACAACCCAAATGTCCATTAACCAATGAATGGATAAACAAAATGTGGTATATACGTACAATGGAATACTATGCTGCAATAAGAAGAAATGAAATTGGGACACATATGATAACATGGATGAATCTTGAAGACATTATGCTAAGTGAAGTAAGCTAGACACAAAAAGACAAATATTGCATTGTCTCCTTAATATAAACTAAATATGAAGACTAAATTCATGGAGTTAAAACCTAGAGTATAGGTTATTCGGAGACAAGAGGAGGGTTGAGAACGAGTACTGATGCTTAATCTATGTAGAAGTTTTAAACAACTTGACTTTAAACGTGTATAAATGGGTAGAGTTGATGGTAGCACATTATAGTGAGTAGCAGCTGGTTTATAAATGGGAATGTGGTTGAAAAGGGTAGTCTAGGGATGTAAATGTCAATTGAAAGACAGCTAGAGAATAATCCAGGGACTGAGTAACACAGTGAACCCAGAGGTAGATGAGAATTGTGGTTGATGGTACAGATGCAAGAGTGTCCTTTGTGAGATAGAGCAGATGTACATCACTATGCAGGGTGGTGGGAATGTGGAGAGGCATAGGAAAAATACAATTGGTGTGACCTATAGACTGTGGTTAACAGCAATACTGTAATATTCTTGCATTGATGCAGGTACTGTGTTGATAATGGGGGGGTATGGAAAAAGTCTGCCAAATGTACACTATGGGGAAGCGGCTGTGGCTCAATCAGTAGGGCTCCCGTTTACCATATGGGAGGCCCCGGGTTCGGTTCCTGGGGCCTCCTGGTGAAGGCAAGCCCGCCCGCATGGCGTGGTTAGCTGACTCAGCGAGCACAAGCAGCAAGGGGGGGATAAATGAATAAATAAATAAAATCTTTAAAAAAAAAAAAAAGTACACTATGGACCATGGTTGGTGGTAATAGTGTGATGATATTATCTCATAATCTGTAACAAATGTTCCACCACAGTATGGTATGTTGGTAAGAGGTGTTGTATGGGAATTCTACACATGTTCATGATTGTTTTGTAAGATCATAACTTCTGTAATGTATTTTAAAAATAGTAGTAATAGGGTGGGTTCGGGGAAAATTACACCAAATTTACAATATGGGCTATGGTTAGTAGTAATCTTTTGATGATATTCTTTCATAATTTATGACAAATGTTTCACAACAATGTAAGGCGCTGGTGGTGGGTTGATGTATGGGATCCCTGTATGATGCTACGCATGTTTGCTTTGTAAGTTCACAACTTTTACTATACACTTATTGTTTATGTATGTTCATGTATGAATGATATACTTCAATAGAATTTTTTTAAAATTAAAAAAAAAAGCTCATTTGTATTTAATATTTCCCCCTTTTGGTCAAGGCCTTTTTCCAAATGCATCACTAGTTGACACTTGGTAATAATCCCTTGGTGCCAGGGAGGCTCATCCCCGGGAGTCACGTCCCATGCCAGGGAGAAGGTAGTACATTTATATGCTGAGTTTGGCCTACAGAGAGGTCACATTTGAGCAACAAGGAGGCTTTCAGGAGGTAACCCTTAGCCAATATATAATACCAGGCTAAGTTTCAATTTCACAAGAAAAGGTTCATAAGCACAACCATTAATATCAAGGGCCTGGCATAATGGTCTGTCCTCCTTCACTAGGCACTGCCCATGTACTTGGGGGATTCTTGCTGCTCCATTAGAGAATGTATCAGGACTTCCCAGGATGGGAATTCAATATTCTTTCGGTTATTGTTTTTGTCTCCAACCACTGAGATAATGCCCCATAACCACTTGAACATATTCATATGCCATAGAGGCATGCCCCAGGTCTGCACACTCTTAATTTGAGAATTGCTCATTTTATGCCCAGGCTTGGAGGTAGAAAAAATATTTGTTAGAGGTGTAATTGGGGGCTATTGTGCTTATGTTTCCATTTGTTTCTAGAGCATTTATGGGTATACATTTATTTCGATTCTAGCCTTCAACATTAAGATCCTGTGCTGGGAATGAGGCTGTAGTCTACTACTTGTTAAATGGCCTCCAAGGCCACATTAAAGTAGAAAACATGTTTCTCATGAACTGAATGACCTCTGTGATCTAAATCCTTAAACATAAGAAAAGGCACCTCATCATGCAGTCAAAGTAAGCTAGATGGCTTGTTTTAAAGTTGCCAGTTTTCATATAACATTAAACTTATTCCATCCCACTGAAATTCAGCTGACTAGAATATAATTTTACAACCAATGAGACTATCAGAGAGAAAAGGACAAGGTAGGTACATAGGCATGAGTAATTTTAATGGCCACACAGAAATTTTTAAAGCCCTGAGTTTTAGGAACCAAAAGCATCTGCAAACTCTAGGATATAAATATTATGAAACAATTATTAATATAAGTAAAGAACAAAAGATAGCCACAAAAGAACATTTATAGATATTTCAGGGAAAACATCAATTGAATCAAGCAAATGAATCAGCAAATCATCTGCAAAAAGGACATTCATTTCCTACCCCAAAAAATTCTGGGTCAGAAGGTGAGGAGAAAAAGTAACCATAAAACTGGCTTTCTCCACTATGTAAGATGAACCAAATACTATCACTTAGAATTAAGCATAGTAACAAGGTGAAATTCATCTTTTCTCAAAAGAATTGTTTTGAATTCACTCTCCATAAATCTTTGGTTATAGCTTCAAGTAACTGGGTGGGGCTAACTGAGAACAAGCAGTCCTCGTCATCATTAAACCTGAAACCAAGCAACCACCTTGGCATTCCACTCATCTTTATGCTTGAAGCTGCAGGAACAGGGAGCCTTAGTCCTCCCTTTAAGCAATTGCAATTTCTTTGGATTACATGACTGATCAGTTAGTCAATGGGGATTCACAGACAGAAGACCTTTTTCCCCGACCCACCATCGTCATCTCATCGTCAGATGAGAAGAATAATATCATTTTCCCTTAGTGCCAGGCAACATGAACACACTTTAAAAACCAATGATTGAAGGGGAGTGGATGGAGCTCAGTGGTTTGAGTACCTGCTTCCCATGTATGAGGTACCAGGTTCAACCCCCAGTACCTCAAAAAAAAAAGATTGAAGTGATGAAAGCACAACTACGTGAATACACCAAATACCACTGATTGATTGTATACATTGGATGGATTTATGCTTTATCAATATGTATCAATAAAATTGATTTGTTTAAAAAAAAATTCTACATTTCTACAAGAGGACACAGAGTTTTTTATAAGGATTTCCGCTGGGAAGGAAAACTGAATGTCTGGAAGTAAGAAAGTCTTACTTTTGCTCTGTTTGAATTTTATACCATATACTTGAGTTATTTTCATTAAAAACAAAACCCAGAGAATTAAATCAGCCTTTAATCTGGAAATTCCTCTTCTAAGAATTTAGTCTATGGAAATAATCAGGGAAGGCTTAATGATGCATATACAAGAATGTTGTTTCTAATAAGAAAAATTTGGAAGCAACCTAAATAGTTACCAAGTGGAGATTGGTTCAATTAATGGTGGTACATCTCTACAATGGATATAGACACTAAAAATGACCATGTGGTGATCTGAGAGAAAAAGGGGGCTCATAATATGTTAAGTTTAAAAAACAAGCGACATTTAACTGACACCATGGTTGCTATTGCATGCACATTCAGGCTCAGAAAAAAGTCTGGACGGATACATATGGAATGCTAACTACGGTTATTCCTGGATAATAGGCTTAAAGGTGATTTCTATTTATTTCTTCATAGTCATCTACTTTGAGTCATTATTATTATTACAAATTGCTCCTATAATCAGAGAAGTAACAGGGATTTCCATTTAGAGAAACAAGCAAAGGGCTCAAGGAGCACTCAACAGTATAGCAAGTAGTTCACAGGTCACGGGATCAAGACCAAGCCTTTCAGGGCCCACGGGGGCTGCCTGTCCTTTCTCATCTCCAGACACTGGTCTGAGAGAGGCCAGAAAAGCTACCAAGGAAGTTCAGTGTCACCGCTGAGACGTTTCCCTATTTCCTATCTTCCAATCAATCATGCTCTCACTCATTTCCCAAATGAAGAGTCACCACCTTAATTCTGCCCATAGATACCTAATTTTGATTTCTACTTTTTCAGAACTCAGAATGACGGCATCCAGCAATAAGAAAATTTAAGCTCTCTTTCACATGTAGTGCACCATTATAAGAGAGAACAGAAAAATTCTCTCTAGTCATTGCAGGTGAATATATCTATTTTAATGAACTGCCTGCATTCACCTCATAGTCTGCCTCTGTCCCCCTCCTAGGCAAGCAACAGACATCGTTCAAAAACAAAAAAAACCTTTCATGAAGTTCTACTCTTAAAATAATGTGTCAAAGCAATGTGTTTCCTTTTTGTCACACTATTTTCCTTTTTTGTAATTTTGAAAATATTGTAAGTTAAAGCTGACAGAAAACGACAGAGGCATATTTTATAGATATTTTCAACTGTCCTCTTTAAAAAAAATTTTAAATGAGAGACAGGAATACACAAAACATATGACACATTGTAAGCCTTACTTATCCTGTGGTTTATTTAGGGAATTTTATTTCATGTTTGGAAAATGACAGACTTCTGCTTTTAGATAGACAAACATGAACAATTCACATAGACAAGATCACCTATTACTAGCAAACTTTAGGAAATCAAATAATCTAGTGTCTTTATTTTACTCTATATATGAGTACAAAAAAAATAAATGCTTAGTACAAAATTTGCCAAATAACTTTATACCTCTATAAAAAAACCCAGTTCAGCTGCACCCAGAAGTCCTACTCACAGCTTCTCCATTCACAAGGAAAACTCCAAATATCCATGCCCCCCAAGAGTGTAATGCCAAAAAGCTGGCTCGCTTTGCGTGGACACAGTCTTCTCTCCTAAATTAACCTGAAACTCAAGCTGGCTTTGGTTACTGCGCAAACATCTGAAATTGCTAAACATCTCTGTGACATGGTGTAACAGTTACTGCTTATGCAAACTGCCCATCTAAATTACTCTCTGCAGTATGAGCACACGAAAACCCAAGACACTGAGAAACTGGAAACATCTGTAAAAATTAATGGCTCAGTTGACCAAAGGAGGTGGGGGGCTAAAACAGCTAAATAGTTCCAGTCCAATATTTGACTTTAGAAAATAATCCTTCACTTTATAGGCTCCTCCTCAGCATATCTACAACTCCGCCTCCGTGTGGGATCCTAACTGGCACATACCTCATTTTAAACCACCAGTGAAAACCCATCACAAGCCTTGCTACAAATGGTATAGCTAAGATATCAGTGAAGGGGATTTATTACATCTCTAAAAGCAAAAAAAAGAAATACCTCCTCTCCCATCATGCAGGCAGCCTCCTCGCTTCAGTTTGAAAGAGTCCCAGAACTACCCTGGAATCCTCCCACTTCCTTCCAACAGCCGAAGGCACGGAGCCTGCAGAACCCAGCCTAACCCTGAGTCACACTTGGGACCAAATGAGCAATGAGGAGAACAAAGCTCGCATTTGTTTATGCCTCAGGAAGCCAGGGCCCAGTCAAAGCTTGGGTGGCTTCGCGAGAAGTTTCCCTCTCCCCTATGTCCCTGCAGGAATCTAGGCTGCCTCCTGGGGCCCACAGGTGTGACCGCTCGAACAAGGAACACACTGAGGGAGTGTTTATTAGGCAGGACCCAATGCCCGCTGCTGTTTAAAAACACCAGAGAGGAAATAATAAACAAACTATCTTTCAACAGATATTATGATTAGGGAGTGAGGGATGTCTAGAATATGGTTTGTATATGAAATGCTGATTGTGCAAATGACTGTTTTAAAGAACTAAAATTAGTCTTCCAACACAAAAATTACTCATTTGAAAAAAAAAAAAAAAAAAAACCCAAGGAAAAATAATCATGGCTTTATAGAAAAAGTTCTCCAAGGAAAAATACAGTGATATTGTTGCTTAGTATCCTAACAGATCTGAATGAAGTGTTTAAATAGCAATCTTGGTTTTTCCCCAAATGAGATACCATTTTAATCACCATTTCAATGAATTTAGCCCAGTGGTTAACAGTTCAGAACTCTGGAGCCAGAATGTCTGAGAGCCAAATCCCAGTTGGGCCACTTTGAGCTGTATGACCATGAACCACTTACTTAACCTTAGTTCACCTCAGTTTCCTTATCTGTAAAATGGAGACAAAATTTCGTGTGCTCATATGACCTATAGGGTTTTGAGGATTGAATAATACCTGTAAATGCCAGATTAGCAGCTACTACAAATTCAGGAAGGGAAGCAAATGTGGCTCAACCAGTTGGGTGCCTGCCTACCACATAGGAGGTCTGGGGTTCGGGTCCTGGTGCCTCCTAAAGAAATGAGCAGACTCTTGCACCCGCCACAATGAGCTACCCGCTACAAGGAGCTAGACGCCGTACCCACCACACCCACTGCGAGGAGCTACCCACTGGCTGCACCCGCCACAACGAGCTAGACGCCACACCCCACCTCAATGAGCAGACGCCTAAATGAGCAGATGCCTCAGACCAGCAGTGGCCACGGGGAGTGAATGTGGCTCAGGACATTGGGCACTCGCCTCTCACGTGGGAGGTCCCGGGGTTGGTTTCCAGTGGCTCCTGGAGAAGGTGAGCAAACAACGAGCAAACAGCCGAGAGAACTATCCGGGGGAGGGGGAATAAATAATAAATAAAGTAAATAAACAAATCTTTGAAGAAAAAAAACAAATTCAGGAGGACTCCACAAATCAGGATACCGTGTCAATGATGTCCTCACCTTGATTATCACATTTCTCTGCAGAGATTTCGATAACCTCTTTCTGTTATTAACCATAGTTTGACAATTTAAAAATTAATCTACTTTTAAAACCATTTATTCACTATTTATTAACTGCCTGCAGTGTGTCCAATTCTTCGAACAAGGTGCTGTCCCAGTCCTCAAGCTAGTCACATTCTACTTGGGTAAATATAAATATGACATAGATCTGCTTACATATCACACATAAAAGATGTGGGAGATGTCTCTAGTAGTAAATGACAAGTATGATGTAAGTGCTATACAACTAGCACTTGGAATTCAGAGGACAGATAAGAAATCACCTGTTCAAAACCTAATTAGGATGGGGGAGAACAGACAGATCTCCTGTGCAGAATTCCCAGTAAGTTATGCAGCTAGTCCTCCCTCCAGGAGATGGCGCACAACTCTCCACCCCTTACCAGGGGGCTGTGGTTAGTGATGCCCTTCCAGAGGGCAAAGCATGGAAAGGGGGACAAGCAGCACGACTCTATAGTGGGGCAACCTGGCAAGCCAGACCTCGGGCAGGTGGTCAAGGCTGACATCCGCAGTGATACGTCATGGTGACAGCAGGAACTCTGGATATGATGTGATGAGAAGGGCGCTTCATCACTGTGGTCTTCCGCCCCCAAAACCTATCAGCCCAGCCTAACCAGGAGAAACACATCAGACATATCCTAAGGGAGGGCCAGCCAACAAAACTCCTGCACAGCACTCCTCACCACTGTCAAGGGCATCCACGACAGACCAGAGGAGCCTCAGGAGACAGGACGACTGAATGTAACGTGCCACCCTGGACAGGAACCAGGAACAGAAAAGGGACGTTAGGGGAAAATGAAGAAAATGTGACTACAGTAGGGACCTTAGTTCATTAATTGTGCATAGGTACCATATTAATATAAGATGTGGGTGTGGGACGTGGAGGAACTCTGTATTATCTTCACAACTTTTCTGTAAATCTAACACTATCCTAAAATAGAAAGTTTATGAAAAAAACAAACAAAAAACCTAATTAGGAAGATAAGCCTGCTGGATGTGTGTGTGTGTGTGTGTACACACACACACACGTGAATTTATATATATATATATAATGTTGTACATATGTATGCAAATATATTTTTTCCTCAGAGGTACCAGGGATTGAACCCGAGACCTTGTACATGGGAAGCAGGAACTCAGTCACTGAGCTATACCCACACCCCTGTAAATGTATTTTAAATTGCCCTCTCTACTTAATTTTAAAAAGTTACCTCTATATCCTTAGCCTATCTATTAACAAACATAGTCGAATGCTGACTCCTGGCTTTTTGGTTCCAAAAATACACAAAAGAATTTTCTTTGAAAGGAAACTTGGCTCTTCTCTCAGTTTGGCTGCCAACCCTGGCTACTACGGCCCAGCTTAAAGAGTGTACATGAGGTGGGCCCATCTGCCCCTTTCCAAGAGCTACTAGAAGTTCCTGGTGCCTGGCCAATTAGTCATCAACCACGGAACCCCAGGGCTGGCAACAATCCCAGCTACTTCCTCTCCCATCTCCAGTCCCCATTCCATGGTGCCTCCCCAGTTATCTTTCCAAAGTGCAAATCTGCTCATGTCACTCCCAACTGAACTCCTTCTAAGGCCCCAGGCCACCCAGAAGGTGCGCAGCCTGCCCGCAGGCTGATGGAGCCCTGTGTAGAGTTGGGTCTCCCCTCAGCCTCCCTCCAGGAACCCACCTCCACCAAACCCACCCCTTCACCATAACTACGCTCCCTCCGTGTCCACACACCATGCTCTCTGCTGTTCCTCTTTTAACACTCCGCTCAAAAAGCATTTTCCCTGAAAAGATCTCCCAGGCATCCTATCCCTTCCTTCTCGAACTCCAAGAAAGTTATTGGCTCCTTCCTCTCTGCTCTCCCTGATGCTTTGGACATATCCCCTACATTATAATGACTTTTTTTACATCCCCCCTTCTCTTAGACCCAGGGACAACCAAAGCACTAAAAGGGGCCTGTATATGACAGCTGCTCCAAGGGATGACTTAGGAGAGGTGTTTAACTCCATTCCATTCAACTATACCACACCCACCACACCCCAAATACATAACCTGTTGGGTAAAAAAAAAACAAACCTGTCCTTATCATACAAAACATAGCTTCTAGGCATGTCATCTAGCCAATCCCCTTCCAAACAGATTGCCACCCCTTAGCTCTTTCATATAGAAATTCCAGAGTTGCTGTTGCTGGTCCATTAAAAAAATTTCAACAAAGCATTAGTGAATGAATGAATGAATGAATGAGCCAATTAATAAACAAATGGAGGAGTGAACCTGTAGTTACTCCATAAGCAGACCCCAAACAGAATGAGTCTTCCCTTGTAATTGCGATTGGATTAGGACAAAACACTATATTCATTCACCCATGTGACAAATATTTATTGAGGGCCAATTATAATTTAACAACTATTTACAAGGAATTGTAAATAAAATGGTGACTAACACAGACAAGGTCCCAAATGCATGGTGCTTATTTCTAGGAGCCCATACTTAATACCTGGTGATGGGAAACAAACAGCTACCACAGATAGAGTGAAATTCAAGTCCTAGCTAAGGTGTTACTACTACTTCTCTTCAGAGAAGTCTGAAAGGATAGAAAAGGCTGATTTGTTTTAAAGGATCTGCCACTGGCCCTCCTAAAGGCTCAGGTCTCTGCTTACTGAATACTCAAACAAGAGTTGGCTGCAACCGTAACTATCACTAACCAAAACCTAGCCAGGGACGTGCTGGGGCCAGGTGTAGATAAGGGCTCCTTACATTACTCTAGCTGCTTCCCTGAGTTTGGAGTTTTCCATAACAACAGGTTAAAGAAATTATCCTGGAAACTGCTCGCCTTCTGTTTTAGTAATAAGTTCAACAACAGTGACGACTACTGCTAATCAAGGGATTGCTGGGTGCCAAGCACTATTCTAACCCTGTTAGTGTGGGGCAGGGCTTTGTCTTATTCTCATTTTGCAGATGAGGAATCTAAAGCACTGAGAGACTTGTCCCAAGACAAGGCAGAGTTGGGATTTGAATCCCAACTGTCTGGTCTGTGTTCTTAACCACTGTACTCCTAAAAACACGTTTTTAAAGCCTTCTGGGAATGTGATTCTTGGTGATGATCTGGCTGCAGTTCAACGTTTCTCAGCCAATGCACACTGGTGAGTGTTTTAGAAAGTCTATGTAAAGTACATAAAAAACAGTAAATGGCACCCAACATGTCACAGGAACCCTGGAATAAGATTTCTACTTCCCTTCTCCCCCCCCCCTTACTTTTCCTAGCTAAGGAAACTTAACAGAAACACTCTGGGGAAAGATAGCATATAAACCAAAGTCTGAAAATCCCAGACACTTCACTCAGCCCAGGAAACCAGGAGGCACTGTAATACCATCTGCTCATTAGAGACCAGGGATTGTCCAACAGCTCACAAGGTGTCACAGAATCTTGCCTTTCAACCAAAACGAGGGACATCCAACACTCTAGGTCTCAGAGAAGGTGTGATCCATTTATGTTTCATTAGTCAGAGAATATATCATTAGCTCCTGGAGATCCACAGAGCTTATTTCCAGTCTCTAAAGGATTGGGCACAGATCTCTCATTTTTAAAGCACCAAGAGCATCATTTTAGATGTTCAAATGTTTTGACTTTTACATAAGTATACAACTTGAGGCATTTTTTTACTAGAAGGGATAAAAAGATGACCTGAGATATGTATGAAAATATTAAAATTTCTCTTACTGCAATTTGACAGATTAAAAACTTAAATATGATCAGTGACTCTCATTTATATGTGTATATATATAATTTTTAAGATTTATTTTTATTTATTTCTCCCCACCCCCTTGTTGTTTTTCACTTGCTGAGTCTGTTCCTCTTCCTTGTTTCTTTGGGAGGCACCAGGAACCGAACCTGGGACCTCCAATGTGGGAGGGAGGTGTCTAATTGCTTGAGCCACCTCTGCTCCCTGCTTTGTTGGGTCTCTCATGTCTTTCCTCCCCACGTCTCTTGTTGCGTCATCTTGTTGTGTCAGCTCACAGTGCCTGCCTGTTGTGCCAGCTCGCTGTCTTCTTTAGGAGGCACCGGGATCCGAACCAGCGACCTCCCATGTGGTAGGTGGGAGCCCAGTCGCCTGAGTCACATCCGCTTCCCATATATATGATTTTAATTCTAGTTCTCTGGTACAAGTAAAAGCCATAATGTTGGTATTATAAAGGCATTGACTTGGGCAACTGGGATTCTATAAATGAGATTCAAGATGCCAAGAAGTGAAAAAGACACTTGGAAACACAATTTCTAGTTGTGGAAAATAGTAGAAAATAGAGAAAGAAAACAAAATCATTTCAAGAGAGAGATGTCAGAAGCCACTAATGGAAATCGGCCAAAACTGGAAGACTGTGGGAAAGGAGCTTCTTGAAGGACTTATTTGCAGGGAATCTAGTAGAGTAAACAACCCACCTGGCAGACCATGAGGTTTCAAAATATCTTTTTCAATCTGACAGAAGAGCCAGAGCCAAAAGGCTGCCTTCCCCGGCATTTAAGAGGGCCAACACTGGTAGTGCTTAGAAAGCCTGGACGTGGAAAGAGCTGGCACTGAAAAGCCAGGATGATTCTATATAAAGCTATGTCAGGCTGGGTCCTGAGCCTTACCTGAGTATCTGTAATTTACCCACTCATGTGTCATACCTGACACTCCTTTCCTTCAGTGGTTAGCTGGGAGTGAGCATCTGAGTGACTCATAAAAACAGAAGAGTGAGGCTAGGCTGGGGTCATGAGGAAACAGCAGTGAAGAAATTCCCCTTTGGGGCCACAGGTGGGAGACAGAAGCACCCAGCAGTATTCATGAGAATGAGAACCTGTCCTGGGCCACCTTCTTTTTTTATAGTCTTCCAACCCAATCTCTAGGCTGACGACTCCCAAACCTACATCTACAATGCTCTCCTGAGCACCAGACTTATTGACCCAACTGCCTGCTTGATGTATCCACTCAACAGCCCCACCAGTACATCAAAAAACAGTCAGTCTAAGACTGACCCGTGACCTTTCTCCCCAAATATCTGCCTCCTCCAGTGTTCTCTAATCAGGGAATGAATGGTACCACTGGCCACCTAGTTGCCCAAGGCATCATCTTCAAGTCCTCCCTTTCCTTCCTCCCCCCAAACTATTTATCAAGTATTCTTCTTGAGTCTACCTACCTCCAAAATATTTTTCTCAAAATACTTCTCTCCATGATAATAGTTCAAGCTGGTAGAGAGAAAAGTTTATTCCCTTATCCCGATGCTTCCTTCCATGTAGAGCAGGGGTTCTTAAACTTTTTTGTTCCTCGGACCCCTTTGCCAGTCAGGTGGAAACCACGGACCCCTTACTAAGTCCACACTGTACTGTGTATTATTTAATAAATACATCACCCCTGCACCAACACGGCCCCACAAGAATCATGTTTTCTTGAATTTCAGTTCAAGCTCACGGGCCCCTGGTTAAGAAGCCGTGACGTAAAGGGAGTTCAATTGGTGTAATACTCCTAGACACCCCCCATCTCTTTATTCACCTCCCCCCCTCCCCCAGGAAAGTGGAATCATTTACTTTGATAGGCACATTTGGGAAAAATAAACTGGGTGTGCTCAGCTCTTCCCCCTTTGCCTTCATCAATAACAACACTGCAATATAACAAAATACAGAACAATGCACAAGTAATGAGTGCACAGCTTGGTGAATTTTCATAAAGTGAAATAAGACATAAATGAAGGACTATACCACGTTCATGAACTGTAAAGGTGTCAATCCTTCCAACAAGTATCTATGGATTAGATGCAATCCCAATCAAAATCCCAGAAGCTTTTTTTATTTTGCTCCTGGGATTTGACAGATGGATTCTAAGATTTACATGGGAATGCAAGGAGCCAAGAATAGCCCAGGCAACCTTGAAGAAGAGGAACAAAGATTGAGGACTTACACTGCCAGGGATCAAGGCTTGCTATAAAGCTACAGTATTAAGACAGTACAGCACGAGCACAAGGACAAAGAGGCCAATCGAACAGGGAGTCCAGAAACAGACCCACATAAACACAGGCCCTTATGGTATGACAAAGGTGCAGACAGGATCATCTTTTTGATAAGCAGTGCTGGGTCAACTGGATATCAATAATGAAAAAAAATAAGTAAAAAGGAAGCTTTGATTCTCCATCCACTGACTTATCAATTAATTTTAGAACCCATATGGGGGGGGCTTGCTATTTATCAGGAGAACCAATATAAGTTTCTGTCACCTCTCTCCTGAATTTTCCCCTACCTTCTATAATCCACTCCTTACACTGCAGCCAAAATACTTTTTCTAAATCACCTATCTGATCATGTCACTCTCTTGCTTAAAACACTCCGCTAGCTCTCCATTGCCCTCAAGATCAAGTTCGAACTCCTTAAGTCACACAAGGCCCTTCGTGATCCTGGCCCTGTTCTGCACACCACCTTGTGCTCTTTTCCCACATTAGTCATTTACACATGCTGCTCTTTCCACCTTGATAACTCTCTGCTCCTTTGCTAGATGAACGTCTACTGGACACATAGTTCTTAGTCTAAACATCACTTCCTGCAGGGCTAAACATCATTTCCTCTAAGGCTAAACATCACTTCCTGTAGGCACAAACATCACTTCCTGTAGGAAGTAGGTACTCATGCATGTGCATGTGCATACACACACATTCTCCAGACTCCCTAACAACTCACCACTTCCTGCCATACCCAGGGGCTCCTACAAAACAGCAAAGTGTTCTCAGCCTGATCATGGCATTCCCCACACTGTATTATTATTGCTTGTTTACTTTTCTGCAGCTCCCTGAGGGCAGTGACCTGTTCTTGTTTACCACTGTATCCCCAATGCTGAGCATATTGTGGGCACTCAATAAATACTGGTTGAAATGAATTAAACGTAACAATTTACAAGATATTTTCAGCTACATATCATTTAATTTAAAAAGTCCTGAAGAGGGAAGCGGCTGTGGCTCGATCAGTAGGGCTCCCGTTTACCATATGGGAGGCCTGGGTTCGGTTCCCGGGGCCTCCTGGTGAAGGCAGGCCCGCCCGCACGGCGTGGTTGGCTGACCCAGTGAGCACAAGCAGCAAGGGGGGATAAATGAATAAATAAATGAAATCTTTATAAAAAAAAAAAAAATTTAATTTAAAAAGTCCTGAAGAGGGGAGGATACATATAAAGAGTATTCCCATTTTTTACATTGCCCAATTGACTTCGTCAAGGTCAATCAGCTAGGGCAATGCTTCCATGCCCTTCTAATCTTATATTTAACTTGGCTCATCTTTAGCCACACAGTATTTTCCATTATTTTGATACAGTATATCAAAACTTCTGGATTTAGTTTAAATGGTACATGTTTCCCAAGGTTCTTCTTCTTCTTTTTTTTTTTTTTTTTTTTTTTTTGCTTTAATCTTTTATCAAGGACAATTTCCAACATATCCATACAGATAGTATAGTGTAATGAATGCCCATGTATGTATGGCCAAGTTTCAACAACTATCAATTCATGATCAGTCCTGTTTCCTCTATATCACCATCCACTTTTCTACCTTCCAGATTATTGGAAGCAAATCCTAAACATTATATCGTTTCTTTTGAAATATTTTAGTTAAATGGTGCATTAAAAATTCATGCACAGGTACTAAGACCGAGAATTAGATTGAAAAAGTTAACCTTTTGTCACAATTAACTGTTAAATAGGTCTTATGTTAGCAAAAGTATTAAAGGATTGTGAACTGTATTTAGTTTGATTGTGAACTTGGTGCCTAATGTTCTATGTCTGAAACTTGCCCCAATGCTACACTTGGGAGTGTGAATATGTGTGTATTTTGCCATTAAAGTAAGATACTGCCTGTAAAAAAAAAAAAAAAATTCATGCACAGGGAAACGGATGTGGCTCAAGAGGTTCGGCGTCCGTCTACCATATGGAGAGACCGGGGTTCGATCCCCGGTACCTCCCGGTAAAAAAAAAAAAAAAAAAAAAAAAAAAAATTCATGCACAGGTTTATCCATTTGGTAGTAATAGCAGTTTTCATAAATGGGGCCCTTTCTTATAGCTCAATAAGAGAAGCAGAAGCACCACCTACACTCATGATTTCCTTATTTGGGGTGGGGTGGGGGGTTATATAATATCTTTCCTGGGGTATAATCTAATCCTGCTAGCACTTTCTTTAGTAAATAACACAATTATCAACTTTCAACCACTTTGGGTAGGGTGACATGGATTAAAACTCAAGAATTAAGTATAAAATTATCTACTGACTCAGAAAAGTGGCTTTGGATATGTCACACACTTGAATGGGAAGTGTAGTATGATGTTTCCAGTTGTTAATAATTGTCAGATTCCTTTTTCCCCCATTCCAAGTTACCAAACCAGCCATGTGAGAAAGCCAACTGTTACAGCCTGAGTGCAAGACCTGCTGGGGTCCAACCTAACCAATGCTGTCATGATGAGATTCAATTTCTGCAAAATAAAAACAGTGAGCTCAATTCTCAAAGGAAATGTCCTTCTAAACATAAATCTTAGACACAAAGCTGTCGGAAAAGTGATGAGAAACAGGTTGCACGCTGATAAAACAACCTCACACTCATCAGCTCTGTGTCAGGCTGTGCAGTAACAGGCTGAATCCATAAATCTATTCAACTGTCCACGGAACCAACAACAGGGCATGCAGACAGTTTCAAATACTCTCATATGCTGTAAAAACTCTCTATAGCCAGTAAGGCAGGCTGTTTTCCCCAGAGGCTTCACAGTGAGAAGCAGGTTAGGGAGCTGCCCACACATAGTTTCATTCTGCAAACAAATCAGGGACCAAGATGCACACACACTCGTGTGCATTCATACACACACACACAACTCTGATGAAGTTAAAAGTTCATGTCACCAAGACCAACGCAATCGTTCTTCTCTTTCACAAAGATATAGTGGACTATATAACAGCTATATTTTCAACTCTGTAACTGTTAGAGTGCCCAACCCAATCCCACAGTTTCACAGACGTCTGAAATCTCTAAAGTGCTATGTCAATACAGTCTTTCATACTATTCATTCAACAAATATTTATTGAGCACCCACTATGTGCCCTGTACTACATCAGTGACCAAAATAAATAATAAACATCATAAAAATAAATATTATTTAAGAAGGTGGTACTTGCTACGGAAAACAAAAACACATAGTGCAGAGTCAGGGGGATGAGGAAAGGGGACAGGTTTCAGAACTCGGGGAGCAGGGCGGGCCCCATGGAGAAGACAAGATTTGAGCCAAGGCTTCAAGGAGCAAGGGAGGCCACCAGGTGGGGAGGAGGGAGCAGAGTGGCCCAGTCAGAGCAGTCTGCTGCGGCCAAGGTTCCAAAGCAGGAGCATGCACATGGCTAAGGAGAGCAGGAAGGCAGCAGGGAGTGAGGCAGGGGAGAGCAGCGCGGGAAGGAGCCAGAGCGGGGACAGGGCTCAGGTCCCCCAGCACGTGGGCCACAATGAGGCCTCTCAGTTTGTTCTCAGTGAAGGCTTCGCTGGGGTGCAAGTGGAGGAGTGGCATGTGCTGACTTCCTTCTCAGAGGACCACTCCGGCTATGCTGCAGAGACCAGAGGACAGAGGGAAGGAGAGAGTTAGGAAGACCTGTTAGGAGTCCACTGGGAGGGTGAGAGACCACAGCAACAGGGAGGTGAGGAGATGGGGTGGGACTCTGGACATATTTAGGAGGCAGAGCTGATAGGGCTTCCCGACAGGCTGGACGTGGGGTGTGAAAGAAAGAGAGGAGTCAGGGACAACCCCAAAGTCCTTGTCTGAGCAATGGGAAGCTGGCACTGTCATCCTCCAGCAGAACTGGGGGAGGCTGGGGGTTTGATGAGGAGTTCAGGTTTGGACACGCTGAGAGGCTGAAGTAGGCGGTTGGACACATGGCTTTGGGGTTCAGGGAAGAAGAGTGCTGAGATGTAAACGTGGACGTATGACAGCTGATGCTGATACTGTTGGGAACAATAACCCAATTTATTATTACAGTCAAAACAAACGGCAATAGCAATAATAATAAAGGCCACACACACAATGTCTTGCTACACAGAGGAGAACAAGAGCAAGAACCTTAAAACAAATGAAAGACATTAACTGTTTACTGACTGAGCCAGTGGTCCTGTGCATTTCAGCCACTTGAATAAAATGAAGAAAAACCGCATCCATTGTTCCTTCCAAAGATGGGGACTTGCTCCTTTGTAAATATTTAGAGGAATCTGAATTTGACCATTTGAAGAGCAGAAATGAACTCACAAGCTGGGATACTAACCAGACAGTTTTTAGATCTTGAGCAACATAATATATTGATTACTTGAAAGACACACTGCTGGCTCAGAGAAGCTTCCACAAAAGAAGAGTTGTGATGAAACAGTCTCTGATTTCAAAGTATCTGCCTTTTCTGCCTTCTTCATCTCAGAAGGGTAATAAATGTCCAAAAACTTTCGTTTTCAGATTTGGTTTCTAATGCATGATGACAAAAGAAAAGGTTGCTGGGGCATGAAAGTTCTACAGCTGTGGAACATGATGCAACCTTTAAAATTTCACCTCACTGAAAAATGAGAACCATTTCAAAGCCGCTGAGAAACCTCCATTAGAGATGCTGCCACTGGCCCATCCCCCAAGCCTGCTGGCACAAACGTCAGAGCAAAACTTTCAATATTAAATCGAATGAACAAATATCCCCTAAGCACAGCACGAGGGTAGCTTATTACTATCTGGAAAATTCCATAGTATTTATCAAATTCTAAGCAAGGGTATGATGCTTAGAAGTGTGCCTCAGTAGACGTCACAGACAGCCAGGAGCGTGGACGGCTCCGGGGGTGTTGCTGTGGCAACCGCGTACTCAGCAGAGTCACGCTGCCTGCCCCTCGCCACCCCAGGATCAGAGGCAGAAGGAAACAGCCAGTTTCCTGATGGCAACAGCCCAGGGGGTGCCCCAGCGCTGGCCAGCTCCATCATTCATTCACACGGGAGTCTGAAACCATCTCTGCCTAACTCCTGGAGAGAAAATGCCCAATTCCAGTTCTACATTACAGAACCACACACACCAGGGCAAAGACGGGAGAAATGTAAGGGGAGACTGGCGGGCAGGGTCAAACCAACTGATTCTGCTTAGCCGTGACCAGGCATGAGGGGCTTTGCTGGGGAGGAAATGGAGACACGTTGCTCCACTGGAAAAGTCATCCTGAGCGACATTCCATAAACGGGAGATCGGTAAGGGGGGAAGCAGCGGAGCAGAGCATGGGCCTCTTCAGGGAAGCCGTTCCCACACAGAGGGAGGGTTCCAGTGGGAAGAGGGCAAACAGGACACAGACACCCCAAGAGAGGCATCAAAAGCCTCAGATTCCAAATCCCAAAAGGCACGTTTTTTGTGTTTTTTTTTTTTAGATCCTTCACATAATAATGAAATAAAACAGAAACTGTCGAACGTACCTTTTCCACTGGTAGAAAGTCATTTTCTACTTCGATCGACCTTGGTCTTAGCTTTATTGGCTTGTCCTTGAAAATATCTCCAAAGCCCACTCCCTTAACTTTCTTCGGCTGGATGGCTGCAGTTGCGACTGTGCCATTGGCGCCTTCGGATTTGGTACTGCTCGAGTCACCCCCGTCACTCTCGGAGCCTGTGGTTTCCCTTAAACCTGCCAAGAGCCGGGGGGAGGGGGGTTGGAGAGAGAAAAACAAGTCTCAGAAGAACTTCACAGCCAGCCAGGGACCACCTCTAACGTGCTGCTGGGCTCACAACCGTTAGCACTGGGGTTTGGTGTTCAGGGTGTTGAGCGCGTTGAGTTTGGGTGGCTCTGAGTTTCATCTGATCTCTCCACCCTCAACCTTGACTTTTTGCTTGTTGTTTTAATATAAATTTTTTTTATTAGAAAGGTTGTAGTTTACCGAAAATCATGCAGAAAATACGAAGTTCCCATATACCACCCCCCATTATTAACATTTTACATTAGTGTGGTACCTTCGTTACAGGCTTAACTTTTAAGAAGTGAATAAAAAACATTTTCAGAAAATCTAATTTCAAAGCAGGTTTCTTTGTGCACATGGAATTTCACCTCTCTTTAGCCAGTGCCTGGTTCTGATGCAAATTTCTTTGGCCACAGTCTGTGTGATAACAGCCCTTCACGCTCCCACCAGCATCCCTCCCCTCGCCTCCCACCCAGTCAGCACCACCTACTGTACCTCCACTCTCTATGACTCATGTCACTTAGCAATTAGCAATCAAAGTAACATCTCCTAAAGGGAAACTGTAAAGCTAAAAGCCATTTAAACAAATTAACAATTAAAGAAACCACACAAAATTATGACTGCCAAAGAATTAAATCTCTTTGGATGGCTTCACAAGGAATAAATGCATGCAGACACATTTCTCCAGGAAAGCATTAAACCAGACTCGACATTAAGATGGTTTTGCTAGCAAGACAACTGTGTCTGTTAAAGAGGGAAAGGAAGCTCCCCTCCAAGACGCGAGAATCTCCCAAGCCTACAGCTCTTCTTCCTCCTCGATGCCATGATTTTCCCAACGTTGAATCCCTTTCCAAAGAAGAACACTGGGGACATGACACCCTTCCTCTGACCTCTTGGGCATATGCTGAAAATCATAAAACAGTCATCAGCAAAACAGCATGGACACTTACCTCCCCAGATTCTTTTTTTCCCCAGGCTTTGCCCTGTTTCTAAAAGGAAGAGCCTATTTGTGTCTAATTCATTTCTGAGTGGACGCTTTTACTTTGATGGTCAGTATATCAGCTATGCCATCAAAGGGCAGGACTCAAAGGATATTTTATGGATACTAAATCCTATCATTAAACCTGTCTCTAGAAAAGTCTCTTGATATAAGTGTTGGGTAGCTCCCAAATAGTTACTATGTATCTCCCGATGAGAACAATGCCCTGGGGATGCAAGTGCACATCAAATGTTGTTCTCCATTAGACAAGAGTGCATTCTCTTCTGATAGGTAAGGTGGCCTCCTAGTACATGAGAATGACACACCAAATAATTGCTCACATACAATGTCATAAAATGTTGAAGTCATTCAAATAAGGAAGTCTCAGTGCAGGAAGAAACTGTTAAATGAAAACAGACAAAATATAAAAAGGTCATTATAAATTGGTAACAACTTTCAAAATCAAATCCTTAAAACAATGGTTTTGTTTGTTGTTAGCGCTGTCTTCAACAAAACGGCATCTACAGCCAAATGGGGGTGGGGGTAGGGGGCGCTCCCTGGTGCGCATCTGTGAGCAAGACCAGGGGGCCGGACGGCGAGCAGCCCACAAGGGCCCGGGCTGCAATGGGCAGGGCTGGATCTGAGGGAGAAGCCCCCTGGATTAGTTATCCATTCCTGGGTTGATTTGTTCATTGTTTTGGGAAATATCCCTGCTGGAGATATAATTTTGGAGTCTAAATATTGTGTCATTTCTCCCTTTAACATGTTTTCGTTTTGCCGTATGGATTCTTTCTATGTGATAAATGGCTTTAGAGTCTTTTCTGGATTGGAAAGAACCACTTGAGGGTGGGAAAAAGAAATGTTGGTGGAAAGAAACCATCACAGCCCCCCTCCCTCCCGCCACCACCATCAGCAGTAGGCAGCAGGGCAAATGGATTAGGGCCAGTCGTTTTCCTTTCCTCAAGAGAGGAACTTCAAGGGTTCTCTGCCACTCCTCGTCAGCTAGGCTCCCAATAATGTCAGTCACTGCCATCCTAACTTTCACTGAGTTCTGTTTTCAGGTAGTGCTGCCTTTGGGCTCCTCTTAATACTTTTCTGTTAATCACTATGAGAAATGGTCTTCACATTACACAGTCATTCAACCACACAGGCGTGACCGTGGAAGGAAAGGCATGGCAGATTTTTCTTCCAGAAATTCTGGCAGCCTGGTTATATGACTCTTAGGCATGTAAATTAAACACCTGAATATCTCTGGTTTGGTGAAATAACTGAAAATCTAGCTCCTTCTCTCTGGAGGGAAAGAAGGATGACTTTTCATTTTCATGTCTGTTCCTTTTAGCTGTTGGTGCCCATCACACACACTACCCCATAAAATTTCTCCTTGTCATATCCAGCTGGCCAGGGGACACCCCCGTGCAGAGACACCCAGAGGGTGGTCTGTGGATGGGGGCCAGTCCACGAAGGGTTTGTTACCAGCCTGTGGCAAGGTAAGTGCAGAAAGGGTGAGCATTTCAAAATGTTTACAGCAATGTGCACTGGGGTGAATCCCCCGACGTGTGGCCAGCGGACTTGTCTCAGGAAACAGGGCACAGACCAGTCCAGGGGCTGTCAAACTCCCGCGGTAAGATGCAGGTGGCGCACTGTGTGTGTGAAGTCCCGTGCAGTAGGACCGTGGGTCTGTCCACGACAGAATAGCAATCAAAATAAGCCTCGCCACAGACAGTTTGAGCAGCTTGGCTCTGGCGTTCCTGTCTGAACATTCTCTTTCATCATCTGTATCTATACAGACACCCTAAGGTGGATGTCCTTCCTTCAGTGTGACAAAAGAACAAAGCCTGCTCAAATGTGCCATCACCAGTCATACAATCGGCCCACTTTTGGGTGCTTTACCTTACTATGCTAGCACCAGTCGATTCAGATTCGTGAGGCATTTTTATTTATTGTATTTGTTTTTAATTTGACACACACCTATAGTGCCTACTATGTGGCAGGAACTGTTCTAAGGGTTTTTGAGAGATTAACTCGTTAGTCCCATTCAGCTCTTTCCTTTCAACACTTGGCAGCTTTCTCTCATAACACAAAGGGCTACACATGGATCCCACCAAAAGAATTCTGCCACGTGGTGACTGGCTGGACGAGCAAAGCAAAAAGCCACGACTGGCATGGACTTTCAGGCCGAATTCTTGTTTCTTTGACCCATGCAATGAATAAATGGTTTACTGGTTCCCAATGACCCTCCCACCCAGAGAAAGCAATAACCACGAGAGGTTGACATGTCCATGGGAAGCCATCCTACACCACCGCAGAAGCCCAGATACTGGAACAAATACATACGCCACAGCAAACACTACCACTCCCTTCTCTGCCCGCAAGGCTCATGCACACGTCACGTATGATAGAGGCACAAAGCAAACAAGAAAGCGCCAGGGGCTGATGGTGAAAATGCACCCATAGCACGCACCAAGGAGATGGCACTTATCTCAGGCAAGTAAGTACATGTCCTTGGGTCGGAAAGTCTCGCAGACACTCGGCATAAGCATGAGCAGCTCAGGAAAGCACAGCTGCATCAAAAAGACACAAGTACCCAGATCTTAGCTTTACAATTGCCTCCTGTGGTTAAGGTCACTCACTGTAATAGCGTCTGTGGCCCTCCGTCTTTCCAGGTGCAGCTCGGTACAGAATTGTCCCTTCAAAGGTAGTCTTTCCTGACAGTGAATGAGAGAAGAGAAGGGGAGAGAAAAACAAGAGACGGGGAAGGGGGAGCAAATGATGGCAAAAGAAGGGAGAGGAAGAGTCTTTAACTGAAGTTGCCTTCAATGAATCCGCTGCAAGAGCTTCATCCACAAAATTCATTAGAGACCATTAGGCAGAATTTAAGACGATTACAGAATGAGCCCAAAGTCCCCATGCAACTGTGATGGCAAGGAGCCCTCAGGATCGGGGCTTTCCTTGGCAAATGAGTGGCACATAGAGTAGGCTCAGTTTAAACCTGGGGGCCATTGCAACATCCTAATCCAAGAACAGGAAAACCTCAATCAACCAGATTCCTTAATTAACTCAGTTATACAGTACAATCTTCTCTTTGGAGAGTGAGACCCAAGCTTAATATAGATTTAGGTCCATTAACCTTTATCTTCTACCCCTAGAGCCCTATATAATAAAAACTGATCATCGTGGCCCTAAGATTCTAAACAAGACATCTTTAAAAGATTCTATCATCCTCAATACCTCTAAGCAAGAAAATGTATTAATATATTGGAGGGTTTTTTTCAACAATGAGGAGTGAAACAACAGTGGTATCCATATCAATATTACAGATTTTCTGCTTAGCACCGAGGAAACCATATTTCTTAAAACGTCTTAATTGAGGTTTTGCCCTATCAGTCAGGAGACTCTACTTAAGCATGAGGACACAGGGCTCATCCAGTGTAAAATGCCAAGAACTTTGTTGTGTTACAAGTAGAGGTGATCAATAGCATAAGGCTGGACACACAACTACAGCCCAATATCCCTGGAACCAAGAGCAAGGGCAAAGGCTACTCACATACTGGCCCGCTCTCAGTGAGCTCACATACCTATACACAACACCCAGGCACTACACAGGGTACCAGTGGTGGGTAAAATGAATGCATCCCTATAAATTATCAAAGCAATAAGTTCTACTATGGCTTGTGATTTACGTATCAAGCTGGAGGCTGGTCATATAGCTTCACAATCAGTCTGAGGGATGGAAAGGTAGACTACGTTTACAGAGAGGCTGAGAGTGAAACTGAAATGGGAGAAAGCAACTTGTTTCACATCTTAGAAACACTCCATACGAAAGTGGGAAACCCAAGGGGAATCAGAGTGTCAGCTTCTGGGTCTGTCACTCTCAATAAATGAGGAGAATTGTGATTAATCAGAGTGACAACTTAGGTGGAATCAGATATTTCCGATCTCCAAGCCCTATAGGCAAGGGGGTGCCTCTTGTTTTGAAAGCTACCCTTTTAGAACAGATAAGCTCCACCCAATTCAAACAAAAGACTTAGACGTTCAAAACACTGGCTAAATAGGAATAATCCAGAAAAAGAGCAAAGTGTTTCAAACGTTCTTGTTAGGCTCGCAGCTCTCGAGGGCACTGACAACAAAAGGAGAGCAAGTAATAGTGGCTCATTTTTATTTGGGCAAATTTTTATTCTGCTTAACTGAAGTCATTAAGTTAACATTAAGCCAAACAAGGCTCCTAAGGAACACAGCTGTTTCACAAGCTAGGCCCTCCAAAACTGGATGGCAGTAGTCCTCTTGGTGTCAGAGAAAAGAAAGTGTAAGAAAAAAAGTCAAACTTTTGACAATGTTCCTCAAAGTGCCGCATAACTCCCACATGTTCTTCCCCAGGCACGCCTGCGAATCACTGAGGTAGCCCGTGGGCCTTAGGCCTCTGAATGGTCTGACTTCCTGCACGGGCTCGCTGGTCACCAGCAGCAAGGCTATGTGAGATGCAGCCTGCACTGGGGCTGGGTGGGGGGGGGGGTGAGGGTGCCCAGGCGTTCTATCTGAAGAGCAAAAGATAAGGGTGGTTGGAAGGTTTGTGAACATGAGCTATGCTTGCTTTATTCGGAGAACTACTCTACCGTCACTATTAAATATTAGTTCTTGGAAGCAGCAAATATTATAAAGAGGAAGATTTTTAAAATCTGAACACAATCATGTGCTTATGTCAGCATCTAATCTTGCCTAAAACTCTGTTTAGTCAATCTGCTAATTGTTCTGCAATGCTAACAGAATGTTCATGCAAAAAAACAAATATTATCAAGTATTAAAAAGAAAAGTAAGTAGAGTGATGCCACAGACTGGGGTTTTGTCGGCCCGGCTTTCGTTCCTATAGGAGGGGAGACACTGATAGATCAGTTTCTTACAGCTAATGAAACATGGTATTTCTGCATCATAGGAGTTGTTTTCCTTTTACAAGATCATCTCCATCTTTGTGTTAGCTTGACAAGTCACTACAGTATCAGAACCTTAAATTTAGAAATAAGAAATTAGGAAAGTAAGAATTTCAATTCAAACTAAAAACTCATGGTTATTAATGGTAGAAAATTCAAAATTTCTCCCTCTGAAAATTATGGGATAACTGAAAATATTTCTGCGGTTACAGGACTTTTAAAAAATAACACAGGAATATTGGGGCGGTGGGAAAGTTCTGTTATCAGATGGTGGGGAGGGCAGCACAACACTGGGAGATTAATTTCACCTAATGGTGTGCCTAGGACTAGTAGAGATGGGAAAGTTCACGTTGCATATATTTCCACAATTCAAAAAAGAGAGAAAACAGAGAGACTAAAGAGACAACAACTAAATGCAATATGTGATCCTGGCTTGGCTCTAATAATGGAAGAGAAAATGCCCAAAGGAGCATTGGGAGATATGAAAAAATTGGAATACAGACTGTAAAGCTCTACATTAATGCTAAATATCTTAAACTTGATAACTGTACTTAAGATGGCTACATAAGTGAATATCCTTGTTCTTAAGAAATGTGTATGGAAGTATTAAGTGTTCAAGAAACACATTGTATACAACGTACTCTCAGATACTTAGAAGATAGAGAGATGGATAGATAGATGAAAAAAAGGAAGGGAAGGGAGGAAGGGAAGGGAGGGAGGGAGAGGGAGGGAGAGGGAGAAAGATGGGGAGGGGAGGAGAGGGGAGAGGGAGGGGGGGACAGTAAATGAGACAAAATGTTAAAAATTGGCAGATCTGGGTGTCTGGGTGGGGAGTACGCTGGAGTTCTCTGTATGGAGTTTGTATTACTTTTGCAACTGTCCTGTCATTTTGAAATTATTTCCAAATAAAAAGGTAAAAAGGGAATATTTTTACAACAATGATTTTAGAATGTAAGAAATTAAATAATATCAAAAAGATTTTAAAAACAGAAAAGGCATATGTATCTTGAACATGAGGTAAATAAATGTGCATGAAATTGAAACTGGACAACAGTCATATCCAGGTTTCTTTGCCACAAAGTCCAAATACGTTTTATTATAGATTTTGGATACTCTATGATTACAGCATATAATAATTAGCTCTACTTCACATTATTTAGTAAATATTAGCACGTGCAAAATTGTAACTGCAAAGCTAATGAATTAATCATGATCTGTGGTAAGAGAAACCAGGCTAATTTGTACTCAGGTTTGAAATGTGTCAGATGTTCCGTGAAAAGGTGAACTAGACCCCGGCATGGAGGCAACATCAGCATGTGTGTGGAAGGCCTGCGTATCGTTTTGGCCTCGTCACTCCTAAGTCAGGCCATACCTAGGACTTAACTGCACTAGGCTTTAGTGTTCTCACCCATCCATACAGTCTAGACAGTCTCTAAATTCCTTTCCACCCCTAACATAATAAGGATTCTGCCTTCCCTATTAACCCAACCACGTGTATGTTCTGGTTTTTAAAAACCTAATTTATCCAACTATTTTTTTTTTTTACTATTGATCTCTGTACATGGTAGCCCATTTGATTTTTTTTTTTTTAATTCTTTGTTGGCACCATTTTGCAACTCCTAGTGAGTAAACAGATCTGGGTGATAATCATCAATGGCTGTGAATACTTAAAAAGAGAGGCGGCTAGACATTATGAGCTAGCTTTACCACCTATGACGTAGTTGTGCAAAAAAATGTAAATACAGCAAACTTGAATCTGATTGAGCTCCTCGATGCGATTATCAATTTGTAGGAATAAAAGTTAAGTGACACCTTAGATATGAAATCAGCAAATGCCAGACTGTGGGAACATAATAGACCAATGACCTCTGTTTCCTCACCAAAAAAACTGCAAGGAAAAAAAGAAGATATGGAGGAATCTATAGATTAAAAGAGACTTGAGACATCTCAACCAATCAAAATGTATGTATCTTATTTGGATCCAGACTCAAACAAAGAAATTGTATTATAAGGGAATCCAATATGGCTCAGTGACTGAGCTACAGCTTCCCACATACGAGGTCCCAAGTTCAATCCCTGGCTCCGGTACTTTAAAAGAAAAAAAAAGAAAAAAAAAAACCTATATAAGACAGTTAAGGGAAAGTGGCCACTAAATATATATTTAATCATATTAAGGAATTACTGTTTGTTTGGGTTTTTTTGGAGGGTGTATGATGTTTTATTTTTAAGACACCCTTTATATTACTTATATGTATTTATATATTAAAATTTGGGGGGGGGATTGTATGATATCTGGGGTCTACTTCAAAATAATAAGGGAGAGGAGAGAGCAGAGGTGGCTCAAGCCATTGGCCCCCTCCCTCCCACATGGGAGGTCCCAGTTCAGTTCTCAGTGCCTCCTGAAAAGAAGATGAGCACACAACAAACAGTCACAGAGAGAGACAGCAAGTGCAAACAATGAGGGACGGGGGGAGAAATAAATAAATAAAATAAATCTTAAAAAAAGAAATAAGGGGGAAGAATGAGTGGGGCTATAACTAACAAACTGGCCATAGGTTGATAATTGCTGAAGGTGGGTGGCAGGTGCACAGAGGTTCCTAACACCATTCTTTCTACTTTTGTATATGTTAGAAAATTTCCATAACAGAACGTTTACAAAAATCTTTTTGAAAAACCACGTTTAAAGTTTCATAAGTTCTTTGAAAGGCACAAAGGTAAAGATGTTTTCTAATTTAAATACGCTACAAAGAGTTTCTACTACTACATAACTGTAAGTTTCCTTTTCTGAGATAAAAACGTTTAAATCAAAATATCAACCAACACAATTGCTTATAACTCTTTCCTTGCTAGACTAGATTAGCCTGACCAAAGATCTAAGAAGGTTTAGAGATTTCTGTAACCCACCACCATATGTAAAAATACGTCAGGGTAAAAGTAAGGCCAGTTCAAGCAATTTGCACCTGTCATTCAAAGATAAAAATGCCTCCTCAGAGTTATAAACGATTTCACAAGCATGTACTGGAACACTTAGCATGTGTGAAGCAGAACTGGCACACTTCTTTATAAATAAAATGCCTGGGTTTCTTCTATCACATTCCTCCATTGGTTTATAGAACTCAACTGAATAACTACCTCAAATACTTTCTGGAAGTAGCAATGTGAAGAGCACAAATACCAAATAAAAGGTGCACATACAGATGTGTGTGCATGTGTGTGCACACAAATGCATGAGGCAGAAATGAAGAGAGATGTACAAAGATTCACTGACAACCTGGCTTTCTTCATATACATCAGGACACAGATTTTTATCAGTCTTTAAAAAAAAAAAAAACACCTTAATGTCTAGAAGCATATAAATTAAGAGGATTTGTATATGATGGCATTATGACTTCTAAAATTTACCAAAATGGCCCAAACATTTGGGGATTAGCTTAGTCCCAGAGACTATGTATGAATTAAGCAATCTGTGAAAACTGTAATTTATGGAGAGTATTAAATGGGCTGGTCTAATAAAGGCCTTGATTAAGTACACATTCAGCTCACACCAAAGCAAAGAGCTACATGTCTTTCATGCATTAAGTACATTTGTCTTTCTCAGTGTTATAACAAAAATAAATACGGATGTACTATGATTATGCAAGATGCTGCCATTGGGAGAATCTGGGTGAAGGGTACACGGGATTTCTCTATACTTGATTTTTGCAACTTACTGGGAATCTGTAATTATTTCAAAGTAAAAAAAATATTTTTTTAAGTAAAGCACATCAAAAGTAGTGGCACTAATCTCTGGGGGTAGGGAAGAAGCAGATTCATTCTAAAAGCAAAGGTTCTGTTTGGCCCAAATACTATAATATATGCATAGTTTCTGCATGTGCTCTTATTTGATTAAATAAATTTTACCACAGTCACAATCCAAAGCAAATTCTGAATAGTAAATGGCTATAGAAACACCTGTATAGAAACACTGAGAGGTGCTAGTTCTCCCTCATTCAGGGGATCATTCCAATTTTGCAAGCCACAGGGACATTACTATCACATCTGCTCTTCCCTAAAGGCCCCCTTGTGACCACTGCCACCAGCAAGTCTAGATAGGACTGGCCTGTGTGCCTTTATATCCCATCTGGGACACTTCCCTGGACTTCTGTTGATGTATGTGCCCCCTTTTTGCAATGAGAGCTTACTGAAGGCAGGGACCCAGTCTTATTTGTCTCTATATATCTCAGTGCTTTATACAGTGTCTTAGTAACAACGGGGGTTCAAAAAAGGTTGAATGAATGAAGAAGAGACGAAAAGGAAAAAGGAAGGAAGGAGAGATAGATGGATGGACATGGACAGACAGATGGATGTGCCCTCTTTTCCTTAACCGTATCTACAGGAAGATAAAAGCCAGGTAGTTCTTACCAGAAGCATCCATCCTTGTTAGGAGACCATGCCTCTTCAAAGACCTTAAAAGCCCCCTCAACAATGAACAAATTCCATGGCAGCTAAACATGGCTGCTGAAATCAAAGACCCTATGACTGTTGGGCTCTCCTGATCCTGAAATGGAAGGCTTTTAATTGAATGTGCACCATGAGAGAGCAGTCTCTAGAAGCTGAAATAGCCTCTTCTGAGCAGCTGAATGAAGGTTAAGAGACTGGGCAGCCCATCCCATCCAGCCTCCTAATCCTCTTGCCCCAGAAATTCTAGCACCATATGCTTTGAGCTGAGAGGCCAGGCAGGGTCAGATGTCCTACTTGGAGTGAGAGGAGACACTTTATTTCAATATTATTTCCAAAAGCACAATAGCCATAATTTCTCTGACCACCCAGGCCTGGGAGCATAGCTGGGATGGCAGGAGAGGTCAAAGTTCTCCCAAAGAGGTTGTCCAATCCCTCTCCAGATCTCCTTCTTGGCATCAGTAGAGGAATCTCGAAGTAATTTCCAAAAGCGGCCCAATGCTTCAGTGAACACGTTCTCAAGCACTGTGCAAGCAGCCTCCAGATCCTAACTGGTTAAGTCCCAATGGCCTGTCGTTATTAACCATGAGAGTTGCCATTTATGGAGGGCCTGGGAGGGGCCAGATGGCTTGTATATATTATTGCTATTGGAACTTGCAGTGCATTTCCCCGTGGAAATAGTGTCATAATTACCCGATTTGGTCCTCCCTCCCAAGAAAGCCAATGTAATCCACAACATCCCTGAGGCAGAGTATCATTATTATAGGACCTAATGACCACGTACAATACTATTTCAGTGGACGAAAGGAAGCACCAAGGCCCTAGGAATTCTAATGTGGAATTTGGGAGCTACAGCAACACCTACTCTAGTGGGATCAAGGGCACCATCTCCACTCCCAGTGTATTTGTTAGCTGGGCTAGGTTAGCAGAGAATCCCCTGCCCCAAGTCAGAGAAGGCAGCAGATGCTCCAGATGCCTCATTTGCTCCAGAATGCCCTCATGTCCTTCCTATTACAAAACCTAGGTTGGCATGGGGATGGGGGGGTCCCAGGCTTTGGCAGTGGAGGGGAGGGCATTCCTGAGGCCACAATCTACCAGTGCTGCTATTTCTATGCATGACGGGCCGTGTGATCCAGAGCTGCTGAGACAGCAAATGAATGAGGGCAGGGGAGCACTTCTCGGGAAGTGGCTTTGCCTTCGTTTGGGAATTTGTCCAGTCTTGCTATTGGTCAAGTAAAATAGACACAGCATAACATGAGAACATCACTCAAGTCAGATTTTCCCAATGGAAAATAAAGAAGTTTAAGAATTATCTTGGCAGAAATGAGCTGCCCTCCTCTTGTTCAAAAGAAAAGCCTTCAACTCCAGGTGGTAGCGGACCACTAAGACACAGTCAAGCCTTTTACAACATTCACACCCATGACCTTTGCTCAAGACGGCACGAGAGAGACACAGACGCCCACAGAGGAAGTTGGGTTAGCGACTGGGAGAACAAAGCTTCCCGGTCCTGACCTTTTGCTCCGTGAGCTGGAAAGGGCAGCAGAGAAGCTGGAGGGTGACATTCAGGCCCTGGAGAAAGAAAGATCTGAAGTTCGTTCTCACCGTCTCAGAAAAACACACGTGCTCACCCAAGGTGGGGCCTGTACTCTCGGGGCCTTCCCCTACTTTTAGGGGATCTGGCATGCATTCATCTTGTCCATAGCACTTCTCCCCACCAATGCCTTTTTTTTTTTTTTTTTTTTTTTTTTTTTGACATTTTTCTCCAGGTTCCTCAAGGGATGCTGACAATCTCATCCGGTTCATTTTAAAAATAATTACCAACTTACACTGAGCAACGCTTCAGAAGTATGTGGAGGCACACCAACACGGGCCACCCAGGAGACAGTGTTAGCGTGGTATGAAGGCTGGTGCTCACCTATCCAGAGACGTGCAGAACGTGTGGCTGTAGGCCACATCTTTATAGTGACAGCCTTGCTAAGCCACAGTGCATTACAGCAGTAGAACCAAGAAAATTCTTCAGAGCCTTTGGCACAGCCTCTCAGCACGGGATACGGAACAGAAGAGAGGCTGGGTGCAAAGCCCAATGGCCCCCCCGCCCCTTTCCCGCTTGGTGGAGTGGACTTCCTTACTTGACTTGGAGAGGTGCTCATCCTGGGAAATGCCAAGGTCATCTGACTCCCCCGACAGCTCCTTGATGAAGTTGGAAGGAAACATTCCAGTCTTTCCATTGAGAACACCTTCCCACCATCCTTCCTCTACCTGCACAGATGCAAACAGAAGCAAAGAGATGCAGGGATCAGGTTAGACACATCTGTATAGTACAGAGTATAGAACCCACCCAGGGAGAGCTGAAGGACCCAAAGCTTAAAAGTTAACAGGGGTGGGGAGCAGATGTAGCTCAGTGGTTGAGCACCTGCTTCCCATGTACGAGGTCCTGGGTTCAATCCCCAGCACCTCCTTAAAAAGAAAAAAAGAAAAAGTTAACAGGGAGCATGGAAAGCAGACCACATAGAATCTTGAGAAACAGGCAAAGGCAGGCATTTTTCACAAGAGTCCATAAACGTACATGGAAACCAAGTAACACTTTATTTTTACCAATCTCCCGCTGAAATTTAGCATTTCCTTCCATTATAAATGTAGGGTAACAAGCCACAGTAATATTAGAAGTCCCTGTGACTTACCAACAAACAAACCATGGATATTTTCATAGCACATTACAGATACTGCAGGTGTCTCAAAATATCATCTCCACTCATCACCACTTTGAAGTGGTGCAGTCAGCACCCCTGCTGGGAGACCTTGCTCTTGACTGCATTACTAAAGAAGCACATAGATTATTATATCAAAATTTGCTTTTAAAATACTTTGACAGCTACTTCCATATAAATGGCTTTCTTCGTAACTCTATGTGTTTTATTTTATGCATTTGAAAACATTATTTGAAAAATAAAAAACATTATTCAAACACTGAGAATGGCTTCATCAGAGGGCCAAAACTAACTAGACAGAATAACAAAAACAGTTGGAAAAAAAAAAAAAAAAACCCTGGACAAGAATTCAAGACCTCAATCAGAAGGCAGAAGGACTCCTTATAGGTTTCTGCAGGGCTCTGGATTGCCCTTGAATGAACGGAAACGGGGTGAAGGGAGGCAGGGAGGCCGTGAGACCGAAGTCCTCTGGGTAGGGAAGTGAAGGCTAGATCCGGGGGAGGAGTGAGAATGGACAAGGCAGACGCAGACATGAGGCCCTTTGAGGTTCCAAGAATTTGTGATGGAACCATTAACAGAACAGCAGAAGTGAGAAGAAGGAGCTAGCTTCACAGACGTAAAACAATGAGGGTACTCTGTGAACAAGCAAGTCTTAAGTTATAGCATGGTGTGATATAACAGAAAGAGACCTAGAATCTTTGGAGATTTTTTTTTTTTTTTAAAGATTTATTTATTTACTTTATCCATTTTAAACCCCCCCCTTCCCCATTTGCTGTTTTGTGTCCATTCGCTGGGCAATTCTCTGTGTCTCTTTCCTGCCATCTCTTCTCATCCTCCTCCTCCAGTCTTCACCAGGATTTGATCCTGGAGACCTCCGATGTAGGAGAGAGGTATTCTGCCGCCTGCACTACCTCGGCTCCTGGCTTCCGGAGCTTTCAGAGCATCTTGTCTTGTCTCTCCCCTGCGTCTCTCTCTTGTTGCATCATCATCTTGCTGCATGGCTCCCGGGGCCTGGCTGCTCACCCGCACACAGAGCCTGGCAGACCGTGCGCCTTCTCTCTATATACTTTTTATTTTACCGGGAGGTCCCGGGGATCGAACCCAGGTCCCTCCATATGGCGGACGGATGCCCAACCATTTGAGCCACATCCGCCCCCTGGAGATTTTTTTTTTATCACATGCATGCATTACCTGCCCAAATCAATAAATACAATTTAAAAGCTAAAGTAGTTTTTTTTTTTTTTAAAGTCAGTCAAAAGCCCAGTTCAACACCTATACTGAAACTTAGCAGCTGTGTGAAATTATTCAAATTTCCTACCAAACTGAGCCCCAGTTTTCCCACCTGCACAATGGGGCCAATCACCACACTTCACAGTTGTCGTGTTTAGGACAGCCCTTCTATCGGTGTTAGAGATACATGCATTAGGATTCTGTACTAGAGGCTGGGCATACAGAACCTTACATGACAGGTCTTTTTTTCCCCTCAAGAAGTTGGCAATCTACCAAGGTAGAAAGGGTACATGCTTTAAAGGTGGGGAGGAAGGGTAGGTATGACAGAGAACTAGCAATGCAAGGCAAATAGATGAGAAAATGCCATGACTTAGTACAAACCAAAACTGTAACACCAAGTCGAGCTCACCGAGATCTGGGATGCAAAAGGAAGGCTTTGAGAGAAAAGAAATCAAAATTAAGGTACGTCTTGAAGAGTAGAAAAGACAGATACAATTAGGGGAGAGGATGGGGGGGGGGGCTTTCCAGAAAGTGGGAAGCTGATGGAGCCTTTGGAATGGATACAACCAGAATGGTACATTTAGAGCATTTGTCAGGGAAATCATGGGCTACAGACTTCCATAGTGGCAATTACATTTGTGTGCTCACACAATCTTCAGGGAAGAAGCCAGACAACTGTATCCATGCACAACTGTCCTAATGACTATTCAAAACCAACTCCTGGCATTTCACAGCATTCCATTTTAAACTATTCTGTGTTTTTCTGCCAATTCCACTGATACGTATTATTCTTTCAAGGAGCTTTTTATAGGATTAAGATGCTTAGGAAGATTCACCATGAGCCCAAATATAAATAGCCACAGGATTGGTATCACAGGTCCTTTGTGCTAATCTTGAAAAAGGAACCATAAAACAAACCTTCTTTCTCCCAGAAATAACAGGACAGGAGGGGAAAACCAAGGGCATGGACCACGCAGGCAGCTGGGCCTATTTCATTCCATCCCGTTTGACAGTCTCTAAAATGTTCCCGTTCCCCAGTAATGAGCAAGATCCCAGAGGGAAGCTCTCCTGATGCATGGGAGCAGTGGGCTGCCTGCTGGGAAAACGGGGATCTCCACCTTGCCACACCCCCAGATGCCTGGATCACTGTCACAGCACAGTCTGAGAGAAGTGGCCAGTGGGAGGTCTAGCATTAGCCAAGCAGCAAGGGGAGGGGCAGACAATAAAACCAGTGTTTACTGCCTGAGGGGCACACTTTCACCTCACAGGCTCCATGGACACTGGGGCTCATTTCTCTGTGAATGAGAGCCCGTCACCAAGGTGGGGGGTCTGAGCCCAGTATCCGTGAGAGCTGCTCAGTATGATTTCTTCTGAAAAGCCTGCTGCTTTGGTCTTGAAATTCAGGCTGGAGAGATGTGGAAAAGGATCTTCACCCTCACGTTATCCCTCTTTAGGATATTCCAGTTTATTTCCTGCATAAAGATGAGGATGCTGATGGCCAGAGATTACATTCATTCATTCATTCATTCATTCATTTTAAGAGTAAGGCACAGGGCCTCCTACATAAATAAATGACAAGGAGGCTTGTGAAGTCCTGGCTCCCGGACAACAGGATTCTTCCTTCCTTTGAAAAGCAGAAGGGACTGAGAGACCCAAACTATATTGGCTACTGTTCTGAAGTAGGTACTGCCACGCCCTGGTCTGTATGCCTCTCCGAGACCGGCCACAGGTCCAGTCTTCAACCAATATTTAATGAGCACCTATGCTGGGCCAGGATTACTCTAAAACCTTGAAATAGATAGAATGGTGAACAAAACAGATAAAGGCCCCTATCTGTGAGGAGCTTTTGCAACGAGATAGAGGAACGTAGAGAACCTGAGGTCCCTGGCTTAGAAATCAAGCTTGCTCATTTTATGTATTTCTATTTAAAGAGAGAAGGAAGCTTGTCCCTTTGTAATAAAGTGGGGGTTATGGATGTCACCAAGGATTTACCGTTTCTGCCCCAAGGGAAGTAATAAAAGGCGCCAGACCCTTTTCCCCCTGATCCTACTAATCTGATTTCTATTGCCTCTGATTAGTTTTGTCATTTCTAGAACTTCATAAAATGTGCTAAGACATAGTTCTACTTTTTGAATATTGTTGTAAAAACAAATTGTTTGGGGGTGAACAGTTTTTTCTATCAGTGAAATTAGTAAAAATATGTATCTATGGTAAAAGGACCACTTCCTAAAGGTAGAAACACCTATAATATTTCTCATTTTAGTTGCTTCACATAACCATCCCTGGGGAAGCGGATGTGGCCTAAGCGATGGAGCTCCCACCTACCACCTGGGAGGTCCTGTGTTCGGTTCCCGGTGCCTCCTAAAGAAGATGAGCAAGACAGCGAGCTGATGTAATAAGTCGATGCAACAAGAGACACAAGGAGGAAAACATAATGAGAGACATACTAAAGTGGGGAGCAGAGGTGGCTAAAGTGATTACGTGCCTCCCTCCCACATGGGAGGTCCTGGGTTCAGTTCTGGCTGCTTCCAAAAGGGAAGACGAACAGACAGCGAGCGCAAACAATGAGGGGGTAGGGAGAAATAAATAGATGGAATTAAAAAAAAAAAAAGTATGATTATAACCAGCCCTGTTAGTTTTAGGACAAGGGAAGCCAGCTGTACCAAATATAAATGAAAAGGGTTATCTAGGTTCTAAATGCCTGGGCCAACATTTCCACCCAATTCCTGTGTAATTAACTACATGATTCTCTCTTTCTGGCAGGGCCAGAACATTCCATACACATAGGGAAGTTGATTTTTATTCCTTCCCTTGTTCTTCTGAGAATGAAATCTGTAGGGTAATTCAGAGAGAAATCATTTGAGAAAATATATGCCCCATTTCTACCGAAGACAGGCAAACTCTGGCCAATGAGACAGAGCAACATCCGTGGTGGGAAGGGCTTCTGGCAGGGCTTTTATAGACCTCCTTCAGCAGTGCTTGATGCTACATGCTGTCTTAGGATTGCTCCTGTCCTTCAAAACAGTACAGGCTAGTCTACAGGTCCCCAAATTCCTGAATGACTCTACGCTCAGACCTTACCAGCATCTCAGAGAATGATATCAGAAGGAATAGTAAATCAAGTCAGCAAGACAACCTTTCTGGGGAATCAAGATCTTTAAGTTTCACCCTGTCACTACTCCAGGGTGAGAACATTGTCTATGGGGATACGTTAACCTTAGAAAACCTCTGACAGTATAAAAGGAACCTTTAAATGGGGGAATCCACTAGCAGTTCAGTCCCTTAAAGAGTTCCCTGTCAACCCCATTTTATCGCATCTGTCAGTTCCTGCTTCACGCTCTCCACACCTGCCCCTAAACGTTCACAGGCCATCCTCTAGTTCAGAGCAAGACTGTACCCACATTCCGTCCTCCTTCCTCCAGAAGAGCCCAGTGCCTTCCACAACACAACGCAAGCTTGTTGATGAATGAATCCAAATACTGGTCACCTTTCACATGTCCAGGTGAAATGTCACCTATCTAGAAAGCATCTTCTTCACCCTCAGTGAGCACTCCTGCTTTCAAATTCCTCTCTCATGTGTCAGTACCATCACTTGCCACTCTTAACAACATCTTGGGTTACTGGTTGTCTTCTTAGCTGTGTATATCTTACCTTCCCTGACCAGAGGGAGCATGTTTCAAGGCAGAGCTTTTGTTTGAGAAATCTCTGAATTGCCACAAACATAGTTTCTTTCACAGAGTAAGCACTCAGATATCTGATAAGTCCCATAGCTACAAAAATCCATTATAAATGTATTCAACCTTGCAAATATGTGAGTTTTATATATGCTTTTAGTCTGTTTTCTATGTTGACAGTTCTAATCTAATCACTTTTACTCGTAAACAAGGCTTGCCTCTCCTTAATACTAATGCTTTGTCTTCTCTGCACACGAGGAAATCAGAAGTGCTCACCCCAAAGTTATTTGGAAAAATAACTGGAGAGCAGCTTGAGCTCTTCAGGTCATCAAATTCCAATAGACACATTTTTATATTAACACTGCATTTTTTTTTTTTTTTTTTTTTTAGGAAAAGGATATGAACTCTTCTAAAGCAAGGGGGTGTCTTAAACAGGTAAGAATTTAGGTATGCTTTGATCACTTATTAATAAATCAGCTTTTAAATGAAGTTGACTTCTCATGGGCAAGCATAAAACAAAAGGCATCTTTCTTCACACACAAGTCTTCAAAGTTCTTCCACAAAAATGAAATGAGGATGAACTGACCTACAAGGGTTTTTGATTGAGTTAAAGTTTTGAAGAATTTCAAGGGCCTCTTTAACTCTAGTTGAGAAAACCACATCTCCTTGTATGGGTACAAAAAAGGAAGATGCATAAGTTTTTTGAAAGTGCAAGTAACCATCTCTGCAAACCACAGGGCCAGGTCAGGCTTTAATTCAGAGACCAAAACCCTAGCTGGCCTAACTGGGGACCACTAGAAAACACCTCACAAACTAACCATAAAGACAAACAAAAGCAACAATCTCTGAGCATCCCTTTGGTCACTACTAAAAGAGACTGGTTAAGACAAAGCTCATCCACCGCAAAGAGGAAAGTGGCTCCTTTCCCGGGTTCTAGATAACACAGACAGGAAAACAAAGAGCTTTCAGTGCACTTACTAAACATAGGCCAAAAAGCCAGTTTTCAAAACTCCTGAGACCCTCAAATGCCGTTTTTCCTTATAACCTTTTCCACACACCATCTCTGTTCTTATAATTAGAACTTTGCCTGCATTTATTAGCCTTAACTCTGCACAAAAATCACACAAGAGTTGATTCACAATGATTTCTTAAAAATATCTACTCAAGCATTTAGCATGCTATTTCCTTTCAATTGGCAGCCCAGTTCTAGGTTTAAGAGGATCTTTTTCCACAACAGAACTACTGCTCTCCAGCCAGGAGACGGTATCCTGGTAAGCCTTTTTTGAGCAACCTTCACTTTGCCAACTCCCCTCACCCTGGACTGCCCCGCACTCTCCGTTCCCTCTCTAAAGCGCGCTGCGCAGGCCCATGGCAGGCTGAGTGCGCGAGGCTGGTCATCAGCTCCTAGCCAGATGAGCTGTTCACCCTGCCAAGCTGTGGGTTTGTTTCTACCCAAGCCAGTTTGGTTCAATAGCACAAAAATATAGAGGTATATGAAGAGAAAGAGTTATCAGTGAGCAGGAATAGGGGTAGCAATTTGAAGGGGGAAAAAAACCTGATTCCAATTTAGGTGTGGACAAAACAGCTAAAAAAAGATTGGAGGTGGGGGACTCTGGACTTGAGAAGGAGTGCTGTATTCCAACTGCTTCACTGATGTTTTAAAGTTATCAATCCACTCTAAAGAGAACAGTGGAAATTGTAGAGGATGCATTATGGATGCAGAGAAGATGGACCTCAAACCAGCAAATCCATATGTCAGGAAAAAGCCTTGGCGCTAGATCATGAGGTTGTTCTGATAAATGACAAATGCAATATACATCTTTATATTTTAAATTAAAATCAGATGCACAAGTACATGTATATCATTTTTTAGGCGTGTCTTCCATATTCACCTATACATTCAAAATTGTCCACTGAGGGGAGAAAAAAATGTGCAATTGATCGATTGATTCTGCAATACTGCAAAGCTATTATGGCTTTACCTTAATCTGCCCCTGTGATTTATGGGGTTTTGTTTGCTTTGTTTTTAGTCTCCAGTGGAATTAGAGAATAGCTACTCAAAACCATTTAGACAACGTCGATCCTAAGACGTTTTATATATCCAGTGACTGTGACCCAATATCTATACTATTACAAGCAAACCAGGGAAAGGAATTTTTGATGATACAATGTCTAAAACTGCATTACAAGGCCAACTTTACACTCTGTTCTATGTATATACCACAGCCCATAGTGTTATTTTTCCTTTTTCCTACGTGAAGCAATCCCAGAAGGAAGCCTAGCATTGACCTGGCAGGGAACAGCAAGGGCTTGGGGATGGTAGTGAAGGCCTAGCATCATCTACGCGCTCACAGTAACCGAGTTCCAATCATTCCCCTCCTTTAGCAAAGCCCACGGGGTCTCCCTACGGTCAAGAAGCAGGGCAAAGTCGGCAATGCCGCCCAGAAATTTATTAATAATCTTCCTTACTGTGATCTGTATTTCTTCTTAAAACATTATTACAACATGAAGGGAAAAGTCACCTTCTATGACATAACCATTTTCAATTCTGTTCCCTTTCAAGCCTTTCATATGATCATATGCATATAAGCTATACTTTATAAGATTGTATCCTGGCATATGCAATTTTGCATTCTGATCTGTTCAATTATATTGCAAAAAAAGTCTTCATATTTCCATTTATTCATTCACTTATTTTATGAGCATTTATTAAAATACATATTAGGTTTTAGGCATTTTTCCAGGCACCACGAATATAAAGATAGATAAAAACCAGATCCCTGCTGTTGAAAAGCTCTTAGTTTAGTGGAATATAACAGATAACTACAATGCAAAGAACTGTAATAAATACAGATGTAAAGACCTCTGTGTTTGGCAGCTTAATGGCTCTCACAGTCTTCCAGCTGGCTAAAATAAATTAATTCATCAACAGATGAATAGATAAACAAACTGTGGTCTATTCACACGATGGAATATTATGCAGCTGTAAGAAGAAATGAAGTCATAAAGCATATGGCAACATGGATGAACCTGGAGGACATTACGTTGAGTGAAGCAAGCCAGACACAAAAGGACAAATACTGTATGAATGTGTTACTATGAATCAAATATATTGTATAATATATTGTTTGATTAAAAAAAAAATTTTATATGTATCCATTACGTTTAATTGAGAAATGTATATATTTATTCATCTGTGTTTACTCTTTAGTTTTTAATTGTTTATATTTTCAATTATTAAATGTACAAAATAAAGTTTAAAAATGTTAAAAAAAATTAATTAATTCACCTAACTATTCTCTTTCTTGATTATTTTTTTCATTATCACAATCACTGCTGCAATTAACACATTTCACATATTTTTTTCCCCCTTTTGTTAACCAATTTCTGTGAATCAATTCCTAGGAATGAGATTACTGGGTTATTCAGACTTTTAAAGCTCTTGACGGAGCTTGCTATATAGCTTTATGTAAGGCCAATACAGCTAGACAAAGTCACCAGTTGTTCTAAGCTTTACCAACAGTCTTACTATTAAATATTTTTTTTAGGATTTTCATAAGGATATAAGAGGAACCCCATTATTGTCTTAATTTGTATTTTTTAAATTAATAGCAGGGTGGAATGTTTTCTCATGTTTAAGATTTTTATTTCCCCTCATGGGATTTGTGTTTATGTCAAATTTATCATGTATTATTGTTACATAGCTTTGGAAAATTTTTTCATATCTTATATATATAATAACTTTTTGGTCAATTTATTGCAATATTTTCCCTAATCATCGTTCTCTTTCTTTAGCTATACTAACTTGAAATCATACCAAAATTTTAACTCTTTTTTTTTTTTTCAGTCTGTCATATCTGTTTATTTTTTTTCCTCTGGAATTTCTTTCAAGGTCCATTCTAAGAAGTTTGTCCTACCATTAGGATAAATGTTCTACTCTATTGTCCATTCATTTTTCACTCATTCAACTTTCCAAAAATGACTCCTATGTGCCCTGCTTGGCACCAAGGACAAAAAGGGATAAATGACATATTAGCACAAATTGTCCAAAACTCAGAAATAGGCCTTCCAGTGCCATGCTGGGCACTGTCTAGCTGTTCTTCCCCCATCCCCTAATCCCACTGCTGAGTTTCTAGGGACATATATCTTTGTTTGACATACTATTTTCTGTTTATGAAGCGATATTACAACTCTGTTAATACGGATGTTAACTCATAGAAAACTGAAAGTGATGCAAATGAGTCTTTTGTCAGGTAGCAATGAAAATAAATTTTGACCAGTAGAGATGCAAATGATTTGTCCCATAGAAAAGGTGACCTCAATGGCTATGGTTACAATTTTAATGCCCTAAAGAACACTAAGTGGTTTTGCATCAACTTTAGCAAATCTTAATAAAGCAGTTTTTCTTTAAATCACTATAAATACCTTGCTCTTCCACAATTCTCTTTGAGCCAGTCTTCCCATCTTGCAGTTTCCCTCACTGAGTTAAATAAAGCTTGAATGCATGCTCACTATGCTTGTGAGAGTCAGGAAATGCAGCTTCTAGCATCAGCCCTACCACTTCCACCCACATGATAGTTCACTTAACTCTTCCTTGACTTCTAGCTTTACTGTAAACCATGGGTATCTGTAAGGTCAAATGGCATTCAGGAAACAAAAGCAATCAGAAAACTGTATTTCTATAGACAGACACAAGTGTTGGATGGGAATGAATGATCAGGTTCGAAGTCCAAAGCTCAGAATCCCCCAGGCCCAAGTGAGTAGAGGCTGAGAAGCCCATCCCAGTGCTGGTGGTGCATTTCAGAAAAACCTGGCTTCAACCCTCAGCCCTGCCTCTTCTAGGTGCTCTTGAGCTTATTTCCTCATCTGCAAAATAAAGTGGTTGTAGGAAGATTTTGACAATATTCTTTCATAATTTGTAACAAATGTCTCACAACAATGCAAGATGGTGGTGGTGGTTTGATGTATGGGAGCCCTGTATGATGATATGCACATTTGTTTTGTAAGTTCACAACTTTTACTATACACTTATTGTTTATATATGTTCACGTATGAATGATACACTTCAATAAATTTTTAAAAATAAAATAATAATAATAATAATAAAAGAATAGAGAGGTTGTGATGAGTAAATAAGCTGATGTGCTATGAATCTTCTCGTGCCTGTCATATACTAGGTCCTCTAATATAGGTCAGGTTTTCCCCCTTCCCTCTACATCCACAGTGGCTCCCAGAATGAACACCAAATCCATATTCTAGAGATGGATCAAGAGTCCCTTTGGGTACCAAGAGTCTACTATTAAGTGAAGCAGGGTGACCAGACAGAGAAAAAAAAATCAGTGGCACTGGGTTGGGACTTCAGAGGTACATAGTGTGCTGTGTTAGGAAGACAATGGTTTTCAATGGCCACCACATCTGCCCCCAACCGGTTTCCCAAAGAGGAGACTCAATTAGATGATTGGTAAGGTCTCTTCATTCTAATATCTGTGTCAAGGCCAAGCAGCATTTGGATCTGCAGCAACAGACTCCTCGTGGGTGGGCAAGCATGTGGCTTCTGACAGCTCACACGTGGGCACTGCTCGCTTACCTCTCCTACCACTTCTATGATGTCACCGACTTTCAGCTCAAGCTCGTCATCGTTCTGAGGCAGGTAGCTGAATGCCACCTGGCATCGGCGCCTCCGTCGCTCGCCTGGATGGGAAAAGCAAAATATTTAGCTATGGCTCTTATCCCAAAATAAGATTTTACAGAGAGGCTACCTAGGCATGCAGGCAAATTAAGCTGGCTTGTCTCAAATATGCTCTCTGGGAGATGGCTAGAGGCACAGCAGCCCTGGTCTCTTAGGGAGAGGCGGGAGAAAGCAGAGCAATGTTTCTTGGCTGTTTAAAAGCTGCTGGGTCAGAAAGGCATGAACATGAGAAACCGATCCACTGGTGCAGAAGGAGAAGACCCCACCCCGGAAGCACTGGAGCACAGTGGTGCCTTAAATGCTTGTCTATGGATGGGGCTTCATCTTTGCTGTTGATTTTTAATGAAAGCCGATGTGATGTGGTAGAGAGAAAATAATGGCCTGCTTCTTATGTCAGCAAGGCAGAGGAAATTTTTCCCAAATGTGCAAAGGAAAAGACAAAGTACCCTGGTCTTTTTCTTACTAATCATCGCCCTTTCAACATGCTGGAACTGAGGCCTGATAAGCAAAGGCTGATTAGATTTTAGCCTTCTCTCCGTACCATTTCAAACACCCCACAGGGGTTCAACAAAGCTACTTCCGTCCTCTTCACTCTGTCCCAGGGGATCCAGGAACTAGCCCTGGCTGCTTACACAGAACCAACCAAGGCAAATCAAGATAAAAGCCAGGACCGCCACACTTCCCTGGACCAGAGGACAATACTCAAGGTTACACCATCTCACTCACCCAGTGTGGCCCAACTGGGAGCCCCTGGCTTGGCGGTAATTCAAGTGCAGCCACAACTGTCCACAGCACATCCAAACCACAGCTGGGCACTGAGGAAGAGCAACCACGCACCTGATGTGCGCAGGTGTGAGAGAGAGGCAGGCAGGCAGGCAGGCAGACAGACAGGCACGCAGCAGTGCAGGCCCAAGCCGGGCAGGGGTGGATGGCAGATGGGAAGTGAGACAGACACTGCTCAGAAGTTTGTCGCTCCTGGCTGCCCACCTCACACCGCCCTTCATGCCACCGCCTGGCCTGGAAAAACCAAAGGGATCAACGACTAAAAGAAACACGCTTAGAAATGTTTAAATTATTTTTGGGACACTGCCCGCAGGGCTTCTTTTTCTTTTTTCATCTTTTCCTTGAGCCAGGCAGTCCCTGCTAGAGCAATCACAGGGTATGCTAAGGCCCCCCAACAGCATGCCATCCTACAAAGGAGGAAGCCCCTCTGCTGCATCCAAAGTGCTCACTGATCAATCCTGTTCAAAAGTCAGTGGGCTGGTTCTCTCTGGTCCATTTTTCTCTGCCTGTACATCACTTCTGAGGAAGAACAGAGGGGAAGAGAGGGAAGAGGACAGAAGTTCAGAGTCACTATCTTCTCGACTCACATCCCTGGCGACAACACAAATACACTCCACCCCTTTGTACAAAACCAAAGGTCCTCTGGTCGTAAGAAGAACAAAAACATGGTGCTTGGGCCAATTCCCAGGTGCTATCTGCACTGCCAGGACACAGTGTAGCCCGACCCCAAGGAGGGCTTGGCTCTCATGGGGAAAGAAGGCCCACCCCAACTTGCTTTCCCAAGGTGGGAAGGCAGGAAGACTGGTATCCCAGTGCAAAGAACCACACCACTACTCCCTGGCTTCTGACACGCCGGAAGGCCCAGCAAGTACTCGGTGTCATAAAGGATACAGACTTCACAGAAGGGCAAAGAGAGTCTGGATGACAAGCCTATCTTGGCACCTGGCTCCTACCCCCTGCAACAACCCTGCCCCCACATACACCCCTTAGGAGGAAGTTGTGCTAGAAATCTTTAAAAGTTGTCATCTGCTAGATGTTACATTAGAAAGGGAACTCTGCAGATAGAAATCTGAACATGAGACAAGTAAAATGGCCAAATATCTGAAAACAAACACTTACAACCATAAGTGTCACTGAAGTCCGACCAAAGAGACTTATAAATAACATCAGAAATTCACAAATTTTACTACACACTTATTGTTTATGTATGTTCTTGTATGAATGATAAAGTTCAATTAAAAATAGGAAAAAAATAACATCTGAAGACAGAGTGTTAGCTGAAGCCATAAAACTTAAGGAGAGAGTGAGACAGTCTTGGAGAAAAGACGAGCCCAACAGATTCAGGACCTGGAACACAATAATCACATTTCTTTTGAACCAATTCTCTGTATCAGACTTCCATAGAGGCCTGCCTGGCATCAGCAAGAAGGCTGCATTTACTGCTTCCTCGCTGCCAGCTTAGTCAATATTTCTAAAAAGCCTCTAAGAAGGTTACTCAGTTGGTGGCATGAAGTCCTATAAAGGACACTGTCAACATACAAGAAAAGTAAACCCTGAAGAGGGCCCAGGGGACATCACCTGCTCTGACCCAGAGCAGGAACAGTTATTCCCCTTCACCCTGGGACAGTTCGGGATGGTTTCTAATATCCAGCACAGGTAACTCCTCAACTCCTTTGCCTGGCCGTGACTTCTGCATGCCACCTATTCCAACTTGTTTGCCAGGTCTACCCAACCCAAAACTCAGTTCAAGAGGATGTCTGAAGCTGGGAGAAGTTGTATTCCCGTTTCCTCCACGCATCTTAAGTTTAAGGAAATTTAAAGATGTCACTTGCCATTATTTCCCTCTCCTGGCATTTCTAGGCAGGGCCACTTAACTCCTTATGTGTAAATGAAACATGGAATTGACTCACAGTGTATCTACATACGCTCAGATGTGTATGCACATGTGGCTTACCAAAAAAGAATGAATAAGGCAGACTTTACAAGACATACTCAGTTCACCTCTATGCCACTGCCATATTGTGTGAAAGACGTGAAATGAACTACAGATGCGTGAGCGTGCCTTCGTATGTATGAACACAAACATACGCAGATGGCAAAGCAAGTGCCAGAGACTATGAAGCACTTTACATGTATGACCCCATTCGGGCCTCACATTAAATCTCTGGGATAGGTCATCAACACCCTTTTTACAGATAAGAAGACTGAGGAGGCATAGAGATTAAGTATTTTACTAGAGACCAGTAAGTGGAGGGCCTAGGCTTTCAAAGCAGGGAGTGCAGCTCCAGAGACACTGCCTCCCATGTCTGATGTTCTTAAGAAGGAGTCATGGCCAGGACTTTCTGCAATCTGCAGAACGAACTAGCTGGGCTAACATGGTACATGGTCAAAAATGTGAAACCAGGAAGTGAAAAACCACAAATCAGGAGTGGTTCCTTACAGCTGCTGGGAACGGGGGCCCAAATTTTAATGAAGTAGAGCTGGGGATGGATTGGGAGGAAATGCTGTATATTCACATTTTCTAAACATGAAACAGCAAAAACAGAAGAGGGTACCATGACCTAGTCATGGAAATCATACACTCATCTATATCTTAGAGTCTTCATCCAGGGCTCTAACAGCATGCAAAAACTTTACCAGGTCAATTCATTCACTGACCACAAAAATGTACAACAAATAATACAGTGGTCAAAATGTCTTTGGGGGCAACTGAAAACCTTCATCACTCACACAGTCTGTTTTTCACATCCCACACCCTCCATGACAAAAACTCCCAGGGTTTTCAATCATTTGATATTTTCAAGGAATCCACTAAATTAATCAAATGGATCTTTGCCACATGCCTAGAGAACATGGCAGTCTTCTGGAATCACTTTGCAAGAGAGAAAGCATTGATTAAAGTCAAAGAGAAATATTAGAGGTCCCTAATTCCCAGTTTCCAAGGTTACTTCTGGTATTTTCTCCAGGCAGGGCCTGGGGACCACCTGTGTCAAAAAGATAAAATGCCAGGCAGACCTACTGAAATCTAAGAACCTCAACAACTGACCAGCACCACTAATTACAGGTGATGGTAAATGCCTTTTGGGAACAGGTGGTCTCCCCTGAGAGGACTCTAACCAAGTGGTTCTCAAGCTTGTCTGCACATTGAAATCACCTGGACAGCTTTTCTAACACTACTGATGCCTTTTTAAATACCAGTCCCCGAGTAACTGGGTCTCCATAGAAAAATGGCTACCTCCAGGGCTGGGGAAAGAAAATACAAGGTGAGCCTGGAATATCTGGTTGTGCCAAAACTAATGAAGTACACAGGAGTGAGCTTGAAGGGGCTTCCACTAGCCAAATCTGGAACAATTACAGGATGTACTGAGAGATGTATTAAACTTTATTATTTCAAAAATAGGTCACAAATCCATACTGATAAGTTGGTTGGTTGGATGGATGGATGCATGGATGGATGGATGATAGATGTTGGATGGATGGACGGATGGATAAGATTAGAAAGATAGGTGTGGGGCGAGAAGGGAAGTTTCTTCTTCACAAAAGAATGTAAACTAATAAATATATAAATGATAAAAATAGACAATCACCATTTTATTTCTGGCAAGAATCAGTGGTTGCAAAACCAGTGGGTGAACACTTGTTGGGGATTAGGATATTTACAGAGTCTCAAAGTATCTCCCTACAGATTATTTATTCATTACAAAGGTAAAATGGACCCTTCAGGAGCAATCAAAGCTAGCATTGCCAATCATGGGACAAATTTACATCATGTCCCTCCTGATCTGATGCATCACCTACAGAATATTCCTACTCAAAACATTTAACCCAAATGAAATCATGAAGAAACTATCATGTAAATCCAAATTGAGGGACCAAAAAAACGGACCTGATTTTTCACAAGTCAGTATCACAAAGGATTTTAAAGGCTATGAAAGTGTTTTAAAGAGAGAGAGTAAAGAGATATGACAACAAAATAAATGCCTGACACTTCATTGGATTCTGGATTTTTACAAAAGGCTATAAACAAGGACATTATTGGGAGAATGGGGAAATTTGAATATGCACTAGATAATAGCATTATATTAACATTAAATTTCCTGAGTGTGTTAACTCTATTGCAGTAGAAACATAGGAAATGTCTTTGTACATAAGAGACACATTCAGAAGTTTTTAAGGATCAAGTGCCCTGATGTCTGCAATGGATTTACAAATGGTTTAAGAAACAAACAGAATTCCGGGAAGATGGCGGACTAGTAAGACACGGGAATCTCTTCTCCAGAAAAATAGCTAGAGGACAACTGAAACAGCCCCAAAAAAGATCTTCTAGGGTTTAGGTCAGCAGGTGAAGGCTGCACACCACCCAGAGGAGAGAGGGACAGAAGAGGGAAATCAAGACAACAGAACCGTGAGTTGCAAGTAGCAGCTTCTGCTGCTGCCAGCACCCTCCCCCACACTCTTCAGAATTCTCAGGCCCCTGGGCCTGCGACCACAGACAAAGGGGGCTTCAGGGATCTGCCACTCCCGGAAAGGGGAGAGAGAGGGACACAGCCTTAGGCTGACTCAGGTTCTGACCTGAAATCTGGGCTGCGGAGCCCCACGGACCCTTCCACACAGCGGTTTGCCCTGGGAGCCTAGAAAGGACTGGAGAAATCCGACCCTCCCAACCTCCCTCTCTTCTAGCCTGGACTAATTGTTGAGGACTCCACGGGAGAGGGGAGAGCGAGCCTGGGGCTGATCCTGATTTTGACTGGCAGGTTTGGTCTGCCCTGTCCCGAGAGCCTTTCCAGGCCGGGTGAGGCTGCGCCACTGTTTGCCTTGGAGCCTGCAAGGGGCTAAAGATATACAAACCTCCCA